>CM028362.1:64747881-65235327 GCA_016624345.1 Platycodon grandiflorus
TGGAATTTAAAACATTGTATAAGTTAATGAAGTTTGTATCTTTCTTGGATGGTGCTAATTTTCTTAATATAAATTTGATGATTGTTCCTTATTTGTTTTGGTACTTATTTTAACTATTGTCTTTTCATGTCATGAGTGATGATATTTTTAGTCATTAACTATATTGTTTTAGCAATTGTTTGAATGGCTCCGGAAAGTGGTCTAAAACACCAACATCCATAGCAGGCCTTCGTGAACAAATTCAGCAAAATCGGGGAAGTTCCTGCATGAACCAATCCACTTCAATCTGCCACTTGAGTTCAAGATACACCGGTGTGGCTGTAGAACCCCAAAATGAAGTGTCGACATTCCGCAGTAAACATAAAAATGCTTATCGATCTTCGTTTAATGAAAACATGATAAAAGTGGCAACATAATTTAAGTTTTTCGATGGAAGCTTCCCATCAAAGAACTTACTTAGATCGAGTGCCCTAGTTTTTTACGAATTGGGGTAGCTTACCGTAGACCTTTCATTGTGAGCTTGGATGCTACAAATACTTGTTTCTTCCTTTTGACAGTTGATTTTTTTGGATCACACGGCTATTAGATAGCCACATTTGGGCTCTTTGGTCTAATGATTTTGCATTATTTGAATTTAATAACAATATATGCTCATCTTGTTTTTCTTAATTGAAAAAATAGGCACTCAGTTTATGGATAGATTATTGGTCTCAAGGAGTACTTCTAAAGTATTATAAGACCATCATAGACCCTTGAAACACTTTTTTCTAAATTGGTGTGCAACGGTGCTACTTATTATGTCACTCTAATTTGTTCTGAAGTACTTTCGAGACATGTGTTCTTTATAAATGTTAAATTGCTGAATCTTAAATGTTGTAAAAGTGAGACTATAAATGGTCATGGGTGTCATGTTCTTGTAAAGTTAAGGTGGTTTGAGAAAAAGTTTGGTGAAAATTAACTAAGGACCATTCCATACACCACTTGTCTGGAAGTCAAAAGTTAAGGAGTTCTTTAAAGTCAACGATTGCAATTTAGCCACAAGTCTGGAAGTGGCTTTACTATTTTCATTCTAGCACTTAAAGTCCTTTGTTGTAATTTGATTAAACTTCTTTACACTTGCTACTTGTATTCGTGGACTGTTTTGGACAATCCCGCTACACATTCTAACACTTAAAGTCATTGTTGTAATCTTTTCATTCTTCTTTTACACTTGCCACTTGTATTCGTGGACTTTTTGGACAATCTCTCGCTACACATTCTAACACTTAAAGTCATTTGTAATGATTTTTGCCTACATCATCTGTTATGTATTCGTGGACTTTTGGATAGTCCACGCTACACACTTAAATTGCAGCCACCTTGGAATATGCAAGGCACTCTTAACTGTCATAAAATAGAAATATTTTTATCTCACACTTTGATTTCCTTTAATTTGCTTTAATTAATTGCTAGTAACACGAGGAAAAACAAAAGGCAAAGGAATGGATAGGTACTTGAAAGCATTTGGCAAGATTCACGTCCATATTCTGAATCAAAAGGTAGGCCTATTAATAGGGTAGTATCTCGAAGTTCTCTAATGAACTTGGAATCATTGCTCGAAGCTCCATTCCTAGTGGAACGTTTTCTTTCAAGAAACTTCGACGACTGAAAAGGTGCTATCTATGAGAGGATCAAGGTATACATTTTGATTATGAAAGAAGTTTTTACTTTTCTTACTGAATATATCTTCTTTTTTATTTTTTTATAAAGCTATTCTTCACTTTACTTTTAACAGGATAGATTTAATTTGATTGAAGATGGCCCGCACGTAAAAAGGTGTATAGATACGATTCTTGCTAGCCGTTTAAGGGACCATGTGTGCGAGCTTCATAAAAGTGGAAAAGTTGATTGAGGATGGAATGTCATATGGAGGCACGACATAATCCTCCGAAGGGGTGGAGGTAAAAGATTGGGAAAGTCGTTGTGATAGGTGGTCGGATGAGGAGTATCGGGTATGTTTTAATTTTTTTCTTTTGACTTTTTGCCATGGTTTATATTAGAAATCTTTCACTTTCCGTAAATTGTTTATTACTATTTCACAATCGGAGGTTTGTTTTTAATGTCTTTTTCCATGGTCGGTTATTTATTTATTTTAAATGCAGCAAAAATGTTTCAAGAATGCCAAAAACGAGCCAAGAATAATCTAAACCACGTGATGGGCTCCATGTCATATGTGGTAGCCCGTAACGAAATGGTACCCATTTTCTCTCATATTGCCATTTGTTCTTTATTCGTATGAGACACTAAAATAGTTGAATTTGAAATGACGGGGAACCACGACCGAGTAGAATTTTATGGAAAATGTTATGGGGGCCCTAAAATGAATGATTTCAAGTCGAATCGGAAGGAGAATTATGTAAGTACAAAAATTATTATGTTTGGTCTTTACTATTTTAATTTCTTCCATTTATGGTCTATCATTCCTATTTGAAGTAGTATATTTCTTTTAAAATAATTATTATATTAATGGTATTGCTACTTGCAGAAGAATATGCAATGTGTGAAGGAGTCATATCCGAAATGGCGCGATGATATCGCCGAGACTGTCCTCGGCAAGAGGTCTGGACGCATAGCAGGTCTTGGGTTCGGCCCTAGGCCAGAGAAGTCCAACTCACTTCAGGGATCCTCTTCTAGAATACATGAAGAGTTGGAGTCAGTTGTCCAGACACAACAAGAGCAACTAAAATCTCAAGACGAGGAGCTAAAATCTCAAGCCGTGAAGCTAAAATCTCAAGATGACAAGATTAAAAAATTAGAAGAGTTGGTTGCCAAGTTGATCGAGGACCGAAATGCGTCTACATAGTTCATGGTAGTATATCATAAGATCTTAGCTATACATAAGATCTTAGCATAGTTCATGGTTAGTATATCATAAGATCTTAGCTATACCATAAGATCTTAGCTTTTGGTATACCATAAGATCTTAGCTTTTGGTAAATACACAAGTATATAGTTCATGGTTAGTATATCATAAGATCTTAGCTATACCATAAGATCTTAGCTTTTGGTATACCATAAGATCTTAGCTTTTGGTAAATACACAAGTATATTAAGGATAGAGTGGTATTTTGCATAACTTCACACTTCTGTCACTTCTTTTGTATTGGAGGTGAAGGGTTTTATGTTTCGTGAAACGGGTAGTTTTTTGTGTAGGAGCTACTCTGACTCTTATAGTTCGATTGCAAAAGTTACTGTAAAGCTTGGGAATATGAATATGGGCAATGTTAATTGAACCTGATATTATTGCTTTGGTCATTTTATAAATTGCTTTTTAAAGATGCATGCACCACTTAGGTAACTAACCCCTTTTTAACTCCGCCAATGTAATTGCTATATATAGCATTGCATTGCCGGTCCCAAGCCCGGATAAAGGAGGAGGGGAAAGGAGTTCACTTACCAGCAGTTTAAGGTAATAAGACCATTCATTTCCTTTTTCTTGTTAACTTTTTATTCCTAGGCATAAGACCCTTCATTTCCTTTTTCTTTCTAATATTATTTGCTCGTTTTATTTTATTTTACAGGTATGAGCTGGTCTATGCTCCCATGTATGGAATCGCTCATCTTCTTCTACAGAAAGTGACTGCAGAAGAGGAGGGGAAAGGAGTTCACTTACCTACCGTAGTTTAAGGTAATAAGCTCTATCTCCCTTTATCTGAGTTGTGAACTTAGCATCAGTATTTTTCCTACGTTGGTCTTCCTCAAGAGCATGTAAACTCTTCGTATCTTTCCTGCTTTGAGACTCATTAGCAATACTAGCATCTCCTTCCATCACAGTCTGACCTTGAGCACCAACATATACGAAGAGTCTTTCATGTTGGTGAAGAGTAAAAAGCATGAAAGACAAAACCTGGTGTGTATATACTCAGGGTTTTTGTCTTTCATGCTTTTACTCTTCACCAACATGAAAGACTCGGGTTCGTATATATGTTGGTGCTCAAGGTCAGACTTTGATGGGGGAGATGTTAGTAGTGCTAATGAGTCCAGCGGGAAAAGATATGAAGAGTTTATTGATGTAAAGAAGACGACGAAAGTAGGAAAAATACGATGCTAAGTTCACAACTAAGATAAGGGAGATAGAGCTTATTACTTAAAGCTGTTATGAGCTTATTTTGGCCGATTCCATTAGGTTCCATTTTTATGCTCATGGTAAGCTTTGAAGTTCTTTTATATACTTGTATTTTGTATTTTGTTGACCATTAACTGAATGAATGCATGTATATATAGGCAAACTATTGGCGTTGTTAAAAGTCTTTTTGTTGTAGTGATAGTGACATCTACCTTGTCTTTGGTCTGTTATGGTTGCTCGCATTTGGTCTTGTCCCAAGCTATTGGCCCTGTCCTCTTGTTTAAACTCTATGGCATCCCATGTGGTATATATGTTAAAATTTTATTTAATTTTTCGAGCTTTTGTTAGTTTGTTTTTCTTTTTGGCATGATGTGTTAACACTTGATTCAATGCCGATAGTTCTTGGGTACCTAATACCTATTTATGATTTGATGCGATAAAATGCTTTATCTCGATTGGTTGTTTAGTAGGTGATGAAAGTGCCATACCACTTGCTTAGTTAATGTAGATATTGTGTTTTTGAATTCAAACATTCTTGGTTCTTGTGGTTCTTTGTTTAGTACTGTTTTCTTTCCAATTACTCCCATGTTTCTTTTCACTTTTGACAGTTTTTGTATTTATTGGAGTCGAGAGTTTTTTAAATAAGCTGGTGTTTTTCTCCGTTCCAGGTCCTCGCCGCGAAGTCAGCCCTATTTGACTTCCACGAGGATCTTGTTAGCCTAAAGCATCCACAAAGGTTTGCTTTCTATCTATAACTTTGAGACTCATAAGATATACTTCGTAGCTGGTTAAACGGAATGGCCTCCTTGCGGATACAATTGAAGTATTTAGCGTAAGAAATGCAAGCTATTATCAAGGGGTTGGAAAAGGTGAAGCAGAAGCTGAATGCATCTGAAAATGATGGCCTGTATCGAAGTTTTCCGTAAGGTATGCAGACATCTTTTGCAATTTTTGCTTTCTAGATTATTTTTGATATTTATCATTGCATATACTACCACTTGGGCACATAGTTCTGTTTATTCAATAATCTTTAAACTTAAAGAATAATGGAAGCCCACCAATACACTGAAACAAGTTTAAGCAACAGGGAAAAGAGAAAGAAAGGGAAAATAGATCTTCTTTGCCTAATTCAGAAGTTAAACTTTGCACAAAAGTTCTGGCAAATATCAATTATTTGTCTTTTCCTCAATTGAGATGTCTTTCCAGAAAAGTAATTGCATTTTTCATTTTTCCTCAATTGAGATGTCTTTTCCTCAATTTTATTAAAGTGGTTAGTCTTGAAAATTTGTTGCTTCTTAATTAATTAAGATTGAAACATGGATGCTTTAGGCTAAATTGTTTGTTGGGGTGCCCTCGTTTGATGGGTGTGCACCATTGTCCTGGCTTTTCCAAAACCAAACTTACCCGTTTCTTTTAAATTTTGATATCGGTCAGCTCCATATGGCACCCATATAACCAATATGCTTTCGGTTCAAATCTATGTTTAAAATGGCAACTAGACAGAGATTCTTAAGTAAAGGGTATTTCTGATGTATTTGGTTTATGTTTGAGAAGTTCGATCGATCCTTAAGTAAAGGAAAAGTTTGGAAGATGATTCGACTTCTTCGGCTTCTTTCAAGAAATGGAACTTTTAATGCGGGGCAAACTATTTATGATTTCACCTCTTGGGTTGACGGTTTACGTCAACCAAGTATTTTTTCCTTGTAAGTTTGTTTTCATCTCTGGGTACCTAATACCTATTTAAACTATTTATGATTTGACGTGATTGCGTTGCCCAACATTGAATAAGATAATGACATTTTAATTGTTGGATGCAGAGACTAACCAGAGGATATGCTTTCTAAATGTCGATCCGATGAAGTTATCGAAGTTTGTTTTACAATAAAAACAATGATTCACTTATTACGTTTCGAGTATATGCTTGACAGTTTTAGTTCCTTGAAATGCGAACTACGAGGATTGAGTATGTGAAACTTATCTCGATTTGGACTTGCTCTTTGTCTTATACTTGCATAGTTTATCTTACGAAAGTTTTTGCTTGCAATACAATAGATACATACGGAGAGGTAAACCTGATGCTAGTTTTGCTCTATTTGAGTCTGAATCATTGAAGTGGCCTGGTTCATTGAAGTGGCCTGGTTCATTGAAGTGGCCTGGTTTAGTGGAGTTTGGTTTGACAAGTGATTTCAATGGCAATTGTTGATTTCAAGAACATACACGTAGCATCGGCACAATATTATCTCCTTCATATGTACATGGATTTAGGCCTTTTGGAAGGATAACGGGCCAATGCTTGGCGAAAGGAGTTATTCAAGAATACCCTTAGAAGCGGCCTATGCATGGAAAGGTTGTTGATCGTCGTCTAAGTGGTATGTCTTGACATTTGGCTAGCAAGTCAATTCCAAAATATAAGTAGGTGTGAGAGTAGTTATACATCTCGTCTTAGCCTCTCTTTATCATTTGAATAGCGTGTGCTTTTTATCATTGCGAGAGGAAGAGGCGTCCAGTTAAGGTTTTTATTGATGAACCTTTCACAGATCTTCATTGGGTAAGTCTCCTACTTGGTATGTCGGTGTTCCATGCATCATTGTCCTATCTTTTGGGCACCGGCATTATCTCTTGGTGTTTTGAAGTATAGGTTTCTCTCTTACTTCATTGCCTTTCAAGATTAGGTGATATGTGGGCCTCGGCATTATTGCTCATGTGCTACCGTTTGTTCTTTTATTAGGGAATGTTTAAGCGCCATTAGAGGATCGGGCGATGAACAGCGAGAAATGGTTGCCTTTGGCTTCTAAGATGCAAATTATTGGTGCTATGCTCAAACCGAACTTGGTCATGGCTCCAATGTACAAGGTCTTGAAACAATGCAACTTTTGATCCTCAAACCGATGAGTTTATCATTCATAGTCCTACCATTGCTAGCAAAGTGAGTATGGTTGCATATAGGTCTCTTTGTAGTTTTACATTAAATCTTTTGCAATCTTGAGTCATCAAGCATTAACAAAGTTTTCCCTTGCTCATGTCAATAGTGGTGGCCTGGTGGACTGGGTAAAATGTCTACTCATCTTTGTTGTTTACGCGCCTTATAACAAATGGTCAAGACTATGGAGTTCATGGTAACTATAGAGCACTTTGTACTTGTCCTTTCTGCGCTTGTTCTTAAATATCGTTTGGGGAAATTCCTAATGTTCTTCTTTTTCCCGATTTTAGGTTTCATAGTCCAACTACGGAGCTTGGAGGATCATTTACCTCTTCCCTAGCGTTGGGGATATTGGAATGAAATTTGGAAATGGGGCATACAACTCCATGGACAATGGTGTGTTAAGATTTGATCATGTGCGTATCCCTAGAAACCAAATGTTGATGAGGTATGGTCAAATCGAATGAATTTTTCTTCTTGCATCTCCTTTTGCATAAAAGGTGAAATGCAACCTACTATTTTATATTCTTTTGCTTGGGGTTTACGATTCGATGTTGGACATAGCAATTCATGTATTTTCCATAATTTTATGTCCGATTTTAAGTATTGCCTGGTTTTACCCGGCTTTGCAAGACATCCAGGATGTTTGATGGGCGTGTTAGATTGATCTACCTACTGCGGTGTTCAATTTTTAAGATATCTATGTGTTGAATTTAATTTGACTCTTCGGTATCGTTTAGCATTGGTATCTGAAATCGATTTTTATGTAATAGGGTTTCACAAGTTACAAGAGAAGGCAAATACGTGCAATCGATGTACCGACGGTTAGTCTATGGAACTATGGTTTTGTTAGGCAAACTATTGTCATTGATGCTTCCTCGCTTTATCGGCTGTTTGTATCGCTACAAGATACGTTGTTCGTAGACAATTTGGTGGAAAGAATGGTGGGCTCGAGACCCGGTATTCCATCAATTTTGATTCGATGTTCTACAATGGTTGGCGACTTTTCAATGGCATGCTTTAGCACTAGCTCTTTCATAATGCCCCGATAGAGACTTAATCGAAATACAATGAATTTGTTCAATCAAATCTCATGGATTCGTAAACGAGTTTAAGGTTTTTCTATGGCATGCTTTAACTACTTGTCCAAAGATATCTTTGATTTCATAGGGTACTAATCTATAGTGGCTAGGAGAATGAGTTTAAGGTTTTTCTTGAAAACACTTTCCTTTTTTTTTTTTTTTAATCGCTCTATGAATGATTCAATATTTTCTCTTTTTTCCCTTTAGGTGATTGATTATAAAACTCCAAAGTAGGTGTTCCCCTTGCTTCGCTTATGCCTTGATTTGTTGGCGAGTGGTTGAAATGGTCGTACACGGATGTGACTCGTAGGGCAAGCCGGTGACTTCTCAACTTTGCCTAAGCTCATGCCTGTACAAGCAGGTTGAAGTCCTTGACAACTTCGTAAATGTTGTGAGTTAAATTTCTAACAAAACTTTTGATGACGTTATGAGCCCCATTATAGTAGTTTGTCATTGATTTGTAACTAATCTAGTGATAATAGTTGCATTTTATGTCCTGGTTGTTTGTTATTGTTAGATGTTGTCAACATTTTGGCTCGATTAAATTTGAGGCCGAAATAATTGTATATCTTGAACATGCAGATGAAATGGTTGATGCAATCTATCTTTGCATTGGACCGGAATGACATCACATGCTAATATACGAGCGAGAGGTAATCCATTTAACTAAAATGCTTGTTGGGGTGCCCTCGTTTGATAGGTGTGCACCATTATTGCATTGTTGAACGTAAATGTTTGTTGGGGTGCCCTCGTTTGATGGGTGTACCATTATTGCATTGTTGCATTGTTGAACGTAAATGCTTGTTGGGGTGCCCTCGTTTGATGGGTGTGCACCATTAATTATTGCATTGTTGCATATTGTTGAGTGTAAATGCTTGTTGGGGTGCCCTCGTTTGATGGGTGCGCACCATTATTGCATTGTTGCATTGTTGAGCGTAAATGCTTAAAGGGGTGCATTGTTGAGCGTAAATGCTTAAAGGGTGCTATAGAAATGACGGACTTTTGTTGTAAAAGATGACTGACTTTTATTGTTTAAGTAATCATAATGCATTATGACATTGCATATTTTCAGTTCTAATAGGATAAGTCACCGAACCGATGTTCGAAGCTCATCTAATTTCTCGAAAATACAAATAGATAGCGATGTTTATCGAATTACAGGTCATTTGAAAATTAACTCTTTTTGCCTGAGACGGGGGAGCATGATAAAGTTTTAATCCTCCTTTTGGCTTTTTCAAAATACATCAACATTCATCTTGTTAATCACATCAATATCATTCATTTCTTGAGTGGTTGGTATTAAAAAATTAATGGGTGTGTTGATTTTGTTTACATGTAGGTGCCGGCTTAAAGCCGAAGAAGAGGAAAGAAGGAGAGCTACGGAGGAGGTATAAGGTTACGGTGCAAACAACTAGTGATGAAAAAGCTCTCATTTATTTTGACTTTGTTAAGAATTAAATACAATAGTTTGGTGTTAGTTGATGACTTTAAAATTTTATGGATATGTAAAATAATATATATTCATATCTATGTGATGCAAGTTTTTCATGTGATAATGGTTTAGTGAATCTATGTAGTGGGATATATAGTGATTATTCTCTATGAGTAATATTCGTAGTGAAATAGCAAAATATTTGCGACAAAACGAAATTCGTAGCAAAATAATAGGGCAATTGCGACGAAATGTTTTTGTAGCAAAAGAAGAGGGTAATTGTGATGAAAAATTTTCGTACTGAAAGAATGGGGCAATTGCGACGAAATATTTTGTAGCAAAAGAAGAGGCAATTATGACAAAATATTTTGTAGTAGAAGTAGCAAGCTATGACGAAATATTTTGTAGGAAATAAAGCAACTGACGAAATATTTTGTAGCGAAATAGAAGCAAACTGACGAAATATTTTGTAGTAAAAGACCGGTATTGGCGACGAATTTTTCATAGCTAATCATAGCCTTTCTGCGACGAAATATATTGTAGCAGATAGAGTAGGCATCGGCGACGAAATATGTTGTAGCGAAAGAGGAGGTATTGGCGACGAAATATTTTGTAGCAAAAGACTAAGTATTGGCGACGAATTTTTTCATAGCTAATCATAGATTTTCTGCGACTTTTGCATTTGCTACGGAAAAATTCGTAGCTAATTCCTAGCATTTGGCGACGAAAATATTTTTTTTCGTAGCTGATAAGAACCTTTTTGCGACGCTTTTTTTGTATTTGCTACGAAAAAATTCGTAGCTGTTGCACCCCATTTGGCGACGCTTTTTTTAGTATTTGCTACGAAAAATTTCGTAGCTGTTGCTATCCATTTGGCGACGAAATGAGTATTTGCGACGAATTTCAGCCTTGCTTTGGCTACAAGCGATTTCGTAGCAAAAGGACCCCATTTAGCGACGAAAACGACTTTCGTAGCAATTGGCCTTTAGCGACGTCGCATAGGCGACGAAAATGCGACGAAAATGCTTTCGTCGCCAAAGGCCTTTAGCGACGAAAATTGGACATTTTGCGACGAAAATTTTCGTAGCTAAATGTCAAATTTCTTGTAGTGAACCCTACATTGAGACATTCCATCCAACATAGATTTAAATCTAGCAAGTATGTAGGCACGTTCATCTTGAGATGTGAGCATTGGTGAACTATTTTCCATACCCCATTGAGAGTTATTATAAGCCATCTTTTCTTTTTCTTTTTTTTTAAATTTAAATTTTTTTATTTTTATAATAGCTAAATTAACTAAATCAAAACAAACAATTCTCCGGCAACGGTGCCAAAAACTTGATGAATAAAATTATAACCTCGCGAGTACACGAGAATACCGGAGTATAGCTGTACAAAGACAAGGGTCGAACCACAGAGACTTAGGTTTTGATTCAATTAAAGTTAACTATTAATTAAACAATAAATAAAAACAATGATTTTGAGATTAGACTAAATTAACTAGAAAGCAAGAAAATAAACTAATTTAACAAAAGCATTAAATTGAGATAAATCAAGGTTTGGAAAAGCCTAGGAATTGAGATTCACTTTGCATCTTCGATTTATGCCTTCTAATTTATGTATCAGTTCAGTTCTAGGGTTCGTTCACAAAGATAAAGATTGAGACGCTTGGATCACGATTTGCAATCTTAGTATCCCTAATTGTTATACTTTCTTGATCTGTCCATATAACAAGTAGAGACCCTTTAAGAACTTAGGAACAATGAACCTAATTCATATCTTAGCATGATCATGAATCAATAGGAATTAATATTCACAAAAGATGACATACATATGACTTATGCATTTGGATCGTGCAATTCATCATACCCTGATAATCTAGACAATTGTAATTACCTACACGCAAAGACAACCCGAGAAGACTCGATAAAAATACTTTTTTAAATAACTAAAACTAATGAACTGAATAAATACTATATTATGACATAAACCTTCGATACAAAGTTACCTCTAATCCCTAGATGATGAGGTTAGTTCCTCATAATTGATAGTACAAAACCTTGAACGGTTCTTAAATTAACTTTCTTCATAGACAAAGAAAAATTATACAAGACGACTCTCTTCATTCTAACATAAAAGAGACATATTTATAACCTAATAATGTACAACAACTAAGAAAAAATGTGTACAATACATTAAAGCTGTCAAAAAGGCTTAAGGTTGCCGCACGCTTCCCAAAACTCACATCATGCGGCTGCCCTAAGCTGGGAATAAGTAAAATTTCAACTTCTTGCCTTCAGCTTTTTGGAATTTGCACTTTACCCCCCAAAATTGGCATTTTTAGCTTTTTCTTTACTTTCTTCAACATGAGTGGACTTGAATTAACTTCATTGAACTTGGGATGTCTTGAGTTGACTTTTATCCTCATTAATTCTTCTAGAAACTTGAGCCATCCATCAAAAGTACACATTCCGTTAACTTTTCTTTTGCAAAACAGTCCTTCTCCATTATGGTTCTTAACGGAGTGTAACGAAATCTTCTGAAATTACTTCAAAAACCATCCAACTTTGTAAGTTTGATCCCTTAAACCCTTGAAACTATAAAATAACACTAAAACACAATATTAGATAACAAAAACCTCGAGAATTAGCTAAATCTAAGCCATATAAATACCCAATAAATGAGTAAAATACTCATTCATCAGCCCTTATGAAACAATGATTGTCTCTACCCATGATAGGAGACTCTGTGGGAAAGTTCGGTGATTTGTGATGTGAGAAGCCCTAGAAGACTGGATTGAGAAGTTTAGGTGAGATAGATAGAAAACCCCAGGGAGACTCAATGAAAGAAGGGACAGAAAGAGTATGCTTAAAGAAATAAAGAGACAATTCCAAGAGGACTCGAGAACCTTGAGTTCACTATATCACCGAACATCCCTTGATTAGTGGGTTATGGACCTTCCTTGGTATTTATTGTATTTTAATGAATTTTGTGTGTATAGTAGGTGAAAGGATTGTAGCTAGGGTAACACAGAATAAACAAAATAGAAAATAAAAAAGAATTACTTGTAAAACAATAAATACCAATGTACTGACCAATGAGCTCAATGAAGTGAACACATTGAAGAGCACATTGAGAACCACGACAGCGGAATATAAAAACATGTATTAAAGGAAGTACGTGATTTAACACATAGGAGTAAATATTTAATCAACAAGTAACAACTTGTTGATTTGCCAATATGACAAAACTTTCACTAGATAAAAACTTGTAGTTTAATACAAATACGAAAACCTAACAACTAGTGAAAATCATATGAAAAGCTTTATATGTAGCTGATGTATACATTGTATAATAGCTCACCCAAAAAATACGAAAGATATATCTATATGCTGTAATAAACAGAAGATGGGTGAAAACAAAAAGAACTGCGCTGGAAACATAATGAATGAGTCCTCCGATGTGGCCTCATTAAAGGGTTCATCCGTAAAGGCAGCAGCAGTCTTTTAAAACTCTCTCTAAAAACTCTGTGTAATCTCTTAATAGTTTGTACTTCGTGAGTCTTCAAGTCTGAGTGCTTCAGTATATATAGCCTTCGAGTATAGCCTAGAAATCTTGTTCAATAAGAAAACAATTTATCATAAAAAAGTTAATAGGTTTGTGTAATAAACAAGGACTCAACTTATGGAATAAATAGACTTACCATACCAACTTATGGAATAAATAGACTTACCATACAACAAGGATTCCTAACCAAAATATACTAGGTCAGCCGTGAGTTACATAGATACAATACGACTCAATAAACTTTACAACAACAACAATAACATAAACTTCGTAAACCCTAACATTATTATATCTCCTAAAATATCCTTTCTTTAAAAGGATTAAAACATATAAAAATATAATTAACAATTAGTAAAACCAAAAAAGGTAAAACCAATAATTAGTTAATTAATAATCTCAATAATTCAATTCCTAACAGTAGGCAATTAGCCTAACTCGGATCATGTTATAACCGATTGTAACAAAGCTGTCGATGGCAACTGGGTCTGGGTGGAATAGTTAAGTGTTTAGGCTTGGATGTGATATGTTTTGGCTTTTGGGTTGAAGGTTTAGCCTTTATGGTTGGCTGTTTGGTCATGATGGTTGGTTGATTGTTTGGTTTGCTCGAGAAAGAGGCTCCAATTTGTTTGAGAGAGAGATAGAGAAAGAGATAGAGAAAGATTGCTCATGAGAGGCTCCTCCTTTTTTTTTTTTCCATAGGCTGCCCTTCGGGATTCAGCCTAAAGAGTCCTCTTGACTTTTGTTTTTGAGTGTATGTAAGAGAACGAAGAAGGATAAAAGAAAGTTCTCTCTCTCTTCTGGAGTGGGTGTATCGTCATTCCTTGTAAATATAAGGATGGAACAGCCCCTGTTTTGGAGGGCGCAAACTCAAGAAAATGATCTCTCAAGCAATTAGAAGGGTATTTTGGTGCTGGCAAGGCCTATAGGTTTTGTATGGGTTTAATATAGGTGTGGCCTTTGAGCAAGGCTTGGTATTTAGATGAGGTTTAGTGTTTTGGGTTTTGTGTGTGGTGACAACCCAGTATGTCGGTAACAGCTCAAACGTAATGGGTCAAATGGTTTGCGGGCCCATGACTTTGAAATGGTTCATCATTGACTCGTGTAAAGTTAATCATGTTTTTTTTAATGAGTCAGTTCATTATGTGGGAAGACTCGACACCCAAAGAATATTCAGCGATAAGCTAGACTCAAGGATCAAGAAATCACGTAAGTATCCGACCTAGACTCGATATCTTGGAAAGACTTGAAAAGGCCCAATTTTAGAGACTTGATTAACTTGAGAACAAAAGATTATATAAAAGACATGTGAGTATACCTCACAAGAAATATTGACACTATAGGTGTAAACACCCAGGATTCGTACACCTACATTATACGAATTGTCCTATAAACAATTGTTTATTTACAAATGGACTAACAATTATTTTTATGATCATTTCAGGAAACAACCTACAAAACAGGACTAACGACGTCTGCAAATGCAAACAAAATTCAGTTAGATCAAAATCAAGAGTTCAGACTGAAGATACACAGCTTAGAAGAGTCAAAGTGTAAGACATAAAGCTTAAAAATAGCCAAAAAGCTGTTTTGGTGCGCTGAAACAGCCAACAGGCTTTAGTGCGCAGACAGCATGCCTGGTGTATTACGCACCAAACCAGCCATTACCTCAGAAGTCAAGCCGCCGGCTACTGAAGACTTTAAAGGCACAAAGGAAGCTTCGTGCAAACTTGGGTCCGAGAGTAACATCGAATATCTCTCCCTCAGCTCACCTATAAATAGAGCTCTTAGCTCTCTCCTTCAACACACAACCAATACTCCCTCATCGAAGAGAACAAACAACACACTCCCAGCTCTCTCTCTTTCACTAAAGGAAGAAAAGAAAAGAAAAGAAAAGAGTTCTCAAACTCTCCCTCTTTTACACATACATACACACAATACACACAAACACAAACACAAAACGTAAGTCTTCCTTTCCTCGTATCGGTAGCAGTGGAAGCACAACGATCAGGCTACGAGCTAGCAGTGGAAACACAAAATGTACAGACGACCACGCTGGAGGGTTTTGGCGGGTAACTCTCCCCGCCCCTCTCACGGTGGCTTCTTTTGCAGATCAATCGACAATAGATATCCAAAATTTACGACGCAATGACGATCCATTCGGCACCCCCGGTGCACCGAATTTTCTGTGTAACATCAGTACTGCTACTACTGCTACATATTATCACTACTGCTATAATAATTAGACCTTACAGAATCTTCAAAGAATCTTCAAGAAGTCAAAAAATCAGCAACATCATATTATTTTGAAGAATTCCTGCTCGAGTGTTACTCGCGTTTGAGTTGTGCCCAGCACTTTCCTGTGCTTATCCTCCCCGCTCGAGTGTTACTCGTGACTGAGTAGATTATATGCTCCCCGCTCGAGCGTTACTTGTGGCTGAGTAGATTATATCCTCCCCGCTCGAGAGTTACTCGCGGTTGAGTAAATTTTGTCTTCCCACTCGAGTGTTACTCGCGGTTGAGTTGTACCCAGCACGTTCCTGTGCTTTTCCTCCCCGCTCGAGTGTTACTCGCGGACGAGTAGATTTTATAATTTTATCCTCCCCGCTCGAGTGTTACTCGTGGCTAAGTCGATTATATCCTCCCTGCTCGAGAGTTACTCTCGACTGAGTAGATCTTGTTCTCACCGCTCGAGTGTTACTCGCGGCCGAGTAGGTTTTATCAATTTATCCTCCCCACTCGAGTGTTACTCGCGGCTGAGTTGATTATATCCTCCCCGCTCGAGAGTTACTCGCGACTGAGTAGATCTTGTCCTCCCCGCTCGAGTGTTACTCACGGCTGAGTCGATTATATCCTCCCCGCTCGAGAGTTACTCGCGGTTAAGTAGATCTTATCCTCTCAGCTCGAGTGTTACTTGCAGGTCGAGGTCAAAATTCAAACGAACCTCGTGGGTCGAGGTCCCTCGCAGGACGAGTTCAAAAATGAACGTCGCAGGTCGAGGTCATAGCTCAAATGAACCCTGCAAGTTGAGGTCAAAGTTCAAACGAGCCTTGTAGGCCAAGTTCAAAATTTAAGACTCGGCAGGCCTAAAAGCACTAATATGGACCCCGCTCATCAAAAGTGTGACATCAAAACTTCGGCAGCTCTGAGGTGAACACGAGCAAATAGTACTCCTTACCCTCGAGATGAATCTCGTGGAATAAGGAGTGGGGGGCTTCTGATGTACATATTTTGGACCCAAGTTAAAGTGTATGGGCTTCACTCAAACAATTCGGCTCAAAATGAATAGAGGCCCGGTCCACACAGATATATATATATATACTCCCTCCTATACCAAGCCGGGGTAAGCCACTTTTACAAAGAATGTACACTTTCTCTCTTACTCACATGAGCAACGTACTGACGACCATGCCGGAGGACCCCCCTCACCCCTCTCACGGTGGCTTCTTTTGCAAATCAATCGACGTCAGATATCCAAAATTTACGATGCAACGAAGATCCATTCGGCACCCCCCGATGCACCGAATTTTCTGTGTAACATCAGTTGGTCCCGTTGTCGCGAACGAAGCTTTATCTATCCTCCTCTAGGAGCAGACTCCATAAACAGTGGGATGAAATTCAAAATTTGCTATTGAAGCCCAGGTGGGACTGTTATACGAATTTAATAGGAGGAGAACAAGCATGGAGTGTTCCCAGTGCATCGAAAAAAGTCAGACTTTTAAAATCTCTTTTGCTGGTTGGATTAGAAATGGATCCATTTATCCATTATTTAATGGCTTAAATATCAATTTGGTCACTCTACTTTCACCCAAAATTCATTAAGCTCATTGTACTTCATTTTTCCACACTTTGATCACTTTACTTGATCAGGAGAATCAATAAGCTCACTTAATCAATTAGCTTATTGATTGAAAAAGTCCAAGTAGATTGATTAAAGTGTAAAAAAAAAAAAGTAAAGTGAGCTTATTGAATTTTTAGAAAAAGTAGAGTGACGAAATTGGTATTTAAGCCTTATTTAATTCTAAGCCATTCTTTATCAGCTATGATGGGGCCTTTAAATCAAGTAATCACAGATCTTATGAGGCCAGTATGGTGTACAGAATCCTTTTATGGGCAATTCTTTCACCCTTTCATTTTTTCCCTCCTCGCAAAATCAAGATTTTCTAGAAATTTGACTGTGATTGATGGAGGTAAAATGAGTTATCCCTAAAATGGGGTTGACTAAAATCGAGCCCCATCAGCCATTAGTTGGCAACCAACGACGGCGGTGGAGAAAGTAACGAAACATGTTGCTAAAGAAGTAGCGAGACTACCGTCTGAACCGTTACATATGCTTGGAAATTGAATCACCTCCACCACCAAATAGAAGGATGCTCCAACAGAGCCGGCTGGCGAGATCGTTCTCCCCAGTTTCCATGTCTAGCGTAGCTTGGGTCCTTTTGAGTTAATCTAAGACAGGAAGAACGAAACGGAGAATACACGTCACCGGTGGTTTTGTCTCACCCACACGATGCCGGCAATGAAGAAATTGCCACTGTCTTCTGTCAAACGCACCAACACGCACTGCCAAGAGCCAAAATTCTTGGGCTCATTACATGCGCCGAGAAGTAGATCTGGCTAATAGCAGTTGTGTTCTTAATTTCATTGCCGATGGTTATGGAGAACAGACTGGAAAGGCCTCTTACCACTAGGTAGTTCTTTAAGTTCCCATGTATAATTTTGTTCAAGTACAACTAGCTCTCCAGCCATGGAATCACACCAATTTGGATCTTTTAAGGCTTAAGAATATGTAGAAGGTTCAGTAAAAGAGGAAGTATTAGAAATGAAAGAGTAATATGAAGAAGAAATGACAGAATAAGAAATTGGAGAAGAACTAATACCTGTAGAACACTAGGAAGATGTGAACTCTAGAGGTAGGCCTATATAATCTTTGTACTTATCTGAGACATGCCTCCGCTTAATCTAATAGGTCTTGTAGGAAGACATTGTGAAAAAGGCATCTAAGAGGATATGGGTTCAGGTGTAGATAATAGAGGAGGTGTAGGATCATAAGAGTGGAAAGAAGGCAATGAATGAGAAGATGCAGGTTCAGTTGGGAAGGAATCATTGTTTTGGTCAAATTTCAACAAGGGAAACTAGTGATGAGAAAGATGACAAGAAAGGTTGAATCTGGGTACAATGATTATGAAATGCTATAGAAATGAACTCAAAGGATTTTGTTAACTAGGGAAAGCCCTTGAACAACTTGTTCGCCGGCACAAAACCCCGGGAGGTTTAGGAACCTACCTTGACCAAATGATATATTAATCAGGTTAAAATACCAGACTAAGAGCGTATGCAAGGGAGCTTAAGCTAGTGAGAATGTGTGTGAAAAATACATGTGTTCCTCCCTTTTTATACCTCAAATACAAAGAAACAAACAAGCCTAGAATATAGGAAATTGGTTGAAGTTGTTGAGGTATTCTCGCCACAATGTTGGTTTGAAGAGATAAGGATCCCTTCTTGGCTTTGTTTGATGAAGAAACGTTTGTTGACTCAGTCTCCTTTATCCGGTGACTTACTTCCTAAAAATAGGTTGTAATGTAACAATAATTCAACCTGCAAAAAATGTCAAGGTGCAGTAGGAGAGCTCAAGTTGTAAGTGTCAAGATGATATATGTAAGTTGTAAACAAGTTGATAAAAAATGTAGGCCCAACAATTGCCCCCAAACTTTTCAAATTTTTCAAAAGAATATAAAGAGACAAAAATTTAAAAAGTTTGCCAAGAATTGACAACGTACGGCGGTTATTAATGCTAAAGGTACCGATGGGACGGTTTTGAGATTTCCCAAGGCAAAAAGGTTACCCTTGCGTTTTCAAACATACAACTGCTCACAACTTCTCTTTGAACAAACCGAACCTTCTCCAACTCCTCCTCTCACGAGTTGTTAACAACAAAGGTTTCCTTCCGAAAGATATCAAAGAAGATCGTGTGGAGAAGGAAAACGTGTAGCAATTCCGGTGAGTTCCTCGTACTCTTCTCGGTTTCTTGTTGATATTTTTCAAGTTGCAAAAATGGGGAAAAAGAGACTATGTATAATCGAAAGTGACGACGGTCTACTGAGGGTTTCTCAACCCAAAACCCGTTAAAGGAGCCCGAGAAAGAAAAATGTTCGATTTCCGACGCGGATCGGAAGTTGTCAAGAAAACCACGCACCGCTCCCGAAACCGTCTTCTTTACCCATCCCTCATTAACCTCCGAGTGTTATTCTCACGAGTGGGTGTGTTTTCCTGAATATCCCTTCACCATTGGCCTTAAATTCCCTTTCCCCTCCCGATTACTAGGTTTTTGCTTCGAAGTTGAACTATGCCCAACTTATGCCTCGGGGTTGGAGGTGTCTTCAAACCCTAGTTAGGTTAAGGGATGAGATAGGTTTGAATGTAGACCTAGAGGAGTTCGCTTATACCACTGAGATCGGGGATTTGGTGCAGGAAGATATTGTTTTAGAGTCAAGAGCGGTGGTGACCCTATTTTGATTTCTAACAACGACCTGCCGACGGGGGTGGAGGAACAGATTTTTCTTTGTTAGGAAAGACACCTAAGCCAAGAGGTCGCGTAGTCTCAAAGTGGAGGTCTCAAGGTAGAGGAAATTTCCTCCGGTTTTGCTTATTACCAACATCTTTGTTCATCTTAGCCCTTAACAAACTTGAATTTCCTTTGTAGAAGTCGCCAAGCTTTGCGTTTTGTTCCCAGAGCAGGAGGATACAGAGGCTAACGTAAAGAAGATTTTCGAGTTAGACCCTCGTCAGTCCTTCAAGGCATTTCCAGTCTTGTTCTCTCCGAAAGGGTTGAAGAAGAGTCTCCATCAAATCCAAGCAAGATGTCCACGGGTTTGGTTTATTATCCCAAAGTTTTTGCCTATCGCAAGTCGTTCTATTTTTTCAAATTTTCCTAACTCCATGTCCTATATTGCAGCCACCACTGCTCCAAAGCTCGGTTAGTACGCTGATTTGCTCGGAGCTAAGGCAAGAAGGTCTCTCGAGGAAAGATAGCAAGTGCCTCCAACTCCGATCTATGGCTTCCGGCCGTCTCAAGAATAAAGAAGAATCAAAGAAAAGAAAGTGGTGGAAGGCATGGATCGATGCAAGTGATATCTGGATGGTGAAAGAACAAGAGAAAAGTTTGTTGTGGTAATGAAGGATTTTGCGGATAAGGTAATAATGTGTACATCCTAAACTATGTATCAAAGGATTTCATAAAGTACTAACACTCTCTCTTATATAGCTTTCGGGCATAATGACTCCCATCATGGATCAAGCTGCCATTCGAAGATCAAGGCGGCTAGGAGTAGTGTTGAGGCCGAAGAGGCACAAAGAAGCAAAAGTCTGGGAAGTAGACAAGTTGAAGAAAGAAGCCAAAGTACGTCTTCTGAAATGGTGAAGTTAAGAAAAGAATTGGCAGACGTATGTGCCGAAAGGATGAAAGAGAGTGAAGCCCATATCAAGGAACTTGAGGCTGCAAGGGAAGACTTCAAGTTCAATGCCACTAAAGCACTGCTAGAGACCAGGATCCAAATGATGGAAGAGTTCAAGAATGGACAAGCTGGGAATTGGGACTTAGAAGAGGAAAAAGAACTTTGGAGGATTTTATTGGCGAATCGGTGGATGAAGAGGTGAATTCTCCACCTTAGAAGAGTTGATTGAGGATGCCAACAAGGTCTTGAAAGATGGTGGGGAAACCAATTGAAGGCGAGAATCAAGAAAAGGAAAAGTAACACCGACGGAGAGGCCAAAATGTTGATCAAGTTTGAATACTTTAGAGGTTTTGGGGAATGTTATAAACAATTTATGCTTTTTATTCGTTGGTCATGTAACCTGCTCATAAGAGCACAAACAATCTATTTAGGGGTACTAGGTTGGTCTAGTACTCTATGCTTTTCATAGGTTGATAGGATTTGTTGGCTTAACCAACTTATCCACTAATCTTGGGAACATCTGAACTTTTTGAAGTAATCTAGGTTTCTTTTAGAAACATTTGCTTGTGTTAGCAGATAAGAATGTTTTGATTTAAGCAATAGGTAACATGTTAATGTTACAACCAATAGTCACATCTTGTATAGATGTGAAATCGTGCACGGGCGAAGGTGTAAAAACCTTAACTCTTTAGAAAAGATGTAAATCTTTTAACCAAAATGTACCTTTGATTAGAGGTAAGTCGTTTGAAGAGATAGAACAAGTATCGGCCGTCTGGCGTGTCAACATGTTCCATCCCTCTCGGCTAAAGTCACAACATGTTGGAGCCGTCTGGCGTGTTCACATGTTGGACTTCTTCGTCCCAGGTCTGAACATGTTGGAGCCGTATGGCGTGTTAACATGTTCAACCTGCTCCAGTTTAGGTCTCAACATGTTCGAGCCGTCGGCGTATTCACATGTTGAGCCTACTTTGCTAGTATACCTTGCAAAACAAATTCATGTTAGGGTTGGGTGTTAGCATAGCCAACACCCCTCCGATGCTTAAGTTAGTAAGGATTTTTAATAAAATTGAGGATGAAAACGCATGAATGAACTTGAAATAAATTAACTCATACCCGAGAAGTCTAGTTGTTAACTACTTGACTTACATAAAATAGAGCTTTAAATGAATGGCATTCCAACTCCTAGGGACCCTGTCTCCACTTGGGGTTGACAACCAAGTATGCACCTTTGCCCTTCAGATCAATGAGATATGGTCCCTCCCACTTGGGAGCCAATTTACGCATTCAGTTCTCTAGTATTTTGAAATACTTTTCTCAAAACTAAATCACCAACCTGGAACCTTCTTATTCGACATTCTTGTTGTAGGCTCTAGCAATCCGTTGTTGATAGGTCGCCATCCTTATCTTGGCTAAATCCCCGATCTCATCAATTGTATCTAGATCTTGGGTTAACAAGATGTTATTCTCATCTGAGTTAATAAGCCATACCTCATTGTTGGGATTGTTACCTCGTGGAATTACACTTCGCTCCAAACACCAAAGAATATGGAGTTCTACCTGTGGCTCCTTTTGTAGTTGTTCTCGCCCAAAGTACAAGTGGTAATTCTTCACCCACTTTCCTTTCTTTTGATCTAGGCGTTTCTTCAAGTTGTTGACAATCAACTTGTTGCTTGACTCAGCTTGACCATTAGCTTGAGGATGGATGGTGTGGATGTGATCGCTTGATGCCCCAACGAGCACAAAAATCTCCAGTCTTTTTACTTATGAATTGGGATCCGTTATCACATATGATCTCGATGGTACACCGAACTCGCTAATAATATTCTTCTTTAAAAATGAAATTACCTCTTTGTCTCTTACTTGCACATAGGCCTCGCCTCGATCCATTTTGAGAAATAGTCGGTCATTGCTAACATGAACACTTTGCCTCCAGGAGCCTTAGGCAACTTGCCCACAATATCCATGCCCCATTTCATGAAGGGCCAAGATGAAACAATAGGATGTAGAGGTTCAGAGGTTGATGCAAGATGTTCCGTGCCTTTGGCGGGCGTCACATTTTTGTACGTAGCTCATAGCATCTGACGCATTGTTGGCCGTAATAACCAGTCTGAGGGCCTTTGATGCCGTGCCTTTCCACCGAATGATTTCCACACGTTCCCTCATGGATCTCCTTGATGACGAGTTCAACTTGTTCATTGTCAATACATCTCAAATAGTGTCTGCGAAAGATTTCTTGAACAAGACATTATCTATTAAAACAAAAGTTGAAGTGCGCATTTTAAAGGATCTAGCATTCTTAACATCAGGTGGTATAGTTCCAAGTTGAAGGAACTCAATTATAGGTTGGGTCCAAGATGGACTTGTAACTTGTGCCCCATTAGTGAGTCACTTCTTGAGTTTCTTCCACTTGGTCTATAGTGGGTACTTAACATAAATAATGGGGATATTAGTATGCAACATAGATTTGCAAGTTGATCCCAAGTTGGCTGCATACGCTTCGTATTCTCTTCTCTAGGGACTGCTCCAATGAGAATGACGAAATTTTGAAGCCAAAGCTTTAACATGTTGAAGATATAGAGTCATCTTGGAATGTTTTGCCATGTAGCTGCCATTGAAATGGTTAGCGAGCAATTGAGAATCAACATATACATTTATATGAGTAATATTTAAACTTAAAGCAGTAGTTAAACCCATGATTAAAGCCTCATACTCGGCTTCATTATTCGTCGCATTGAATTCACAGGATACGGCTTGAGGTATGATATCGCCTTGGGGGACTTTGAACGATTCCCAAGCCAATTCCTTTGGAATTTGAAGCTCCATCGTATAAAGTGTCCAAAATCTAGGAGTTGTTTTACCTTCAAGTGTTGTACCTCTTGTTCTACCTCGGGTTGCGGACTTGGATAAAATCGCTACGAAATCGCTAGAGCTTGAGATTTGATAGGCATTCCGGGCTCGTATGAAATGTCATATGTGCTTAGCTTGACCGACCACTTGGCTAATCTTCCCGACATTTGGAGTTCTCAACACACTTCTTATAGGATAATTAGTTCTAACAGTAATGGAATGTGTTTCAAAATAATGACGCAATTTTGTAGCGGCAGTAGTTAAAGCTAAAATTAACTTTTCAAGATGAGAATACCTTGTTTCAGCATCTAGTAGAGACTTACTTACATAATACACAGGATGTTGTTCACCTTGAATTTCTTTCACTAACACCGCACTAACTGCATTCTCAGATACGGCTAAATACAAGTAGAGGCGCTCACCACGTTCTGGTTTGGCAAGTAGGGGAGATGTCATCAAGTATTCCTTAAGTTGTTTGAAGGCTGCCTCATGTTGATCAGTCCATTGGAATAGTTTATTCTTTCTTAACACTTCATAGAATAACCTGCACTTATCAGATGATTTAGATATAAATCTATTTAAGGCGCTACTCTAGGTTAACCTTTGGACGTCTTTAATATTCTTGGGAGATTCCAAGTTGAGGATAGCTTTGATTTGTTCAGATGGCTTCAATTCCTCTCTTAGTCACCATATGGCCCAAGAACTCCCGCTTTAACACCAAAGTTGCACTTTTGGATTGAGCTTCATGTTGAAAGCTTTCAAGATGTTAAATGCCTCGGCAAGATGCTCCACGTGATCTTCAATATGCTTGGACTTGACTACCATATCATCTATGTAGACTTCCATCGTCTTGCCAAGTTGATCTTTGAACATCTTGTTTACCGTCTTTGATAAGTTGCCCTGCATTTTTAAGACCAAATGGCATAGCAATATAACAATATATACCTTCGAGTCATAAAGGCCGTATCTTCTTGATCCGAGGGTTCCATTTGAATTTGTGAAATCCGAGGATGCATCCATGAATGTCAAGATATCATGTCCACTGTCTCATCGACTAGAGAATCAATATGAGGAAGAGGAAATGGATCTTTCGGGCAGGCCTTGTTCAAGTCCGTGAAGTCTACGCATACTCGCCACTTGCCATTCTTCTTCTCTACCACCACAACATTGGCCGGCCATCTTGGATATTGTACTTCCTTGATCATCTTGGCTCTCAAAAGCCTTTCAACTTCATCTTTAATAACGGTTGCGTTCATGGGCAAACTTTCTCCTTTTCGTGGACAGGACGAATAGTTGGATCAATATTTAACTTGTGAGTAATGACGTCCTTGCTTATTCCTGTCATCTTCGTGTTTCCATGCAAAACAGCATTTCGACTTTTCAAAAACTCGATCAGCTCTTCCTCAACTTCGGTCGGAAGATCTGTACCAACTTGCACTTGGGCCTCGGGATTTGATTCATCAACGAAACACTCTTCGTCTCGTGCTCCACCGCTTCAATAACATCCGGGCCTTTTTCTTTAATTGCTATGCGGGACGAGGACTGAACTTGCCTTCATGTTGACCTTGTAGCACTCTTTAGAAAGCCGATTGCCCTTCAACTTGGCTACACCCCAAGGAGTTGGGAACTTGACACACCGGTGATAGGTTGACGGCACGGCTTTCATGTTGTGGATCCACGGCCTACCTAAAATGACATTGTACGAGGAAGAACATTCAATTACACGAATCTTTCCATAGAATTCATACCTTCCAGATAGAGAGGCAACTTGATTTCTCCAACTGTGTTTTACTTCGCCACGAACCCTACTAGTACGGATGAATTCCTCACAACTTCGATAAAGGAATGCCCATCTCTTGCGAGCATGGGTAAAGATTATATTAACGAGCTACCACCATCAATAAGGATCCTCTTGACCATACAATTAGCTATCGAACTTGGACAACTAGACCATCATGATG
The DNA here is from genome assembly GCA_016624345.1 of Platycodon grandiflorus. Lineage (NCBI taxonomy): Eukaryota > Viridiplantae > Streptophyta > Magnoliopsida > Asterales > Campanulaceae > Platycodon > Platycodon grandiflorus. The sequence continues at coordinate 64,773,247 of CM028362.1, forward strand.
GGGGTCCAGCGTGTTATCCTTGTCTTCATCTTCGAAGGAGATAACTTGACCATCCGTGAAGTCGCGGCATCTTGAAGGCGGTTCGGCGATCCTCCTTTGAGCTCTTGGCATGACGCTGTCGAGAATAAGTTGTACCACAAATATAGGATCCACCGAAATAACATTTACTACCTTGGTGGTGGAGGAGGTATAACTCGGTCTGATCGCTCCACGTAATCGGGTTCTTTGGATTCACTTCGACCCTCTTCTTACCCAACAGATCCTTGAGGAGTCCTTTTGACAATAAATGAGCAATCTCCTTCCTCAAGGCGAAACAATTTTCGTAGTATGCCCGAATTCCTCATGAAATGCACACCACTTGGACTTATCCTTCCAAGTTGTGGGCTTGTCACTTTCTTAGGCCATCTTGCTCTATCTCCAAGATTCTCCATGGCGCAAAGAACTCTGCAATATCCACGAAAAGCAATAGTCGAAATTCTAGGGTAGTCATTATCATCTCCATCTTGATCATCATCTACAAAATGAACTTTAGAAGATTCGATTTAACGGGGTTTGCCCTGCTAGCTTATAATGATGGGAGTCGATTTTCTCGTCCGATGGCTCAAATAGAGGGTCCTTCCAATTGACTTTTCCATTGCTAGACTGTCCTCCTCCAATCGGATGAATCGTAAGGCTCGGTCCTTATTTCTTCAAGTTGTTTGGCGGTGTCATCACCACTCATTATAAAATGGAGAGTTCTTTCTCGGCCAATACGGAATGCTTCGTAGCCGTGGACATATCCAGATTGGGTATGGTCACTTCTTTATTAAACTGTGCAAATATTCCTTAAGACTCTCATTAGGCCGTTGCACAGCGTAAAGGCATTTGGTCAACTTGTCGAACGCCTGTTGCATGAAAATTGATTAGTGAACATGCGACAAGTTGAGCATAGGAAGAAATAGAGTTAAGAGGAAGTCCTGTTAGCCATTTTAAAGCTGGTCCCGATAGAGTTGAGCCAAAGCCCTGCAAAAACATGCTTCTTTAAAAAGGGGGATACTTATAATGTCCATTGATTCTTGATACAAAGAACACATGTTCCTGGATCGGTACTTCCATCATACTTCTTCATATGAGGGAAAATTTCTTTGGGATTTCCACATTAGCTATGGTGGAACAAAACGGGATTCGTTGTAGCAAGTTGGGGAAATTTGGTGATGAGGCAAGTTGACTCCGGCACACCTCGAAGCAATTCTTTTATGGTTTGCATTTCCCTAATAAGTTGGCTTTCTCGCAAAAGAGAATTATTATTAAACCGGGATGCGAAGCGTCAAAAGTATTAAAGAAACTCCTGTTTGCCCCATCGAGGGTGCGCATAGGTATAGCAAGACGTCAACACGGGTTGGCTAGTTGTAAAGTTGAACCGTGGCCGCGAGGTTGGAATTGACGTCATGATTGTACTTTCACGGTAAGGTACTAGACATAGGGATATCTCCAACATGGCTTGGACCTGTACCTGCACTAAACAAAGATCTAGGATGCAAAGGTGAAAATGGAGTAGATGTTTGAGTTTCAGTTTGTTTTCCTTTACGCATGGAATCAATGGCATTGAGTATCATAGTGTTTGTATGCTCTTGAGCATCCAACTGTCGATCACTTTTTCAATATCGTGACCATGTTAGACATTAGCTCCATATTGGCGGCTTCCGGATTTGAAGACGGATTGCCCGAGATACGAATAGGAAGTGGTTCCTCTCACCAAGACTACTGACGATGGATTGGCCATTTCTATATAGATAATCAAAGTGTCCCACGGATGGCGCCAAATTGTTTTGGTCAAATTTCAACAAGGGAAACTAGTGATGAGAAAGATGACAAGAAAGGTTGAATCTGGGTACAATGATTATGAAATGCTATAGAAATGAACTCAAAGGATTTTGTTAACTAGGGAAAGCCCTTGAACAACTTGTTCGCCGGCACAAAACCCCGGGAGGTTTAGGAACCTACCTTGACCAAATGATATATTAATCAGGTTAAAATACCAGACTAAGAGCGTATGCAAGGGAGCTTAAGCTAGTGAGAATGTGTGTGAAAAATACATGTGTTCCTCCCTTTTTATACCTCAAATACAAAGAAACAAACAAGCCTAGAATATAGGAAATTGGTTGAAGTTGTTGAGGTATTCTCGCCACAATGTTGGTTTGAAGAGATAAGGATCCCTTGCTGGCTTTGTTTGATGAAGAAACGTTTGTTGACTCGGTCTCCTTTATCCGTGACTTACTTCCTAAAAATAGGTTGTAATGTAACAATAATTCAACCTGCAAAAAATGTCAAGGTGCAGTAGGAGAGCTCAAGTTGTAAGTGTCAAGATGATATATGTAAGTTGTAAACAAGTTGATAAAAAATGTAGGCCCAACATCATGATCCTGAAGAGAAAATTCAAAGTTTGTAGGATCATTTGGAGAATAACCTGCAGAATGATCCATGAACATAGGAATAAAGGAATAAGATGTGGATAAAGATGGATGTTTATAAGGAAAGATAGGCTCATGGAACACAACATCTCTAGAGAAGAAAAATTTTACTGTGATGATATCATACACTTGCCATATGGATAGCCAAGAAAGATACACTTTGTGGTTCTTGGGGAGAATTTATCTCTGGATGCGAGAAGGGTAGAGGCATAACACAAATAACCAAGGACTTTCAAATGATTTTATGAAGGAGGTTTGTTCAACAAAATCTAAAAAGGGGTTTTGCTAAGATATGTTGCTGTCAAAACACATTCACCCCAAAATTTGATAGGCAAATGTGTTTGAAATATGAGTGCTCTAGCCACATTGAGAATGTTCCTGTGCTTTCTCTCATCCCTACCATTTTGTTGTGAGGTCTCAACACATGTGCTTTGTGGTTCAATACCAAGAGAAATCAAAAGTGAAGAGATTACTTAATTGAAGAATTCAGTGTCATTATTAGTTCTTATGGCTTTGAAAGTGACATTGAGTTGGGTTTCAACCATTTGAAGAAAGGTTTGGAGGTAGGAATAGCTTTGGAATTTAGCATATACGTCCAAGTAGCCCTTGAATAATCATCAACGATGTTAAGAAATGAGTTAAAGCCATTGTAAGTATAATGTTTGTATGGGCCCCATACATCACAATGAATCAAACCAAAAGGAGTTGTAGCATGACTAATACTCAAAGGAAAAGGTACTCTGTATTGTTTAACTAAATGACAAGTCTCATAAGATTGTGTAAGAGTAAAGCTTTTATTACAAAGTATTGCACTATGATATAGGTTTGAAACTAAGACTTGGCCAAGCCTACAGTGCCAGAGTTGAACTGAATTTGTGGCTGAAAGGTTTGATGAGTAAATGGTGAATGCAGCAGATGCACCAGAAAAACCAAGCTTGTATTGGCCTCCCTCCATCTTACCAGTCTCCAACAATGTCTTGCAGGCTAAGTCTTAGATCAAACAATGATTTGAAAAGAATTGAAAGCAAAAGTTATGGTTTAATATTGTAAGTTTGCTCACAAATTACAAGTTAAATGTGAAGCTGGGAACATATAGAACATTGTGTAGATAAGTGCTTTGTAAGATGAATGGTGCCTTTGTGTGTGATTTTTGAAGTGTGGCCATTGGGAAGGTTTATAGATGAATCCAAGACATGAGGATCAATAAGTAAGTCAAAAACAGATGTGATGTGATCAGCGGCTCCAGAATCAATTATCCAAGTATTGGTTGTCAAGGCATTTAGAGCCGTCTTTACTGAACTAGTCACACTAGGGTCGACAAAATTTTTTACCTGTAGTTTGAGTAGTAGATGTAAATGAATTAGACTGATTTACCATATCAAGAAGTTGTTTGTAGTGTTCTTCAGGAACAACCACAGTACTGGAAGCAGAAGAAGGAGCTTTTACAACATTGTCTACAGAGATAGCAGGATTTATGATAGCAAAGTTAGCTTGATGAGAAGATCCAATGCTTTTGTTCTTCAGGTAATTCTTTGGCATCTTGGCTGGATCAGGTTTCACTCCATTGTGTTTGTGCCACTCAGGAAAGCCATGAATAAAGAAACAGTTGTCTTTGTTATGCCCTATTCCACCACAATGAGTTTATGTGACATTGCTCTTTGAATTCCCCCTCCTAACATTCCCTCTTGTGTTATTCTCTTGCAAAACATTCTTGGCAAACAAGGTTGAAGATGTTTCAATTACACTGTGACTACTAGAACACTCCCTAAGCTTTTCATTGCCTTAACAAAGCCAAAGTGGTATTTATATGTGGTAAAGGGATCTTGGCCAGTATAGTGCTCCTTATACCAGAATATGAATCATTAAGGCCAATTAAGAACTGAGTCACCTTTTCTAAGAGCTCGTATTCTTCCAATTTTTGATCTACACTATAAGAACATGCACACACACATTTAGGTAGGCTGTTGAGTTCTTCAAATTCATTCCACAAGGTCCTAAATTTTGTAAAATAAGTAGTCACAGTCATATTTCCTTGCTGTAAATTCATTATATCTTTCATAATTATGAACACTTGTGGAGCATTTCCCTGTGAAAACCTAAACTCCAGATCATCCCATATCTGTTTAGTGGATTTTAGATACATAAGACTACTTGATATTTTTGAGGATACTGCATTAAGAAACCAAGATGTAACCATATCATAGCTCTCTTCCATTGACTATAGTTGGTGTTGGTGAGAATTTGTGAAGCCAAGGACATTCTAGGATGATCAATGGAATGGAGGAACAAAGGATGAGATGCAGGCAAAGCAAAACCTACCTCTACAGATTCGTATTCATCTACTTCAACATCTCCTGTATTTCTAGCTGATGTAGACTCGTTTGTAGGATTCGTAGTAGGTTGAACATTAGTAGCCATAATTCTTGAGATCTTGATTATTAATCAGGAATTAAAACTCAAATTTTGTGTTTGAATTGAACACAATAGGTTTACGGAAGCTATTATGCTCTGATACCATGAAAGAAATGAATAAACTGCAGAATGTGTTTGAAGCTTTTGGAAGCCTTTAATGGAGAAACTAAATTCTTTGGAGAGAGATAAATTCGTATTGTATATTCATAGAGTTTTTCAACAATGCTGACTCTTGGTTTATATACAAGTTACAAAGATAGAAATATAACAAACTCCACAACTTGCAGTAACTGAATCTAACTGCTTAAGATGATGATGTCACGTAACAACTTAATGAGATCAAGAAACTAACTCAATTACAAACTAAACAACTGCACCCTTTCCATTTTACTTATATACACTCGATACCCATGATCTTTAGTTCTGAGGCTTGACATTTCACACCCTCAACTTCATGACCATCCTCCTTACTCATATCACTATGGCCTTTGTTTAACCTAAATAACCCTCTTGTAATACCAATTTTGTCAGGATTTGTATTCAAAAGCGAGGAAGTTAGGGTGGGGGTACATGTTATGTAACCAGCACTACGTAGATTTAACAGAAAAGTCACCGGTCTCATTAGGAAACAAGTAGGAATATCTTCCATGTTAGGAACATGCCATGGGGTAGCACCATAGCAATAATTCTTCTTACACCATAGATCACTAGATCAAAATAGATTTCTATAGTCGAGCCTCAACAATAGGTCGAGAAGATGCACAAGAAGAGGTGTATATATAAGATCACTAGATCAGAATACCACTTCGTCAGAAAATTGACGAAGCATTAGTAAAGATAAATACAAAAAGCCAAACCAAGCAGAAAAATAGTCAATTTTGTCATTGTACTTTTACCAATCTTTACATTTTATCAGTGTACTATTTTTGAGATAAAATTGCCATTGGAGTTTGAAAGGGAAATGCAATTTTTCCATTATCACTAACTATTCAATTTCTAACAGAATTATTTTCAATCGCCTCTCCTACAATTTTTCAAAATGTTGGGAGATCCTTAATGATAATTGGTGTTAAAAAATAGATGGTATTTTGATTCTTAAATTATTTTGTTTCTTCTGAGGGTAAAAAAAGAAGATATTTTATGAACAAAAAAGAAACAGAGAAAGAAAGAATGAAATATAAACATATAAAAAAACAAGAAGGGAAAGATATGTTGTTTAAAAAGAGAAATATTTAAATCAATTACTCAATATATTTTGTCTTAAATATAGTTAATCCATGGAATCTAGTCGGCAACACTCATTTATTGAATATAATTAATTTTATAAAGAGAATTGACTAGAAAATTGTAAACTTATTTTTGTATTAATATTTCTTAAAGTCCTTTTTAATTAGAATTATATAAGATTAAAAGAAAAATAAAAGTTTTAATTTAATATTTAATAATCAAAATGAAAATTATGCCATGTTAAAATTCTTTTTATTATGAATAACTATCTTTTTATAGAAATTATTTTTTCACAATGTTTTATTTTTAATTTTTGATTTAATAATTTAGATCAGTATTACTTTAAAGTAAAAGCCGCTTAGAATTTTTTATTTAAAAATTGACATCTGTCAATAACCTTAACTCACTCCACAAAAATTGGATGACAGTTAGGGATAATGACAAAATTGCAACCTTCTTTGAATGTACAATGACAATTTTGCTAAAAAAAAAAATACAGTGACAAAATTTAAAAGTTATTCAAAGAATAGTGGCAAAATTGATAATTTTTCCCTAACCAAGCTGACGAAGTTAAATAAGAATGCCTGCTAGCTTGTCCTAAAGACGTTATCGCCTTCCTACGCACAGGTTGTAACGAACGATGAATGTCTCCAAGATTTTTCCCAAAGCTCGCAACAATGCCTCCTCCATGTGCACGTTCATTGGGAAACTAATTAACAGAACCGTCCGATCATGTTGCCCAAAAATAAGTAGATATTAGAATAGAGTTCTCGTATATCTTTTATGGATATTGGAGTGGATAAAGTTGGATTCAAACTTAATTGTGACCCAAATTATAGAATACTTTTAGGTGAAATTTGGGCCGATACTTTTTAATGAATTTTCAACCGCTTTAGTCTCCTATAATTATTTTAAATTAGAAAATGACACTTTTATTTCGAAATGTCATCTATATTTTCAAAAAACATAGAATAGACACGTTATGCATTGCAAACCAAATCGATGTATCACAAAATATCGTGATGCACAACATTGATTTTGTAATGTACAAAAGTGTGCATCGAGATGCACAAAATTATACTAAAAAGTACAGTTTTTGTGCATGGTAATGCACAACCTTTTCTTTTCAACGAGAAAAAAGACACTTTGTTTGTGAAATGTCGTCTATACAACAAGGAGTTGGTACTGATGATTGCGGAGTGATAGTGTGCTATTTAATTGAAAAATTGCTCCAAGGCTAAAACTACCTATGATAGTGAGTGTTAATTCGTGTGCACAATACAGGCAAAAATGGCAAGAGCAATGATTTTGCTAGGGGAAAAAGTTTGAGAACAATACTTTTAGATACATTTGTCGTGTATATTTTCTATGTATTCGAATACATGTTTTAATACTAATTGTAAATATCTGAGAATGTAAATAATTTAGACTTGATTGCATCTACATTTTTATGCATCTGTGCTGATAACATTGTGTAATTTCTCTTTTTTTGACATTACACTTGTGATGCACAAAATTGTACTAAAAATTACTGTTTTTGTGCATCGCGATGCACAACTTTTATTCCTGATGCACAATATTGTATTTAATCAACATTACACTTACGATGCACAAAATTGTACCAACAAAGTATTGTTTGTTGCATCACGATACACATAATTGTACCAACAAAAGTACTGTTAGTTGCATCGCGATGCACAATAATAGGATAATGAACTTAAAAAATTGAAACATAACAAATCAACATTGTATAGCCAAACCATAATCAGTTTCTAAAACATCAACAATAATAATACAAACTAATAAAATTTTGGCCAATGACATCATGTTTTTCAAATCTTCTTCATTAATTATATAACAATTGTTGTGTGATCCTACAATATATTTCAAAGTACAATTATCCAATTGAAAATTACAATATTTATCTCTAATTCATTCGATCAACTCAAAAAAACCAAAATTCTCTGAAATTTTCGAAGCAATGATATCTCCTCTCAATTTCAACAACATGAGCAATTTTCATTGAATCCATAGATTTCGATTTCACAGTAAAAACGATTATAGCAACTTGAAGAAACTTTAAAAAATGAAATCGAATGAGCAGAAGATCGAATGTGATATGAATGAAATTTTTTGTAAGAATCCACAATGGAAAGAAAGAAAAGATTTATAGGAGTAAAACAAGGAATATGTAGTTTAAAATGTGTTTTAGGTTGTTACGGAGGCAGTTTTGCCAATTGACCAATTTATCATTTAAAATAAACTTAAACGGTTGAAAACAAAAGTAAGGGCTTGAAATGGTTGAAAAACTTTGAATGGGGACCGGCCAACAATTATTGCAATACTTTTCCATAAGAAAACTCTATAAGCAGGTGACAGGAATGCTTTGCGAAGAATTGCTCAAACCACCAACCCTAAGAAAACTCTTCGAGCCCTACTCTCTTCTTTTTCCAAGGACAGCTTCAGCAATACAAACACATCAACAAACCTTGGTTTCACCAATTATGATTTGAATTAGCGAGCTATGTATAGTGAAACTTAGGAGGATCTTAAATTTGATATTTATTCTTTTGCTTTCCAAGTAATGAATGAAAATTCCTAGTGATGTTTGATGTCCACTAATAAAGCCCAAGACAACCAACCCACCTCTCAATAACCCTCTCAAAGCCCAAAGATCATCACAATAAAAACCCATGTAATTAATATGCTTTTGATAATGTTGGACAATGTCATTATAGAATACAAATGAGTACTACTTCCGTTCCAAAATAAATATCGTTTTAGCAATATATTTTTTTCTGTCGTTATAAAATTTTAAGAAATATTTACCCATATTCTGCCCTTATTTATTACTTTTATTAAAGAGGGTCGTTAAGAGGAGAAAAAAAAAAAAACCTACTCATGCATATCTACGATAAATGAGCTTAAATAAAGGTATATTACTTTTTACGTAAACTTTCTTAATTTGTGTGTAAATTGTTAAAACAACATTTATTTTGAGACGGGGGTAGTAACATGTAAAACATACTCCCTCCATCCCTAAATTATCGTCTGAGTTGACCCGACACACGGATAAAGAAAAAATAATTGACTTAATTATTAATATTTGTATTTTTATGATTTTCCTCTTTTACCCTTATTAAAAATATGTAAGATGCAAATTTTCCTCTAAAATTTTGAATAATTCAATTTGTTATGTGTACTTAGAATATTCAAATTCTCTCCAATCAAGGGTGGGTTCCATAAGATAAAGAGTAATGATTATAAGGGTAAAATAGTAAAAAAAAATTCAAAAAGGGAAAGTTACAAACAAGATTATTTTTTGAGATGGACGAAAAGAAAAGTAGGACAATAATTTAGGTACGGAGGAGTATTATAAGAGGTCATGTTATCATCATCTAAAGCCAACTGCAACAAGGCACATTCATTTACAAAGGATAACATCAAGCGTGGTAACAAATAATAATTCTAATGAATAATAACATAACTTTTCTATTGATATGAGTACATATTTATAGGGTTAAAATTTTGGGTTACAAGTTAACCTAGAAGAGTTAAATACAATAACAATTAGAAGACTTAACTTATAGGGGGAATATACTAAAGATAATTACAATTAAATACACATATATTGAGTAGATATTATTCTCTTGTAAGCACTACTTTTAATAATCAAATGACAAAAGGTACATTCGGGCCACCGAACTTATCGCAAAATTACAGTTCTGCCACTGAAACTTTAAAACTACGCTTTGGGCCACCGTGATTAAGTTTTGATGCAACCGAGCCCATTTTTTGGATGAGCATTAGTTCAACTGTTAAATTAACTTAAAATGCCAATTTTACCCCTATCTTCATCTTCACTTCATCTTCTTCAGAAAATCAAAGAATTGTAATTAACCGTATCATATCCAACCTAAAAATCTTGAGATCTTATAGAAAGTGAAATTGATGATTTTTTTTTCAAAATTAACAAGATCTATGAAGATTTGGTAAACAAAAGAAATTGGTTAAACAAAAGAAAGATAGAGTAAACAAAAGAAATTGGGTAAGTAAAATTTCATGGAAAAGCATTAAAACCTGTTGCCAAGCAAATACGACCCCACCCTCTCACCTTCACAACTCGAACCAGCAAGACTTTTGAGCCAAGGTTGGACAATTCACCCTCACCTAAATAGCTCAAACCCAAACCTTTAACCAATCAATTCAAATTTGAAAGCAGAGCCCTAATTTCATCACAATTACCCCAATTTAAGGTTAGAGAAAGCAATTTCAGTCCCAGGTGAACAAACATTTATAGTTCCAATGCGATTAATTTCTTGGGAAAATTACACTAGTGATTTCTGTTGCATGGCTAGATCCAAACGACAACGACCATTTATTCCCAGAGAATTCCTTGATTTTGCCATGGGATGTACATGATCTAGAGTTTAATTGACCCGACTCAATACGATCATACAATTTCTGGATCAGTTCAAGCTCTGCTGCCAATTTCTTCCTCACTGCTCACCGCTTTCGAGCACGCTTCAACATGGTAATTATAACATACCCACCGTGATTGAAGCCTTTGTTGTTACGTTCGTTGGTTTCGATTGTTCCTTGATTGAACGAATACCCGTTGCCCTGGGTTATGAAGGCGGGGTGTTACCGATGTGTCGGCCAGCGTGGTTGAGGAGATGCTTCTTCTTATTGTTAGGTTTGGGTTTAGGGTTAGGGTTAGTAAGGTTAGGGTTCAGGTGCAGGTTGGACTAAGAGATTTTCCCCATGAATGATTGGGCCTAACTTGATTCATCCCGGCTCGCTAATACGGTTGACTCCATTCTCCTCCTCCTAGGGTTAGGGTTCATGGGTTAGGGTTTGTTTTTTCTGGATTAGAGAAGATGAAGAAGAGAAGAAGATAGGGGTAAAATGAGTATTTTATGTAAATTTAATGGCTAAACTAACGTCCATCCAAAAAATGGGCTCGGTTGCATCAGAACTTAAGTACAGTGGCCCAAAGTGTAGTTTTAAAGTTTCAGTGGTCGAAATGCAATTTTGCGAAAAGTTCGGTGACCCGAATGTACGTTTTGCCTAATCAAATCTAGTTTAAGTTTTAATCATGTACTTCTGACTTTAGGTACAGAAACCACAAGTTCTACCTTGTGTATTTAAGCATTATAATAGGATTACATTAATACTTCTTTATAAGTTAATTAAACAAGTAGAAACTGCTATCACTAAGTAAACACAAATAGGCAACCAAGGCAAAAACTTAATATGCATCAACAATGTTTTAGGAACGACCGTGTGTCCTAATACATATGATTACAAAATGCCAAACTAATAATAATAACTATCACTCCAATAAAAATAAACATGGAGCATGGAAAAATAGACAAGTTGAACGATAATTTAGGAACGGATGGAGTATTTAATTATTCTATACATGTTGAGAAAACTAGATAAATATGCATATGTGAACTTATTCTGTTGGATAATAAACCAAGTTCAATCCAATTCAAACTAATAATTATTTAGCAGTTATTATTATTTATTATTTAGTGGTCAAGTTATATTACGTTTTCTAATTACTTTAGGAATATGTTTTATAAGTTGAGGTTAAATATGATTTCCTAGTAGGATTAGAATTTATTAACAGTATTATAAATAGAAGAGTTGATGAGTTTGTTGTAAGAGGAGGATTATTAATTAATTAAGAGAGGAGATTAATTAGATTGGGAGGATAAATATTAATAATATAGACTGTTAGGACCTTAATTTTAGTAAGTTTTGATGTTGCAAAATTATATTAGAATAATTTCCCATAAATCAGTTTTAATAGGCTTAAATGTACAAGAGTTATTGTCAAATAAACATCAAACAGTTAAGAGGAAGCTAAAACAGCCAATGATGAAGAAACAACCAACAGCTAACAGCTAACAGCCTTAGCAAAACAACCAAGATGGAATAGCAAACTTTGTCTCAAGAACGTAACGTGGATTCACACTCACTGGATAATTTGCTACTAAGACAAACTCTAAAAGAATATTCCAAACCATAAAATAATATTCCTGCAAGTTGTCCGCAAGTTGAGTGCCACATAAACTGCAATCATTGCTGGACGATGATCATCTAGCCATTGCTCAACGATTAGATTATAACGGAAACTTTTTAAACAACGCCTATATAAAGGAAAAGTTCTCCTTACTGGATAGAGTGTGGATGACTTTAGAGAGATAGCTTACATACAGAGTGATCATCAAATAAAAGAGAGTAGAATACAGAGACAAGAGAGATCTGCAAGAGTTTTGCAAAACAGCTATCATTGTTCAACAAGAGAGTGAATTAAGATATTTTGATTGATTATCTCAATTAAAACATTGCCAAAAATATATATTTAATATATATATATATATATATTTAAAAAAATCCCACCAAGATCCTGATCACTTATTAACAAAAGTGTCAGATCAAGCAACGCAGCAGCTTAACTGTTTCATCAAACTGTTACAAATCTAGCAGTAGTCAACCAGTGACATAGAGCCTACAATAGAAGCTTTATTTGACTATCAAGAGTCTTTTTAACAAGAAGTATACCCCCCTTTTGTGTACTTTGTGTACTGTATATAGAACCTAGTTGGGGAGCCAACTAGTTAAGAAAGAATTGAGATTTTTCTTTAATTTCTACCTCAATAATCTGTGTAATTGGAAGAATTATAGTGGATTATTGCCTCACGAGAGCCAAATGGCTGTGAGGAGTGGATGTAGGATAGTAAGATCCAAACCATTTTATATCATTATGTCAATTTCTCTAACATTTACTCTTTACTTATCGCTTACTGTTACATTGAATGCTTGTGTGTACTTGTGCTTAACTATTTTGATATTTCGATGTTCACACAATCATCAAACTGTCTATTTGTTGCAATCAATCATCACAATATAAAACATACACAAGATAAGATCATAACTTGTCTTGAGATCACCGATTAAACTTAATTTCGTGCACAACTCTTTTTATCATCTTAACCGTGTTGGCAAGCCTTAGATGTTTTATCATTTTATCGCTAACATCATTCTTTTATTAAGAGCTCATCAATTTCAATGATCACATTGAAATGTGTTATTATTAGATACCTCTTAACAAATATATCTATTTCAAGAAGGTCTTAACTGTTATTAAAAGTTGAATATTATTAATCAAGAAACTACCTTCTTTCAATTGCTAATAACGACTATTAACAGCATATAATAGGTGATCAATCGAACCCACAACTGTGATTGATCCTTAAATTGATATCAAAGCGTAATAACAACTAAGTGATATATACCAAAGATATCGTTATCAAGGCCGCCCGGACTATGTCCGAGAGGGCGATTGCCATGGGCCCCCAAATTTGAAGGGCCCAAATTTATATAAATACAATATTTTATATATAATAGATAATGTAATATGAGTTTTGTAAGTAACTTTTGGCCCAATGGTAAAGATGTTGGACTATTGAATTAGAGATTTTAGATTCAATACCTACTAAAGTCATTCAACTTCTTTTTATTTTTATTTTATTTATTTTTTTAAATTTTGGGTTCGTTGAATTTAATTATCAAACCTTATCTATTTATAATTATAATATATAATGTATTATAGTTTTATAATTGACCTTGTGACCCAATGGATAAGGTGTCGTTTTATAGGACTAGAGATTTTAGATTCGACATTAATGGGGTCCATCCTTCATTTTATTTTGGTCCACTAAATTTATTTAGCAAAAATCTCCTAAACATGAAATTTCTAGACATTTTTTCATATTCTTAATGTTAGAATATACCTATAAATCAGCTGATATATATGCATGCATATTCCAACACGATGATTTGCTTGTTCCCATTACAACGCATGTTTCACAAGTGGCTAAAAGGGCGTGCGGTTAGTGTGGCACTTGTTGAAACAATGCTTTTTTTCTTTTTTTTTTCTTTTTTTTTTCTCTCAAAGAGGATCAATAGTGGTTCCCCACTTACCCCCTGGTGACTCGAACCCACGACCTATCGGTTGTAGGTGAAGCGTTTTACCAACTACGCTGCACTTACTTGTCGCTTGTTGAAACAATGCATATGTCATTAGACTAGGAAGTCTTTGTACATATCCTAGTCCTTGTCCTACCAAAGTAATGAAAACTTTCATATGGATTAGCTTTTCATGCGCCAACAGACATGTTCATCAGCAATGTCTCACCAATAGACATTCCTTCCAGCCATGTCTCATCAGCAATCTCTACACCTACAGTATTAGATCGGCAGATCTCAATATCAGCCAAGCTCTTCATCAGAACAACTGCAGAAAAGTTGACTATCCAAGAGGAACATCGGTCGTTGCTCAAAACGCTACAAGTCAAAATAGATCCGTTACAAGATCTTTCTGACAAACCCAAGATACGCATCGATGACTGTGCCCTCACTATTATCCAGCAGACATTTCCTCTTCTGTGTTTGAGTTCAGACTTCAAGACTACATTCTATAAAAGACCAAACACAGTGCGCTATATCCCAGGCATGCATGACAAATCCAAATTTGTCAGCCTGACTCACGGACCAACTTCAAGACAAAAAGCTTAACGGAAGGTTTTTTTCCCAACAGATTCAACAATGTACTCTGATGCATTAATGATTCAGATTTCCAACGGGCAGAAACTCATTCAATACTCCAACGAATCCTTCATCTTCTCCAGCCTATATAAGAAGACTCTTATTCTCACAAGAGATGGTGTGTGAATATATGTGAGAGGAAGTGGTTGAAATTGTTCTTCATTTCTTCAATCTGCAACCACTTCAAATGTGAGAAAACACAAGTGTAAGAACAAACACTTTGTGTAAGAGAGAAACAGAATTCCAAAGGCTGAGAAGTCCTGCTTGATCAAAAACTCAGTTTTTGATTTGAGTTCTTTCTTCCTTCGAAAGACTCAGTCTCTTCAGTTGCTGCACTTCAAATCTTCAGCAAGAGACCAAGCATCCAGAAATTCGTTGAAGACTGATCAAGCTTAAAGATGTCCGATGAAGAGCCAGAGCCCAATAATCCACATTGCATTCATATCGGCAGACTTATACTACATTATAAGGGCTGTCGATTGTGCAATAAATTTTCATCACATTTGGCCGAGTGCTTAGCACTCATTTGTTCAAATACCAGCTATTTGAACAACGCCTAATATTCTCTTCTCACATCCCTCTAACATTAGCACTTCTCTTGTCCACCTTCCTAGGGGATTAGGAACTGCTAAGGTTAGAGTTCTAGTAATGGGTCTTCCTGGCATCCCTTTTGACTTTCCTTCTAGCCCCGGGGAGATTGCTAGGTTAGAGAGTCTAGGTTGATGTACTAAGCATGTTTGTCCTTGAGCAAACCTCTGCTGAATTTTAATATAAATCATATTTTTATTACATTCAGCCTTTACTTCTCTTTCCTATAATATTTAATATATCTTGTGCAATCTGGTTATGGAAAGCAATTGATGCATCTAATATAAGATTTTAGTTAACTGTTATGATAGACTTGTACACATTCTCTTACAGTTACTTCAGTTACTTCAATCTTATTTGTTATACTTATGCTGTTTATTCTTCCGCTGCTTAAACTCTTATCTACCAGCCAAGTATAACAACTTCTTCCTACTATCCGTTCTTCAAAACTGCCGATACACATCGTCTGATACAACCATATCGGCTGAGTTGCTAGAACTAGGAAGATGACTTATTCTTGTTAATCATTACATCCATGTTTTCCAACATACAAATTATAATAGGATGAAATTTTTAACAAAAGTAGTATAGGCTATTCACCCCCCTCTAGCCAATACTCTGAGCACATCACTACGGACCTAACAATTGGTATCAGAGCTAGTACTCTGAGAATTTCATTCCAGGCTTAACAACCTGAGAGTTTAGATCCAGTTGCTCAGATTAGATGCATAGTAAAAAAGAGTCTTTTTCAAAATTTCTTATTTCCGAAAATCTTCTTGACTGAGAGACCTGGAAGCCATCTGAAAACGCTTTTTTAAATCAAAATCAATTTTATTTTCAAAAACTTGTGAGAAAAGAATAGTTTGATGACTGTGTGATTACTATAAGAAAATCTTTCATATATCATATATATATTGATAATATGAAGAGAAGTACTATAGTCAAATAGAGATTGACTTGCTAAGGATTATATTTACTTTAAAATAGTCTATTTTCAAAACTCTTACTATATCCTTTAGCAATTATGTCAACTTCATACATGATGGATGAATTACTCAGATTCACTTCTAAAAATTTGCTATCTTGATATAAGGCTAACGATTGTCTCAATCTAACACCTTTTCGAGAAAACTTCTTATGAAAGATTAAAGCAAATGAAATAAGAAGAGTTTCAAAGATAATTCAAGGGAAATCAGATTCATGTCGTCTCTAAAATCACTATGATTATTAGCTCTTGGTCTAAGGACATCGATGATGACATTGTTCCTCTTCAACGGAAAAGCTTCGGCCTAAAAGATACACTCAATGAACTCAGGCTCAACATCAGAACAAGTTCCTCAACTACTATGAGCTGATATGTTCAAAGAGTATAGTGAGAAAGTAACTCCAGCTATTATCTTCTTGATATTTTGAGTTACACTTATAAGCTATCGTTTGAGTAATTATTCGAATATTGTGCTTATTAAATCTCACTTGTATTATTGGATTTCTGGAACTATTTTTAGCTCATAAATGTTGCTAACAATTTCTCTATGAGTACTTGAGACAGGAACTCATATGACAAAAAGGTCAAATATGCAACATAACTCTCCATCGGCAGAAATCAACTTGGCTGCTGAATTGTGAAGGTTCGCTAATCACTCATGACCTTCACTCACTCAAGGTCAAATCAATGTCTACTGGACTACAATGCTGCTATATGAGAAATCTACTAATGAGCCCAAGATATTGATGAAGACCACCTCTCCTGCATACACAAAACAGGTCAGCTACTGGCTCATTAATGACCTGTATTCATGTCTGCTGAATTGATTTGATAATATACATGATCAAACATGGTGCATGAAATCTTATCGTACTGTGCTTATATTGAGATATTTGTATGCTTGTATGATTTGCTTTATGCAAACGGTTTTCAAAAACTTATCAGCACTTTTCATATTGGCTGATCTAAAATGTTTTTTAAAAACCTTTAGTTGGCTGAATTTCCATATCTGCCAACTTACACTTCATAAGTTCAGTTATATGTGATGACTTATAGGAGTAAAATTTTTAAACGACTTATTCTCTTTCCAAGTCAATTAAAGGTGGAGGCACACTTTACGAAGATTGACTACTTCGATTAAAGTAAAGACTGTTCTCAGAAACTTTGGAAAATGACAAAAACTTTCGCTTTCAAAATCTTTTCCAAGAATCTTGAGAAAGTCTAGACATCACAGCCTATCCCTACAAAGGCGTGTACAAAGGACAATTCTACAGTAAATCTCCATTATTGAAAGTCCTTCAGTCTAACCTCCGTGAGTATAAGTAGAGCTCCTTCCTCATCCAAACTCTACTATAAAGAAACTCATAAACTGCTTACAGATTACACTAGATTCAAAACATTGATTCAAAATTTTCTCTAAATGTTACTAAGTACAAATCCTAGAAATCGATCAAGTCAACACTTCAACAACTTGGTATGACTCCTTCATATTCATTCAAAGTTGTTACTCTTAATGAGTTGATCTAAAATTCTCAAAGATGCATTCTGAAAATCGAAATTATTCATAACTGTGAAAATTCTTTTTAACATCTTTCTAAAACACAGTTATAATATCTGAGAGAAATTTTATTAACTCATTTGTTGCAGAAATCATTCTTTATAAATTTTCAATCTTGCCTTGAAATTAGTTGATAAAAGAATCTGCTTCTTTTGTCTTGTCCGATAATCTTAAAAGTTTGTTGGCAAAAGATGAACTATATGCTGCAAACTTTTGATCATCAGAACACTTAAGAATATCTTTAATCAATCATATTAAAAGATAAAATAGAAAGTTATTAATTTATGTTCGCAAAAGTGATTTCACTCCTCTTCTAACTTTCAATTATCAATCTTATTGATATTCTAAAATGGTTTCAGATGAATCACTTTGAAAACCACTTAGCATTTACCTGT
The DNA here is from genome assembly GCA_016624345.1 of Platycodon grandiflorus. NCBI lineage: Eukaryota > Viridiplantae > Streptophyta > Magnoliopsida > Asterales > Campanulaceae > Platycodon > Platycodon grandiflorus. The sequence continues at coordinate 64,791,484 of CM028362.1, forward strand.
CCAACCATCGTAACTCTGCATGTATACATGAGCATCTCAGACAAGATCCCAGATAAGATTTATCAAATGATTGGAAAACATCTAATAAATCATTGTGTCCAACAACTCGTCTGGTTATATGAAAGTATACCAGCCATCACCCCAAAGATGGCTGATGCAGATAATTCAGCTCGACTGGATTAGGTAGCTAATAAGGTGTTGACGAGGATGTCGTCCCCCGAACGCCACACAAAAAAATAGTATCTTTACTTTAAGTCAATTTACAGCTTATCCTAAACTGCAATTTGCCTCATTTTGCATTGGTACAACTTTATTTTGGTCGTTTCCCAACGGGTATAGACCCGGGATCCGAAAATGAACCATTCCTACACACAGTAGTCACAAATCAAATTTCTTCCCTGAGGAGATTTGAACTACGTTTTGACCTGATTCTCTTTATAGAGATACGTAGGCAGTCTCACTTGGAGATCCGGTCGCTCTTTGACACATGTTGTCACCCACACACATATACACATGGTCACACAAACTTCGATGCAGAGTTTGACCATCCAATTGCTAGTACGAAGCTGGATGTCTATCTTTTTCGACGACGTTCGCTTACTTCTAAGCAAATGTAGTCGAGGGGCTCTGTAGACACCCAGAATTCGTACACCTACATTATACGAATTGTCCAATAAACAACTATTTATTTACAAATGGACTAACACATGTTTATATGATTATTTTAGGAAACAACTTACACAACAGACTGTCAACGTCCAACAAATACAACAAGTTTCGGTTAGATCAACATCAAGGGTCAAACTCGAAGATACAACAGGACTAACGACGTCCAAACACACAAACAACCTTCTGCTAGATCAACATCAAGGGTCTAGACTGAAGATACACAGCTTAGAAGGGCCAAAGTGCAAGACACAAAGCCTGGAAAAGCCAAAAATATGATTTGGTGCGCTGAAGCCTTGCTGAGTGCGCTAATACCACAAAACCTGGTTTACTGCACGAGCACCATGCCAGGTGCGCCGCGCACCAAACTCTGCAATGCCCTAGAATTCAAGCCGCCTGGCTGCTAAAGACTTTGAAGGCTGGAGGAACCTTCCTCCTTGTTTGGCCCCGCGAGTAACATCAAATATCTCTCCCAAGCTCCCCTATATAAAGAAATGATCAGCTCTCTCTTTAGAGGACATGAAAAAAACAAAGGATACTCCCTCACACACAGAGACACTCTTCTCTCTATCAAGCCTCTTTTTTTAGGAAGAAAAGAGAGAAAGAAAAGAGAAAAGAGTATTGACTCTCTCTCAACACACACAAAACGTAAGTCTTCCTTTCCTCGATTGGTAGCAGTGGAAGCGCAACGGTCAGACTACGAGCTAGCTTGATCCAATATTACACAACGGCCTAGAACTTGGCCCGATTTCTGTAAAACGACAGAAGGTAACCCTTTTCGTTCGTTAGTCTGTTTAGATATGTAAATAGATGTATTAAATGTATGTAATTATTTTTGATACATTTTCAATATACATGTAAAGTATATTCTGTAAATAACAAACTTGCGATAAGTAAATACAAGCATGCAAATGTGTAGAGACCGAAAGGGCGAGTTGGATGCGTAAAATCTTCTCAAATTGTAACTTGGATCTCGAACCCATAATCTAAAGTTTTTCTCCCGTTTACTTTATAAACGAGAGTGACGAATCTGTTTTCAAAGATGAACATGCTTTTCATGTTTATCAAATCATAAAATCAAATAGAAGAAAACCACGAGACAAGAGCGAAAAAGGTCCGAAGGAACCGATTTCTCCAAAAGTCGGATCTGGGGCGCTCACACACGGCCAAAGTTGTGGACTTCCTTGGCCTCTCTTCCGGCAAAGCTTGGTCCCCAATCTCAGAGGAAACTTGAGGCAGAAAGTAACCCTCTCTCTCTGATATATATACTCCCTTCAGCCTGAGAAACCAAGACTTCTCCCCTGGGTAAAATTTTGAAGATACACACACAACACACACACACACTCTCTGTGGAAGCACAACGATCAAGCTACGGACTAGCTTGATCAAACCGAATCAACAGCCTAAAACTTGGTCCGAATTATAAATAACGACAAAAGGTAAATCCTTCCGTTCGTTTCAATTTAACTTGTATTTGGATAGATAAATAGCTCAAATTAGTTGTAAACATGTAAATATAAATTAGTTTCGATGTGTTGGATATGTAAATACATGCAATATATCCGTTAAATTCAAGTTTCGAAGCTTCGTTCTTTGTTTTTGTACATTTACAGTGTGTTTAATTTGATTCTTTGATTGATTGTTTAACTTTGATTCGTTGTTAAACTTGTATATTACTGTTTATAAAGCTTTAAAGCATGTTACTATATGATTTTTATGCAAGAAAAATAAGTTAAAAAGATTGAAATCTTAACCCGAAAATCAAATTATAAGTTTTTGTTCTTGAAAGAAAATGTACCTTTTGGTGCGCGGGTGCCCCATAGGGTGCACCGAACACCAAACCATGCAAGTCTCCTTTTGTGTATTGCGCACAATAGGCCCCTATCAAAAATACGAGAAACTGAGCAAGAAAACAGAGTAAAAAATTGAGTTTGGGGGGAAGACGTAGTGTTTGGTGCGCCGCGCACCAAACAAGGCTTTCTTATCTTCTTCGTTTTCTTCATCCTGGCAATATGCATGTTTCTATGTGCATGTAGCTCATAATTAAAGTAAAAAGAAAAAGTAAGGGTAAAATGTTTAAAATGTTGTCCTAATTTTTTTTTTAAACAAGACAATTATTTTGGAATTGATAAAAAAAAGCAAGAAAATAATTTAGGGACGAAGAGAGAATTATTCTTTCTTCATTTGTTTAGTGTAGTTAAATAATGAATGTGCATATTTTAATAGAAAACAAACTTGCTTGCTTTTTTATTATTATTTTATTTTTGCTTTATTTAAAGTAGATATATAGTATATGCATATTTTATTATTTTCCTACTATTTGCTAGTTTTAGTTTTAAAACAAATATATACACTTTAAATAAACAAATGACAAAATTATTGTTTGTTTTTTCCTTTTATGTTTTTATTATTATTATTTTTATCACTTAAAAAATACATCGTAGCATTTAAACTTGAGTATGTAATTATAAAGAGACCGAAAAGGCGAATTGGGTGCCTAACACCTTCCAAATTCGTAACTTAGCCCTCGAACCCACAATCTAAGTTTTTCTCTCGTTTTCTTTATAAATGAGGGTGACGACTCTGTATTTTATATAAATGTGTTATACACATTTATGACGTTTATTGGAGAGTCCTGATCGGATCGGGTGCTCACACTATCGAGCAGGCCATTCTCCCTCTCTCTTCGTGATAGTTCAGGACGAGCCTACCAGTCTCCCTCTCTCCATCTCTCCCTCTCCTCCCTTATTGCAAAACTTGGGCCTAGTTGTCGCCTGCCACTAATTTGGATGCCATTTTTGTTTGAATTGCAGGGTAAGAATACATTTAATACAAGTACTATGTATAAAATTTCTCATATGCATTTGGTGAAGAAACGAAGTTATTAAACCAAATTACTTTCATTAATCTTACGTTGAGACCCAAACTGCCAAAAATAGCGGATAAGAAAATATCTCCTACAAAGAAGACAAGGAAAGTGAATTGCAAATATATTTTGATCATAATCACCATGAATTATCTTAACCACCATGTACCAAAGTCATCACTCGAAGTACTTGTCGAGCAAAACTTAAAAAACAGAAGTTCACAAATCATTTGAGGCGTGGTTGCTAGACTAGCGCGGCACAAAGGACAAGTTGTATGCCTATACGCAAGCCACCGGTCTATGCAATCTCGATGAAAGAGATGATCACATCTCAGTTGTCTAATTACATCACCATCTTCAACCTTGCACAAGCACACAGCACATTCCACGGGCTCAGGAGACCCCAAGTTTGATTGAAACCGGCTCACACAAAGGCCTTCTAACATATCCGGAGCTTGAACGATGAGATGGTGAAAGAAGGGATGGTAAAGCAAGAAACTAAAGGCCCATTTCAAATAGGTAGCAACAATATCTAAGTAAGTTGACATTAATGGAAATGAAAATGGAGAGTTGGAGAAGGGAGGAGAGAGAAAATGGAGGCTATTGGTTTTCTTAAGTTAGTTTTTCTGAGTAACTATATATATATATATAGAGGGGAGCAATAGGGCCGTCAATGGATTGGATATGCATTGGATATAAGTATATTTGAAATCTTATTTTGTCAATCTGATCCGATTCAATAACTCGACGGATCATATATATGTTAATTCATATCCAAATTCGTAACTAATTGATATATACAAAATTCTCGTTAATGAATTTTATGAATAAAATAAAATAAAAATTATATCACTGTCAACATATATTCATGATTAGTGTATATACTATGCATGTATATAATAATAAACACGTTATTTTTGGATCCGATCGAGTTATTAACGGATCGAATATAAGTAAATCCATATTCAATCTACTAAGTAAACAAATTATTGGATTCAGATTGAATTCGAGGTATTGAACCATTATATAAATTCATATCTAAATTTTTTTATTGGAATCCAATCGGATTCGGGCCAAGATTCGGGCCAAAAATCCAATCCATTGACAAGCCTTGGGGTATGGAACGCGTGGAACTTTGCTGTTGACTGACTAATGAGTGCAAAAAGAAAAGGTTATAAACCTGAAAGTTTCTTGACATAGACGTGGCTATTTCGATCCTAGTATTGCTATTTTCGTTAATTTCTCCAAACGAGAAAAGTTTATTGAAATAGACGTCGCTATTTGGACGGAAAATGTGAAAACAATATGTAATGACAAATATACCCCTACTGTAATGCTTGGTCAAGTTCATAACTTCATCCTCAACCATTCATTCATGGAGCTGGCAAGAAAAGGACTTGTATACTGCTTTCGACCATTCAATAGAACTATGGGGTCAAAATTTTGGAATGCATGTTGAAGTCAAAATTTATTATTGCACATTTTTTTTAGAAAAAGCATTTTGGATGTTTAAAGTATTTTTATTCATTAAAAACATGTTACTGAATGCGTAAAGCCACTTCAAGTGTTCAAATAATTATTTTCGAAAGACGCCAAAGAAATTTGACGCATCCAAAATTGTGGTGGTGTTGGCTCGTCAGATACAGGGGGAGATACAGCTGATTTAGAGCCCGTATGGTGTAGCGTTTTGAAAACGCAGTGTTTTAAAAACGCAGCGTTTCTAAAACGCAGATTATTTAAAACACGGCTTTTTTCTTTATAAATGTGTTTGGGATATTATGTCAAAACGCTGCTTTTTATTCCCTACTGCATTTTAAAATCTGCGTTTTGGGAAAAAGCTAGGAATTCGAGCGTTTTAAACCGCAGCTGCGTTTTGAAAACGCAGCGTTTTTTACCGCAGCATTGAAACACTAAGTTAAGAAATAAACTGCGTTTTAACCCTTTATTTTGGCCAAAACGCGTGAACAAACGGACTCTTAGAGAGATAAAACTCGGTGATGTTTTTGTTGGAACTGATTTTGTGCACTGATTCGGGATGATAAAACTCTTTAGTTTTCATGATTCTAACTCTGGGGGAGTTAATTTATTTTGCTAGATATTATAATGGTATAATTCTTTTGTTTGGTGTTGACTAGAAAGGCAAAAAGGGGGAGATTGTTGGGTCGCAAGATCCGACATCCTCTTTAATTTATTTTGCCTTTCTTAGTAATTTGTTTAGCTCTCTTAAGTCGTTGTATTTAGTATTTTGTTTTTATTTATTTTTGCTAATTTTCGGAGTCTCGGAGAGAAAGAAAGAAAGAGTTTGTTATTGTTAAGAATTGTTTCTATTGTAGATCGTGTTCTCCTAGGGAAATCTGATTTACCATAGATAAGATTGATTAATTTGGTAATTTGTAGGGATTGATATTTATTTAGGTTGTATTTGTTTCCTAACCGAATTAACATTCTTATTATATTTGTATATATCTTGGAGTCTTATTTGATAGGTCTCTTGAAGACTATTTAAAGCACGTCCAGCCTCTTCATTCTATACGCTTTGAACAACACAGATTCAAAAGAGAGATTAAAGAGAAAATTCTCCACAATCATCATTCATCCCACTTGTGCTGTGTGAGCCAGAATGTCATTAGCATTTTGACTCACATCTTCTGTTCTTCCAAATGAGCAATGACACCTTTTTGATCATCATTCTCATTTGTGAGACGATTCTTTTCTTTTATAAGATTTATGTAGACAATATTGTGTTTGGATCTTCATCAGAAAAATTGCTAAAACACTTTATCGAATGCTTGACATCTACATTTGAGATGAGCATGGTAGGGGAATTGAGCTACATTTTAGGCTTGCAGATTAAACAAATGAATGAAGGAATGTTCATTTCCCAAGCTAAGTATGCTCAAAATTTAGTAAAGAAGTTCATTCTTGAAACTGCTTCCCATTTGAAAACCACAATGGGGTGAAGTCGAAAATTGTGTAAAGATGATGAAGGTGAAGGTGTAGATCACACCTTGTTCCGAAGCATGATAGGCAGTTTATTGTATTTAACTGCAAGTCGGCCCGACAGTGTATGTCTATGCGCTAGGTACCAAGAGAATCCTAAGATGTCACACTTAAAAGCTTTAAAGCGTATCATTCCATACGTGGGAGGCACGTCAAACTTAGGATTATGGTACACTAGAGATACTAACACCAATCTAGTTGGTTTTAGTGACTCTGTGGACAGGGAATATAGATGATAGGAAAAGCACAACAGGTGGTTGCTTTAACCTAGGAAACAATTTGGTGTCTTGGTACAGTAGAAAGCAAAACTGTGTTTCTTTGTCAACTGCTGAATCAGAATACGTGGCAATTGGTAGTTGCTGCTCCCAATTACTGTGGATGAACCAAATGGTAGAGGACAATGGGTTGAGAAGTGACACTTTAATGGTATAGTGTGATAACTCAAGCGCAATTGATATCTCAAAAAATCCAGTTTAACACTCTCGTACTAAGCACATAGATATTAGACATTATTTCATTCGAGATTTGGTTGAGAAAAACATAATTCGCATTGAGTTTATAGGGACGGAAATCAGTTGGCTGACATATTCACCAAAGCATTAGATTTTGAGAAGTTTTCAAACTTAAGAAAATATCTCGGATTGTGTGTCACGTGAGTACCATCTTGTCGTGATTGCTAGGCAGTCACGTGTTGTAAAAAAAAAAAAAAAACATTTTTTGTTTACTTTTTAGGCATCCCTGCATTATAGGTTCATTTTTTTTCATGACTGGTTAAGATTGATGGTGTTTGATGTTGTCTTTGGCATTTGTTAGCAGGTATGAGTTACTATAGTGATTCTTGGAGAGCTCTCTCTCTCTCTCTCTCTCTCTCTCTCTATATATATATATATATATATATATATATATATATATATATATAAAGGAGGCCTTTGAGGGAAATAGCTACCTACTCATGCGTATGAAGCTAATCATTTGTGATCAAATTTCACATAAGAATACCTAGTGAATCTTTGATGTGATTATGTGAAAGAGGTCTATCCTTGGGCTAGAGTGAAACTACGCACTGGATCAATCCTTCTCGTTTAAAAAAAAAAAAAAAAGAGGGCACTGGGAGTCAAAGTTGTGACTCATTGCTTTTGTGAAGCAATGTAAGTCCAAATGTGATAACATCTGCGACCTCATCTGTTGAACTAGTCTATATATTGCATTGTGTGTTTTTTTCCCCTCATATTTTTAGGCATAAATAATAGGGCATGCATATATTGGTGAATATGTGTATCCCTCTGATTTGAATGTCCTTGTACAATATGAAAATTGTGTAAATTCTAATCTTTTTTCGATCAAATCTTGTCTAAACATTTTTTGTGCACTGTGTAGGGAGATATATTCTGAAAATTATTGATGGTAATATTGCCTTGAATTATCAGAATTGCAGTCGAGGTTTTTGCATCTCCTCTACATAACGGGACTCTATTTTTTTTGGGAACACGTTTCAGTTGTAGTAATTTTTTTTTTTTAAAAAAAGGGGTCTCCTAAGTCTGATAGATGTTAATTACCGTACTGCTATAGGATAGCAGAGAATTAAATTCTGACTCGAAAGTTTAATCTCTATCAGTCTCTTCCAGTTCTTCTTTCCTTGCAGGTTGATTCAAGATTCGATGGAGTCCTTCAAGAAATTTTTCTCTTCATCCAAAATTCTTTCTCCATCAAAATTCTCTGCGGACCCCACCTCTCCGGCAACGACCATGGCCACCTCATCTTCGGCATCTCCAGCCAGTCCAAGCTCCGCCATACCTCTGAATGCTCCAGTCAGCTCTCACATGGCCGCCCCACCCTCTCTTTTCCCAACCAGATGCGGCAGTGTCTCCCTCTGTGGTTACAATCCCCTTATCTTCACTTGTCTCTAAAACCCCAACCAAGAAACCAAAAACCCCTATTCTGTCTAAAACCTCCATGCCTACCCTGTCTTCCCCATCTCATGCTCCTGCTGCACCAAAACCCTCTACACACTCTCACACTAACCATCTACACCACTGCCCAAAACCCAAAACAACCGAAACCCTTGCCGTTCCATCTTCTCCGGCCACGGCGGTAGCACTGATCTATGCGTCTCCGACCCCTGTTCGCCGCATTCTTCCCGGGGAATCGGGGAATGAAATCTATGTTGAGCGTCCTCCAGATTTTGGGGTAATAAACTCAACAATGGGTCCCATTGGCAACCCTTCCGTCCGAAGATCTAAATGCCTGAGAGATATAGCTCTTTCGTCTACTGTCAAAAGGGCAAAAACAAGAAAGACAGATACCTCTTCTTCTATTCCGCAGCCCATTGATTCTTCAGAGTTTGATGATTCCAGTGACAAAACATTTGATGAGGATTTGATAGAGTCCGATAGCTCCAGTGCCTCTCTGATGGATGAGTTTGCAAAGAAAGGTGATCAATCTGGTCTGGTGCCTGATACAATTGCTGTGGATTGTACGAATCCTAATGCCCGTACGGATGCGTTTAACAATGTTACTGAGAATGTCAGTCCCGATGTTGTTGCACCTGCGGCTGCATCAGACACCACACCTGATACTGAGTATGAGATAAGTAAAGCGTTTTCCTCTACTTTCTATACTGCTGATGCTTCTGATGGCTATTCGAAAAGAGCAATTCTTAAAGAAAAAAGGTGAGACATTGCACTATTTGAACGTTATAATCTCAACAAATTTATTATCTCTCGTAATTTCTCTTCTACTCTCGATTATGCTGAACCATTTGTTGAAACTTTGGTTCGAGAGTTTTATGCAAATTTGGACGTCCATGTGGCTGATGTACGATCTCCCCGCTATGGCAAAGTTTTTTTACAAAATAGTATCATTTCTTTCTCTCCTCAAGACATTAATGATTTTTTTAAGCTTTCAAACTCTGTTGATGATCGAGAGAGTTCTTGATGACTTTGATGCTATCATCCAAGTCTTGAATGGAAATCGTCTAATCTCTTGGATTGGCCAGTGTTCGTCCTCTCAACTCACTGCGTTGTATGGGGTTCTTCATAAAATTTGTGCGTGCAAATGGGCATCTTTTTCCAACAATTCCATTCTCACAAAAACTCATGCTAAGTTACTGTATCGCATAGGGTTGGGTTTGCCATTCAATTTTGGTTAGCACGTTTTCACCACCATTATGTTCTTTGCTAATACCACTTCCAATACTTGGTCATATCCATTCCCAAGTATGATTTTTCAAGTCGTGACCAATCAGGGTATTAGGCCTCTCAATCATGAATCTCTCACCCCTCCTCCTAGCCTTTTTAATATAGCTCATGCTCTTCGCAAAGGTACAAATAGGGTTCTTATCAGTTCCTGTCATAGCTCCGCCTCCGGCTCATGATACTGTCCAGAAAGTTGGCCAGGATATAGTCCAGGATGTAGTTCCAAAAACAGTCCAGGATACATTCCAGCATGTCGTAAATACCACTCCTGATTCTGGTTATATCTCTATTTCACCATCTGTTTTGCAGGAGTAAATTGAGTTACTTGACAATCAAATTGTTTTTTTGACCACGTTACACAACACCTTTCAACTCCTTTCTAGTCAACTAGGGGGAGACAATGGTCAAAATGGTGGTATTTGTGGTAGTGTTGGCTCCTCAGATATAGGGGGAGATACAGCTGATTTAGGGGGAGATAAAACTCGGTGATGTTTTTTGTTGGAGCTGATTTTGTGCACTGATTCAGGATGATAAAACTCTTTAGTTCTCATGATTCTAACTCAGGGGGAGTTAATTTATTTCGCTAGATATTATAATGGTATAATTCTTTTGTTTGGTGTTGACTATAAAGGCAAAAAGGGGGAGATTGTTGGGTCGCAAGATCCGACATTCTCTTTAATTTATTTTGCCTTTCCGAGTCATTTGTTTAGCTCTCTTAAGTCGTCGTATTTAGTATTTTATTTTTATTTATTTTTGCTAATTTTTGGAGTCTTGGAGAGAAAGAAAGAGGCATTTTGTTTTTGGTAAGAATTGTTTCTATTTCTCCTACGGAAATCTGATTTACCATAGATAAGGTTGATTGATTAGCTCTAGGGATTGATATTTATTTAGGTTTTATTTGTTTCCTAACCCAAGTAACATTCTTATTATATTTGTGTATATCTTGGAATCTTATTTGATAAGTCTTTTGAAGACTACTTAAAGCACGTCCTGCCTCTTCATTCTGCAAGCTTTGAACGACACAAATTCAAAGGAGAGATTAAAGAGAAAATTCTCCACAATCATCATTTATCCCGCTTGTGTTGTGTGAGCCAGAATGCCATCAGCATTTTGACTCACATCTTTCGTGCTTCCATTGCTTGGAGAGTTTCTATTCACCCATTTAGTTTGTTATATTCAAATAGAGTCATACACTTCTGGTGTTGGGTGAGTTGTATTGGATTAGATAGATTTACTACATAGAAAGTTTTTTCTTTATCACTAGTGTTTTTGCTCAAAGAGTTTGTATTGTTTTAAAATAATTTATCTTGTAAAATTTTTTCATACTGGCACTTCTGCAAGTAGTTTACATGTAGAAGATTGTTTACAACTTGTGCTCCTTTCTGTTATTCTATTACACTGTGTAGTGTTATATGAAATATGGTTCACATCTATAATGACATTCTAGATCACATTTTAGACGACATTTACTTTCTGCGAAAACACTTTAAATATCGACCCTTGCAAATATTTCACAATTGATTCCCCGTCTCTTCCATGCTGTAGTCAAAACTCCACACGACATCGATAATCACCCCACACGTATTATAAAACACACACACACACACACACAATATGCGCTCATGCACGCACACTTACCGGTTAGTTTAGTTATTTTCTTATTTTTCTCTTTATATTTTACATTATTATTATTATTTCTCTCATTCAATATTTTTCTATTGCCATTATTTGAAATTTCTTCTCTTCTCCCGTTGCAACAAATTAGTATCTTGTTAACCTTGCTTACCGCCCATATTAAAGTGGTACGTATGTCTTTGTTTTTTATTAAAATTTATTCCTTTTTAATCTAATTTGGTTGCTACAATTAATGGATTGGGAACTTTTCCTACCATCCGATGTTTTCAACATTAACCACTTAGGTATATTTGTAGTTATCATTTAATTTTAATTTAATTTTTGTTACTCAATCAAAGCAGAATAGAAATAGAAATTGATTAGATTGAAACCATCGAAAAGCGACCGGGCCACATCTCCTGACCTATCCCCGGAATGTATTAGATTAGGTTTATCGTATGCTTGGCCTTCAAATACAAATATAGGTGGCGACTCGTTACTAGTTAGTCAGTTAGAGTTCGTTAAACGTGCAAATAATCGTTCTTGGGGACGATTCGGGCTTCTCGCAGTTGTATCTCAGCAGAGCTATGTGAAAATTTCTCGTGTAAGATGATGATTCACGTAGTTTGCTTCCGAACTTCACTTTTGAATGTGCAGCATTTCACCCCATAACTGATCATTGTAAAGCTAAAGCATTTACTTGGTTCAAGCAATGTGAACAAAATATTAAGAAGGAATATCTGAAACGATGTGACCCAATAGAGGTTCAGAACCTAACTATTAACATCTTAAACCAAATAAACATGAAAAGATAAGCTTAAAATGGAGACATTTATCTTATTGAGAAGTTAATAATTCATTCTTTCAAACATGCATAAAATTGAGAGACATATCTTACTAATAAGTGAACAATATTCATTCTTTCAAATATTTCCCCTTTCTTCTAAAATTTCTGTAGATGCTTCAGACATCAATAGCTAAATTTCAAAGTTTTCCTGTTTCCAAAAGAAATTAAGCTACCTTTAGACACCATCTAATGAAGCAAGACTCTCCACAAAAGTGTCGACATAGAAATTTTTCCGAGTTCAAAGCCTTCCTCATATTCAAAAACCCATTCTGGTAGATCACTTACTCTAAGCAATCCATCAGCTCTGTTCTTCAGATACTGAGGCGTGAAACTGTTGCCAAGAGGCAAAGAGCATGGATTAAGTATCATCTCAATAGTCCTGTTGGTAGTTGTAGGAAGTATAGGGCATAACGACAGTGTCGGAAAACAAGATAATCTTACTTTCTTTTCGATCCACAACTGATTTTCGTAGTCCTCTAGTACCCACAAGTTCATGTCCATTAAATCACACTTGCTATGAGGCATTATGACCAAACGGCCACCAGCTTCAGCAAGATAAAACTCTTTTTGATCCGAAAAACTTCGATAAAGAGAAGGAAAACCTTGAGGAAGATGAGAAAACCGAAACTTATCACTTGCTAAATCAAATGCCACTAGAATTTTCTCTTGATCTCTTCCCGCATGCAGTTATCCAATATATAGCTCCATTGACACACACACTTTTGGATCCCTTGGCAGAATTATACGTGAAGAGATAGTAAGGGAAGTCCTCACCTAACCATTCCCACCCCCATCTTTCTCCCACAGGACCCAGTGTGTACACTTCACATCCTTCTTCAGTTTTATAGATACGCCTCCCATACCCTACTCTATAGATGTGCAGTACTATCAATCCTATTCGTGCAAGGATTTGAGACACAATTTTCAACATGATATATGAACAATTGTGCAAGAAGGGTACGTAGAAGGTACAAAAATTGTACTAGTAGCAGATAAGAACGTTCCTTAGCAATTACATGGCTATCATCTTTGATCTTATGATCAGGAATACTGCCTTCTTGTTTGTAGTTGTAGATATATCCACTCAACCCTGGAAGCCAAACAAGATGAATTAATCTAATAAACATATGGAACGAAAATAAAGTACAACTAAAAGAGAACATATTACTAACCCCATCAAGCAAGCAAAAAATTCCTCCCAAAAAAAAAAAAAATTAATAATAATAATAATAATAATAATAATAATTCCAGATACTTACCATCAAAGAGAATACTTGCAGACCATTTAAACCAGTTTGATACCCTACCCAACCCTAAAAGCCGAAAAAGATGAATTGAATTGGGAAAAAGAAATAAGACACAAAAATAAAGAAATACAAAATAGAATAAAATATTAACCCAAGCAGCAAAGATTCCCAAACCGCCAAATGCCATTTTTAATTTGTTTGATACTTCTGGATTTTTAAGAATAGCCTCTATTTATATTACGATTAGGATCTCTAATTATCCTTAGGAAACTTTTACTAGATTTTTGTTAAGTGATAAGCTTCGCAGAAGGATTTGCTGAACTGAAAGGAAAGCCTTTTATTAAGTTTCCATTAGTGATCAATTCTGTTCTTCCAGTTTGTAAAACTTTCTATGAATGTCAGTTATGAATATTCATATTCCCTCCCACAATCATAAAGTTATTCCTACCATTCAAGAAAACTGATCAGGCCAAAAATGGTTCTGGTGATCTGTCGTTGTCCACGTGTGTAGTTAGTCAACAGTCAGGGTGCCCCGGCTCTCAATAGGCACAAGTTTTGGTGGGACTTGAGCTCCGGTAGATACCTGTGATGAAAGAGACACCGTTAGGGAGCTGGACGTTGGTCCAGCTAAAGCCCTCCGGTGGGAGAATCAGTATATGGTAAGGTAATTGGTCTCCGGTGAGGATTCAGGCAGTTCTTTGAGAGTGAATGCTCTGAATTCTTTGGGAGAGTTTGTAGTTGTGTATGTGTGAATTTGAACTTAGACCTTAAAGGAAGGTTGTCACCTTGTATTTATACTGGTAAAATGTTGGTCTGAAGCAAGTGGATCTGCCAGATGTCAGCTTGGGGTGAACAGCCATGTGATCATTTATGGTAGCCGCAATGTGCATTGATGGGCTTTAATGTGGAAGTGACCTGTCCTGATGCAGAGGATAGAACTTCCATGTTTGTCCCCTTGACCTTCTAGATGCAGCCTTCCTTAGTGAGCAAGTATCCTTTTTGTCCAATAGAAGACTAGATGGTGGTCCCGGGATGACGTAGTAGCCTGAGGGCATTGAATGCGGCAGCTTTCGTTGACTTTCAAGGCTTCCCGGGGTATATAACTCGGGGTCTCTATTTCATGCAGCTCAGGTTCAGGACCATGCGAGCTTGTCAACTTGGTAGCGGAAGGTTCTGGACCAGTCCCGAGCTCCTCGGGGAGGTCGGGTTGGAAGTGGTGATGAGTATATTTGGATCCCGAGCTGTAGTCCGAGCTCGGGATATGAGATCCTCTCATCCGAGCTCCAGGTAAGCCTTGGCCACGTGGCCCACGAGTGCCACGTGGAAGTTTGTATATTTTAGGATCTTCAAAAACCAAGATTTTAAGGAAACTATTTATCTTTTAGTTTATTATCCTTTAGTTTTTTTCTAAAAATCCTAATTGAAGCAGGAATGTAAAATTTAAAATTTTGAATTTCAAAATCTATCGAGTAATAAATATAGCAAGAACATTAGTCTTCCAATAGGTTTTCCAATTGTATCTTGGAGGTCTTGAATTTGAACAACAAAATTGATCTCTTTTGCTTTATGGTTATAGTGTGTATAATAGATCATTTTCAGTCTTCAGAGACTAGGCAATGCAAAAGCCCCTATCGACATTCCTCTTCAATATTAAGAACACCATAATGTTGTAAACAAATTTTAGCAATTACTACCTCTGATCCAAAATAAGTGTCGTAAAATTTAGAGCTATCTAATATTCCGATACCAAGATACAAGGTTAAGCTTGCTGAACACGTAACTAGGTTTCGATTAACTATGTTTTACTCTAAATTGTTCACTAGGTCACTATGTGTTTTGCTAATGACCCCATCTACTGGAGGTGGCATCTGACAAGGTTTAGAATGGTAGGATTTCCATGTTCTTTCTTTGGTAGAAGGATTTCCATTTTCTGTGTTTTGTTTACAGTCGATGAGTGCTGATTAGCAAACCATCTTATCTAAGTTCAAAATCCGGGTAATAAGCACAGGGAACATGATTTGCTACCACTATCCAATACAACTCAAGTAAAACATAAACATAAGCCCAAACAAAACTCGATCGGTGTTTAACACAAGCCTTAGATCAAACTACGAATTATAGCATCCATGCAAGACACCAAAAGATCAATCTCCACTTCTGTATTTGCATATTATTGAAGTTGGTCTCGTGCAATCAATGATGTTATTTATTGCTTATATTTAAGTAAAGTCCGTGATGAAGGTGAAATATTTACATTTGATGTTCGATATAAGAGGTTTCATCTCTTGTCACTCCCTGATGATGATATGGAGAAGATCCATACTTGGCTTCATGGAATTTCGTGTCATAGACCTTATGGGCCATCAAGCATTATTGAACTCTAATTTTAAAATTCTCTGCTTATTTAGTAGAGTAATGTTATAGGTATCTAAAGAATACTAAATTTTTTGCACCAAATAATGTGTCACCTGATGTAGTATAACTTTAGCGATTGAAACAAATATAGTGCACTTAAGCAGTTGATAATCTCAGAAAGTGGACCGGTCCACAATTTTTCCCATTATAAATAGGTCTTGTATTTGGAATCAATCCAATACAAACCCAATACAGCAAATACCATCTACAATGGCTCCTCTCTTCAACCTGTTGAAAGATATGAACCCATTAAAACTAGAATGGACTTTGTGATGGAATTGAAATGAATGAATATTATAAAACTCATGAATCTTAACCCTCACATAAGAATTACCCGAAACAACTTGATGCGGAAGCGTGACTGAATCCATGAGAGCGATTGTGTCTCGAGTTATGCGTCTTCCAATTGTCGCGTAGTATCTTTTGGCTTTCTCTTGCTAATGGGACGGCAGAGAGAAAATATTGTAACCCTACGCTCAATTAGGGACCATAACCTTTTATAGTAATAGTTTGACCTAATTATCAATCGGCTCATTATAAGTTGACAATTAGCTCCCTTAAGGTCTCTACACATATTCAATAAAACTCCATACTTATTAAAAGATGAACTGGAGATCACTTTAAGTAGGCCTATTAACTTTAAATAACATGAAGTATACTATTAAGCCGCAGTGCATACACATCTGTATGCCCAAATGCACATATTAATCATATGTACATATATATAAGTCCATAAAATTCTAACAATCTCCCATTTGGACTATATACATGTGCATACGTATAACCTTAGAATCGTATATCACATTATATACTTTAGTAGCTCGAGCAAGCCTTTTGCTTTCAATCATCTTAAACCAATCCTGTCCATTAGTCAAAATTAACATAAGGATCAAAGAGGCTTTCGTTGCATTTTATCACAACTAGACCCATCAATGGTCACATGCATTAACATAACCAACGACATGAATCAAGTATGGATGTGTAGCATGGAAATTACATGTAATGTGATCTTCATATGTCTATCTCCAACTGGTCCTACCTTAGTCCGTATGAGATCAAATGTAACATTTAGAGTGTTGAATACTGAATAACTTTATACTTTAACAATAATCCAAAATTGTAGAATTGTCATGACAATGAATCATAAATGTCGAGCAAATACATAATATAAAATCCCACTGAACCTATGCATAATCCAATTATAGAACACCTATACGAGCAGTATGCTCGTGAAAGACCTTGGGTGTCAAACCCTTAGTGAGCGGGTCCGCTATCATGGAGTTTGTCCCAATATGCTCAATACAGATATGACCACTCTGAATTCTTTCTTTAACAACAAGGAACTTGATATCTATATGCTTAGATTTCGAAGAGCTCCTATTATTATTTGAATAAAGGACTGCAGACTTATTGTCACAGAATAACTTTAATGGTCTTTCAATACCATCTACTATTCACAGCCCAGTGACAAAATTTCGCAGCCAAACCCCTTGATTTGATGCCTCGTAACATGCTACAAATTCTGCTTCCATGGTAGAAGAAGCAACGAGTGTCTGCTTAACACTCTTTTAAGAGATTGCTCTTCCAGCTAGCAAATAAATATAGCCCGAAGTAGATCTACGACTATCTTGGCATCCCGTAAAGTCAAAATCAGAATACCCAATGATCTCAAGTTTATCCGACCTTTTATATGTGAGCATGTAATCCTTTGTTCTCTGTAGGTATCGCATAACCCTTTTGGCTGCTATCCAATGTTCCTTCCCTGGATTGCTCAGGTATCTGCCTAACACTCCAACAATGAATGCTAGAACTGAACGAGTACAGACCTGTGCATACATCAAACTCCCTAAAGCCGAAGCATAAGAAATATCTTTCATTTCTTTAGATTCAATTTCATTCTTGGGGCATTGATTGAGACTAAATCTATTTCCTTTAGCAACTGGAGTATCACCTGGTTTACAATCCTGCATGCCGAACCTTTTAAGTACTTTTTCAATATATCCCTTTTGTGATAATCCAAGAATACCCTGAGAACGATCTCGATGTATCTGGATTCCTAACACAAAAGATACATCACCAAGATCTTTCATTTCAAATTTCTTTGATAGAAATTTCTTAGTTTCATGCAATAAGTCTATATCATTAGTGGCAAGTAGGAAGTCATCCACGTATAAAACCAGGAAAATATATTTGCTGCCACTGGACTTATGGTATATATATTCATCAACTGTATTTATCTCAAAACCAAATTATAATACAACTTGATGAAATTTGTGATACCATCGTCGAGAAGCCTGTTTGAGCCCATAGATGGATTTCTTAAGTTTGCAAACCATTTGTTTTGAATCTTTCGAAACAAAGAATTCTGGTTGCACCATATAGATTGTTTCTTCAATATCACCATTGAGAAACGCAGTTTTCACATCCATCTGATGTAACTCTAAATCGAAATGTGTCACTAGTGCCATAATCGTTCTAAATGAGTCCTTCGAAGAAACTAGAGAGAAGGTCTCTTTATAATCGATGTCTTCCTTTTGAGTAAATCCCTTAGTGACTAGACGTGCCTTATATCTTTCTACATTGCCTTGTGAATCCCTCTTGGTCTTAAATATCCATTTGCAACCAATAGGTTTCACGCCTTCGGGCAATGGGACAAGATCCCAGACGTCATTGTCTTTCATTGATTTGATTTCCTCATTCATGGCATACATCCACTTTTGAGAGTTTGAACTTTTAATGGCTTGACGAAAGGTGATTGGCTCATCTTTCATCACGCCAATGTTTGCCTCATGTTCATTGAGAAATACTATAAAGTCATCTGGAATTGCATTTCTCCTCTCTCTAGTGGATCTCCTTAAAGGCACTGGTTCTTGAGGTTGTTGAGCTTGTTCCTCATGAACAACCGGTTAACTTATGTCAAGGGGAACTTCAACATTGTCTTGTTGTTCCAAATGTTGTTCTTGAACCGTGTTAGGAGTAATATCTTGATTATGGTCAAGGACAACTGTAGAAAGAGGAATAGTAACCGAATCCTCTTCAAAGACAAAGTCTCTTACCTTATCTCCCCCCCAAAGCTCAATATCCTCAAAGAACTGAACATTTCGTGTCTCAAAGAAAGTTCTAGATTTTGGATCATAGAACTTGAAACCTAGTGATCTTTCAGAATATCCAACAAAATAGCTACTAACCGTTCTTGAGTCCAATTTCTTTTCATTTGGCCTATTAAGGCATTGCCTCAGCTGGACAACCCCAAATGTGTAAATGTTTTAAGATAGGTTTCTTTCCCGTCCATAATTCATAAGGGGTTTTAGTCATAGCTTTTGTCGGAACCCTATTAAGGATATAAACTGCAGTCTTAAGTGCCTCTCCCTAGAGTGAATCAGGTAGGGTAGTATGACTAATCATACTTCTTACCATATCTTTTAAGGTCCTATTTCGTCTTTCAGCTACACCATTCATGCTAGGTGTACCTGGCATGGTGTACTGTCGGACGATTCCACGCTCTATTAGGAATTTGGCAAAAGGCCATGGACGTTGTTCACCTGAACCGTCATTTCTACCGTAGTATTCTCCACCATGGTCAGATTTGACATTTTTAATGGTTTTGCCATGTTGGTTTTCAACCTCAGCCTTAAAATTCTTGAAAACGTCCAAAGCTTAAGATTTCTCATGTATTAAAAATAGGTAGCCATAACGAGAGTAATCATCTATGAACGTTATAAAATACTCTTGACCATTCCACGAAGGTGTGGGAAATGGCCCACAAATGTCCGTATGTATTAATTCTAAGACATCCTTAGCTCTCTCGGCACCTAATTTTCTCTTGTTTGTCTGTTTGCCTTTAATACACTCAACGGATATTTCGATTTCCAATGTGTCAAGTGTATTGAGAATCCCGTCTGACACAAGCCTTTGAATTCTTTGTTTTGATATATGACCTAAGCGCTTGTGCCATAATGATAAAGAGTTCTCGTTTGTTAATTTTCGTTTAGTGCCACGTGATTCAACGTGCAGGTTTTCATTAAATGAGGTAACTGTATCAAGCAAATATAAGTTATCATGATTTGATAAAGTACTGGATCCAATAAATTTAGAATCATAAAAGAGACGACATCCATTATTTCCAAAAGAACAAACATATCCTTCTTTGTCCAAAATAGAAATGGAAACCAAATTTCGTCTAAAAGACGGTACAACATGTGTCTCAAATAAATCCAAATAAAATCCAGTCTTAAGCAATAACCTAAATGTTCCTATTTCTTCAACCTCTACTGAATTGCCATTCCCCACATAGATGAATCTTTCAACGTCACTTGGCTTGCGGCAACTCAGGCAACCCTGCATAGACACACTTATGTAAGTAGTAGCACCAGAATCTAACAACCAAGTATGTCTAGGCACTGAAACCAAATTAACCTAAGAACAAACAAGAATGAGAGGTTTACCTTTCTTCATGCGCCAGGCGCGGTACTTAGCATACTTTCTCTTCACATGAGAAGGATCCTTACAAAAGAAGCAGCCCATTTCCTTATCTTGTCCTTTGGACACCTTCTGTTGCTTCTTCTTTGGGTCCAAGTCCGCAGTTTCCTTACCCTTCCTTTTCCTGATGTTGCCCGAGGAAGATAATGCCAAATGAGCACTTTCCGTCTTTTCATGTCTCATTCTATCCTCTTCTTGTGCACAATGTGAAATGAGCTCGTTAAGAGTCCATTTCTCCTTATGGCAATTATAACTGCCACAAACTGAGTAAATTGTGCAGGAAGAGATATCAAAACTAAATGAACGAGCAAGTCATCAAACAGCTCTAACTTAAGGCCCTTTAGTTTTGATGCCAAAAGAGACATCTCCAAATTGTACTCCCTTATGTTCCCTTTGCCTTTATACTTCATGGAAACAAGACTACGTAAAATAGAACTTGTTTTCGATTTTTCATTCTTGGCAAAGCGATTTTCAAGCTCCTGAAGGAACGTTGTCGCAACCTTTCCCTCAGACATGATCATGATCATTAGACTCATGCGATTTGAGCGGTCCCACTTTTCCATTTCCATCTTTTCATCAGCGGTACTTGAAGCTGAAAGATCAGTGGGACGTTGCTCCCGTAGTTCAAGGTTTAGATCCATGCAACCGAGAACAATCATAACGTTCTCTTTCCAGTCCTTAAAGTTGGTACCATTAAGTACCGGAATAGAGTTGATATTAGCAGATACAGTTGCAGCAGATGTATTAATTGAACAGAGAATGAAAATACAACTGAATAAGCTCACATAATAAAAAAATAAATAAAAACTTAAGCAGACAACTTTATATATATTCAAAATGACCATCCCATTACAAGAAAAATGGTACAACATTGATCCTAGTCTTTTGACAGAGAATTAATTTGTAAGTGTTTTTTCTTGGTGTAGTAATCAAACATTGACAATAAAATTCAGTCAAATGTCGAGCCTTTCTTTTGACCGACCCAACACCCACAGGGACACCTAATAATCATCACATGTTTACTACTACAGGTGTCTTTGAATTTTTGCCAGACGATAATAACCTTCCTTTTGGCCGGTCATTACCCGCATGAAAAATGCATACACAAACATCTTAGTAATTTAAAATTTTAAAAATATATAAACAGGAGAGGTTACTTTTGTAACAAGCTGCATCATTAATTAATATGAACTACCAGACATGCTCATTTTGAATCTAAGACTGAATCCATGATATGTGACTCATGGCAAATAAAATATAAAACGCATAATCAATGTCATTTCTCATAAATTCATATTAATAAATAATAAAAAAAGGCATTTGTTTTATAATAATGATTAAACTAACTTTAATAAATCATTAAAATAGAAAACATGCATATAGAATAGGAGAAATTGCAAAACTACCCTTAAATAGTATCACTTTACAATTTAATCTCTGAACTGTAAGATAACTGCATATATATCCCTGAATTTTAACCATATTCAGTTTAGTTCTTAAACTCTATCTAAATTACAGTTTAACTACTGAACTGTTTTTGTAGTGCAAATTAGTCCCTGATCTATATCAAAATTTCAGATTAGTCCCTGGACTATAAAAAAATTATAATTCAATCCCTAAAGTTTGCAGAAAAGATCCAAAGGCCTTCTTCCTTAGAGTAAATGCCAAATCAGTCCTTGGACCTAGTCAAAAATGCAATTAAGTACCTAGGGTTTTGAAGAATGGCCAAGAGGCCTTCTTCCCCAAAATGCCGAACAGAACAACCACGAAAAAGTTGTTGAAGCCGTCACCCATGGCCTCAAAACCCAAAAAACAACCCACAACTCACACAATTGGACATGATTTCTCACATCCCAATAGAATCCAGGCGAGACTTGATCAATTTCATGGCTTTGAAACCCTTGGCCGAGACCTAGAACTTGCGCCGGCGTCAATGGCGAACTCCGACGAGTACGCCGGGTGTTAAAACCCCCAAATCTGATCTAAATATGCACTACCTAACAAGACCCAAACAAGATTTGAACAAATCCATTGCACACTGGAGTTGTGCGCTGAATGATGAGGCCATGGAAAGAGGGGCGCACTGGTTTTGGCCTTGTTTCCCAACAGATGCGCAGTGTGCGGCAGTGGGATTATGCGTGGTGGAAAAGTGAGAGACGCACTGAGTCTTTAAAAAAAAAAAAAACTCAAAGGCTGAATGAAAGGACTCTGTGTTGGCCAAGGCAGTGCATGATAATTATAGTGTACTAAATCAAAAATAAAATTTTTGAAACCCTTCTACAGTTTGAACCGAATGATATAGCAAATATAAAACTCGAAAACCAAATTTCAGATAATCTTAATGTGAAGGTGCTCTAATACCACTTGATGGAATTGAAATGAATGAATATTATAAAACCGATGAATCTTAACCTTCACATAAGAATTACCCGAAACAACAAACTTGATGCGGAAGCGTACCTGAATCCATGAGAACGATTGTGCTTCGAGTTATGCATCTTCCAATTGTCGCGTAGTATCTTTTGGCTCTCTCTTGCTAATGAGACGGCAGAGAGAAAAGATTGTAACCCTACGCTCAATTGGGGACCATAACCTTTTATAGTAATAGTTTGACCTAATTATCAACCGGCCCATTATAAGTTGACAATTAGCTCCCTTAAGGTCTCTACACGTATTCAATAAAACCACATACTTATTAGAAGATGACTTAGGCTCATATTACTTAGGAGATCACTTTAATTAGGCCTATTAACTTTAAATAACATGAAGTATACGATTAAGCCGCAGTGCATACACGTCTGTATGCCCAAATGCATATATTAATTATATGCACACATATATAAGTCCATAAAATTCTAACACTTTGAAGCTGAGGCTAGCTCGAATGTACTACTTTCCTTTATTTGGAGATCCCTTCGACATTAATAGTTTGGAAAGTTTACTTATCTGATTTACAAATCTCGATCCCATAGCAGCTCTTGATGTTTCCACATTCAGTAGTTATGTTTGTTGCCATCTACCATTTAAAAAAAAAAGTGTTAGTATTTAAAACTTTCTTAACTAATATATGAATGCTTTAATAAAATAGTTATAGATGCAATACTATATATTGTTTAAAATGAAAATCAATTGAAACATAATAAGTAGGTGTGATCTTGCATACGATGCATTCTTCAACTTCAAGATTAGTTAGCTCGCTGGGAAGCATCTCGAGTCATCAATCTTCCAGTAGACTTAACATCAATGTACCTTTCTATTATGACATATTTCCGAATTCTAATCTATTACTCCCTCCGTTCCAGGCAAAGAGTCTACTTTTGATTTTTTTTGGTCAACTAAGCTAAAGTTTGACCAATAATTAACATAAATCTAGTGGTTTTTACAAAGTTATTAAAGTTGTAATCCATAGTATTATTAAGATAGTTTTTAATTAATGAAATTTTATTTCTTAAAACATAAGTAAGTATGTAAATTTTTTATTTGATTTAGTCTTATGTTGACTTCTATAAAAGGAATGTGGACTCTTTGCCTGAAACGGAGGGAGTAATTACAACCGATGAATATCCAAAATATCCAAAACTTATATTTTACATAATTAATTGATATTTATAGAAGGCGGAAGACTTTATTTCCCAACCATATCTTTATTTATTCACTTTCGTGACTAAATCTGTAGAAAAAAAGAAATTAGATAAATAGCAGTACAAATTACTGCAAACATCTAGAAGAGTTAGTATTTAAAAAATGATTTGAGTATAACAAAAAAGCAAGAAAGTAGTAAACATTTTTTTTTTTGCATATTAAAGTAAACTAAAAAATTAAAATTAGTCTAACAACAAAATGCGAGATTTCTGTATCATTCAGTTCAACCCAAAAGTATAAGTAAGTTTTATTGTAGGGTTTTTGGGTTAAATGCACCACTGGTCCCTGTACTTTACAGCTTTTTAGCATTAGTCCCTGATTCTAAAAAGTGAAAATTTAGGTCCAAAGTATGATATTTTGTTCGCCAGGTCCCTCCGTTAAAAGCCATTAATTGTAATTATTATTATTGTAATTATTATCATTGTAATTATTATTATTGTAATTATTATTATTATTGTAATTATTATTATTAATGTAATTATTATTATTATTGTAATTATTGTAATTATTGTTATTATTATTGTAATTATTATTATTGTAATTATTATTGTAATTATTATTAGGGGTAATCTTGGGATATAGAAAGTTTTACTAAAGAAGATGACTTAGAGCCCGTTTGGTCGAGCGTTTTGGCCAAAATGCAGGGATAAAACGCAGCTTATTTGCAAAAAATGTGTTTCAATACTGCGGCAGAAAATGCAGCGTTTTCAAAACGCAGCTGCATTTTAAAACGCTAGAATTCCCAGCTTTTTCCCAAAACGCAGGTTTTAAAACGCTACTAGGAAAAAAAAGCTGCGTATTGAAGTGATATCCCAAACGTATTTATAAGGAAAGACCTCCGTTTTTAAAACACTGCGTTTTTTAAAACGCTGCGCTTTTAAAACACTGCGTTTTATAAACGCTGTACCAAATGGGCTCTTACTTGTTTTTAAAAAGTAGAAATAGGCACCATGCCTAATGCTTATAATTTATGGCCTCACATGTGTTTTTAAGTGTCTTGTACATAACTTATGACTTATCTCCACATAAATCAAATCAAACGCTTCAAAAACAACTTATGGAAGTCATAAGCAATAAATACCTCCCCATAAGCCAAATCAAACAGCCCTTGTTTCATGTAAAGAATCTAATAATCTATTTTGAGATGTTCTACTTAAATATATAGTCCACGTTCAAAATTATGCGTTCAGTTTCCATAACTTCTCAACTTTATTCTCCATGTGTGATATAAGCATTTTGTGTATGCTCAAACATTTTAATATTATAATCAACTCCATGTATACTAAAATACTCCTTAATTAGTTAAATTTTCAAATGTGACTCTTTGCTCGATAAGGAGGGAGTATATTATAAATGTTTGAGTAGTCATGATTATATTTCTTGTTCTCGTCTATTGATTTCTTTCATGATTAATTATTTGACGATGTATTATAGTGGAAGTTTTAACTATATCTTTGAATTACTATTATCCAAATTCAACCTCCTTGAGATTCATATCTTGCTGCAATAGGTAAAGTTCATACATATACTCTTCCTGTTGAATTTTACCCACCAATCATTTAGCCATTTGGGCTTTTTGTGCATCTCAATTCTTGTTGCAAAGGAGGCGTTGCATCATCAAGAGGGTTTATAAACTTCAATTTGGTGGACTGACATTCTGTGTCTACAGACACACACACAAATCTATATATATATATATATATATATAGTTATAGGTATCAAAGGCTTAATGAGAAAAAATTTAGGATGTAAAACCCTAGTAACAATATTCGATAGTAGGATCTCCGATATTAACAAAAGTATGATAGCAAGTACTGAAGTAGACATGAATAATAATAATGGAATAATTTATTGCAGCCCAGACTTTTTAATGACCATAAATGATTTTACTAAGCATATTAAAATAGGAATTCAAACTAAAGGATATGAAAGCACTGAATCTGGAGAAAATTTACTAGTAACATTAGGAGTATTAGGAAGATGTTCCTCTACCTCTACCACTAAATATAAAATTTATATAGATAAAATAGTAGGTTTAATAAGCAGCAAAGGAATAAAAATGGTTAAACCTAAAGACTTTTCTACAGAAGATTTAGCAGGATTAGATTGGAATATTAGTAAGTTTATCCAACCAAGCCCTTCAATTATAACTCCTAGTGAAGCTATTACTTACACTGATAGATTAGGCAATACTAGTCTAACATTTTCCCAGTACACTCCCTTACCAACACCAGAAATAGAAGAAACAGAAGTCGAGGAAGTTAACTTCATGAATATAGAAATAATAGAAACTCCAAAAATAAAAAGAATAATTTATCCAAAAGAATTAGAAATGAAGTTAAATGAAAAAGAATTATTAGAATTGGAAGAACAAATGTTTAGAGCCAAACAATTAAAAGAAGATGAATGTTTAGCCTATGATGAAGAAGGAAATATTTGTTTAGAATATTTTGAAGAAAGTAATGAAGAATTAGAAGAAAATTCTAAAACCAGCTCCCTTAATACAGATATAAGTTATCAGAAAAATCTAGTAAATGAAGAAGAAAGCGTAACTTGGTTAGGATCTAGTTCAACCCCTTTTCATAAACATACTAGAGTAGAACCCCCTCATTATGGCTTAATCTCTAGAACCCCTTATAGATACAATCAAAATTTAGAACATAATCCAGTTTATATCTCAAAAAGAAATATATCAACAGGAAGAGAAAGACCATTAGAACAACCAATTCAATTTCAGACTGATCATAAAGGATATATATTAAATTTAACAGCTCATGACCCGCAAAATTGGACAAATGTTATAGATGTATGGAAAAGTACACTAGTAGGACATTACTATAGAAGTCATCAAGAGGAAGATCCAGATGATATGTATAGATACTTAGAAACATTTTTAGGAGAAAGCGTAAAAGCTATATGGGAAGCATTCATTATAGAACAACCAGAAGAATACGCTAGATTAAAACAATTAGGAAGTAATCCTTATAATTTTGTTAATAAAATACAATCCTTAATGACAGGAGCAGACCCTAATTCAGAACATATAGAAATACAGAAGAAAGCCATGAGAGATTTAGAACAACTTAGTCTTAAAAATTGGACTAGCGGATCATATGTTAAAAGATTTTTAAACCAATACGTATATTTTGCCGCAATAGCAGGAAATGCTTTTAACAAAGAAGTAGGAGAAAAATTATTCCATAAACTACCAGGACCTTTAGGATTAGAAATTCACACTAAGTGGCATGAATTACCTGAAGTAAGAAATAATCCAAATCAAGCTTGGACAATAACCCAGAGAGCTCAATTTGTAATGAAAATGCTAGAAGAAAAATGTATAGCCTTAGAAATACAAAAACAACTTAAACAAACTGATTATAAATTTTGTAATGAAATATATACTCCCCAGACTTATGGTACAGATACTGAAAGATGTAAAACAAAAAGACGTCCTTATTATAAAACTAATAGACAAAAGAAATATTATCTTAGAAAATCAAATACTCGCAAGCTGTATTTAAATGAGAAAAAACATGTTAGAAAATTTAAGCCAGAACGAACTTATAGAAATAAATTAAGTTGTTATGTATGTAAAAGTCAAGATCATTTAGCTAAAACTTGCCCTAGAAGACATAACAATCATGACAAGAATAGCCTATTAATAGAATGTGTAAATGAAGATTTAATACCCGTGGACGAATATATAAGTGACACAGAATCAATATATAGTATTATTTCGATAGAAGAAATTCATGAGCAAAAGAAAGAAAAAAATCTAGATAACATTATTTATGATTTTTCTAGAGAAAGAAATGAATTTTCTAGTGAAGATGAATATGGTGAATTATTAGAACTAGTAAATATTGAATTAGTAAACACGAAGACACATTAACTGTAAACATAATTGGATAAAAAATTCAGGATCAGATAATGTATTTTGTTTTATTTGTAATTATTTTCCCCAGAAAAAACTACGTGCCAAATGTATTTTGTGTTTTAAAGAAGCCTGTATTAAATGCTTAGAAATAAATCAATTATTAGAAAAAGACCATATAGTAGAACAACCTTTATTTAAAGAATTTGAGAATATAGAAATAAAACTTTTAAGAAAACGAATAGATGTTTTAGAAGAAACTACTAAGTTATTACAACATAAATTAGAATCAATTGAAAATAGAATTCTTAAAGGAAAATATGCAGAACCAGAACAAACATCAGAACCAATTAACACACCTCTTGAATATACCAATGCTAATATTGTTTGTAATACAACAGAATTACAGTCTTTAAAAGTAAAATGTAAACTTCGAATACAGACATATGTCATAGAATGTCTAGCTCTTATAGATTCCGGTTGTACTAGTTGTATTATTAATAAGTATTTAATACCAGACGAATACATCACTACCACTACTCCCGTCACTGCCCAACAAATGGATGGTGGTTTACGAACTTATCAATATATAGTCAAACCAGAAGTCAAAATAAGTTTTAATACTAATTGTGGTTATAGTCGAGAATATACTCTCCCAGCCTCTAAAACTTGGGTACATACCTTAAACTTAAAGAATATCGATTTTGTTTTAGGTTTAAATTTCCTCCTAAAAAATCATGGTAGTATAACTATTACAAAAGACTATCTTCTATTTCAGAAATATTCTATTTTTTCCCCTGTCGAAACCGTTCCCTTTCCCTCGCGCGTTGAGAAGCGTGGTGGACCTTCCAACCCAGTACACTCACCATCACCTGCACAACCAGTAATGTCTGGAACATACACTAAGACAGGAAAAATAGTACCAATGAAAAACGACAACCCATCTTTAGAAGAAATCTTAGAACATTGGGCGGAGCATTACAATGACGCCCTTAATAGTGAACATTCATCATCTACTAAAGCAAAAATTAATAAGATAAAAAAGTGCACTTGTAAAGAAGAAGGTGAATGCCAATTAATGGAAATGGAAGCTGACAGTAATAATGAAATAGAAATAGAAGATGTAGATGAAGACTATCAAATAGAGTTAGAACATACATTACTAAATATGGAAAAAGTTTATAAAACTTTAGTTACAGAAGAAGATATAGAAACCTTAATCTCTAAACTCGAAAAGATGGAAATATTAGGAGAAAATGTTCTAAAATATTGGGAAAATGATAAAATAGTCGTGAACTACAAATTAAAAATCCGAATATATAATAAAAACAAAAAATATAAATCCAACCAATGAAGATATAAAAGATTTTCAAATGCATATTACAGAACTCTTAAAATTAGGAGTAATTCAAAGATCTGAAAGCCCTCATAGATCAGCCGCTTTCATAGTAAGAAATCATGCGGAGATAGTTAGAGGAAAAAGTAGAATGGTTATAAATTATAAAAGATTAAATGACAATACTATAACTGACTCCTATAATATCCCAGACAAAACAGTTTTAATAAATCGAATACAGAATTGTAAGATTTATAGTAAATTTGATTTAAAATCAGGATTTTGGCAGATTAAAATGCACCCTAATAGTATAGAATGGACTGCCTTTACGTGCCCTGAAGGACATTTTGAATGGCTAGTCATGCCCTTTGGCTTAAAGAACGCTCCAAGCGTATTTCAGAGAAAGATGGAAGATATATTTAACAAACATAAAAAATTTGTAGTTGTTTATATCGATGATATTTTGGTATTTAGCAAAAATAGGCAAGAACATCGTGGTCATCTTCAGATTATTTTTGCAGAATTTATAAATCACGGATTAATAATAAGCAAGAAAAAGATGCAGCTGTTCAAACCTTACATAGATTTCTTAGGCGTTAAAATAGGAGAAGGAAAAATACAGCTTCAACCTCATATAGCCCAAAAAGCCTTAGAGTTCCCAGATAAATTAGAAAATTTAAAACAATTACAACAGTTTCTTGGCCTTCTTAATTATGCCAGGCCATTTATACAGAATCTAGGAAAATTAGCAGGACCTCTATATTCAAAAACCTCTTCGACAGGACAAAGATACTTTAATCAAGAAGACATAAAATTAGTACAACAATTAAAAGACAAAATAAGAAGCCTTCCCGAATTAGCTCTCCCTTTAGACTCAAATTATTTAATCATTGAAACAGACGGAAGTAATTTAGGATGGGGAGCAATTTTAATTTGCAAACCCAATAAATATTCAGATAAAACTTTAGAGCGAATATGTAGATATAGCAGTGGACGATATAAAGAAAAAGGTAATATTAGTAGCATAGATGCAGAACTTCTTGCAATTAGCTATGCTTTAGATAGTTTCGAACTTTTTATAGTCTCAAAAAATGAAATAACTTTAAAAACAGATTGCGAAGCAATAGTCGCCTTTTACAATAAAATGAATAATGAAAGTAAAAGAAGTAGTAGACGAAGATGGTTAAACTTCATAGATAGAATTAATAATTTAGGAACAACCGTTAATATAGAACATATTAAAGGATCTGATAATAAAGCTGCAGATATTCTAAGTAGAGTATTTGATAAAAGTAATGTTTAGGTTAATTAATTATAAATCTAATAAAAGTTTTTCTAGTCTTGCAGATTTCACACTTTGTCAATGAATCCTTCAGGACCAAGACCAAGACCCGGCTTTCCGGGAAATAACTTTGCAGCTAGACCAGTGTTCAACAGACAGTTTAATCCAGACAGACTTCAGTTTGGAAATTACTCTTTGCAAGTATTTCCAAACAGTAACATATCTTTTAAAGTACTCCCTCATATTTCTTTAAGTAAAGAAGAAAAGTGTCTCTTAGATAACCTTTGGATTTCTTATAATAAAGAAATCAAAGATAGAAAATACTTTTTAGCCTGTTTAAATAGTTTAGCTGAGCATTTTAATAATTCTAGAAAAAATTTTAAATTTTATGTTATTTTAAAAGGAAAAACTCCAGGGTTTTATCATACTTGGCTTGAAGTAGTTGAACAGATTCAAGGCTTTCCCGATCCCCTTTACAAAGGTTTTAATGATTATCAGGAAGCCCTTACAACAGCTAGAATTCATTTAGGAATGAATTTTTTTATCTCAGACTCTTTAAAATTTTATACAGAAAAACCAGCTTTTAATACTACTACAGACTCTTCAAAAGTTTTGTTTTGCGACCATTGCGAGACAATGGCTAAAACGTTTAAAAAATTGAATGAAGAAATTCGTTCTCTCAGAAAAATTCAAAAAGAGCTTTTTAAAAAAGCTAATCTGATTTGCCAAAATCAAAAAGATTTAATAGATCTCACAGAGGAAGCCTCAGATCAAGAACACCAGGAGCGCACTCCTGCAGGTACTAGTAGGCCCAAGAAGCTACTAGCTAGTCCAGTTCAACCGGTGACTGGTAAAGACTCATCAAATCCGGAGATGGCTATGGGATTGCCAAAATCTCAGGGGACGCAAAGGGCTCCTAATCCCTTTACTGATAAAATGAAAGAAAAAGAACAATCTTCCTCGTCCAAAGTTCAGATTAAAAAAGAGATATGGGACTCATTAGGAGAACCAGGTAGGCATGGTGATTTTTTAGTCAAATATAACCCTAGCCCTGATCTTCCTATACCAGGTTTAGGCTAGCCATCTTTCGATTTGTTTCAAGATAGCCAAGATCCCTGTTCATCTCCTTCTCCAAGAACAATTCAAAGAATTCTTAATCAATCGTCGGAATTTCTTTCTTCCCCAAAAATGAAGAAGAAAATCTCCACCATAGACCAGGAAGTTTTAAACCAGCAGATTAATAAAGCCGTTCAAGAAGCTTTAAAAACCCTTATCACTAAAGAAGTAATTGAAGACAGGTCAGCAAAACCAGTACCTCCTCATCTTTCATGTCCCAATGACAACGTCTCAGACGTTTCAGACTCGGAAGATAATGACAATGAAGATGACTATTTGGATGACGATGTAGCAGATAACTACAATCGTTTTTCAGACGGAGGAGATTCGATTGATACTATAGGACGACATAATTTAGACACATAAGCCTGATGGCCCAGAAAAATAGTTTTCTCTTTCCAGCCGCCCCATGTGGAAAAAGCAAGCAAAGGACAGACAAAAGTTAATGATCGCCGTAAGCAGCAGATTCTTAGCATCGAAGTCAAAAAGAGAACAGGAAAGCAGCCAGACAATCATGCAACCTCATCAGTAAGAATCAATAATCGAGAAAGAAGTGTTAGTGCAATCAATAATTGAAGCTTTACTCCAGCTGTCCAAAAAGGACCCTTCAAATTCCAGCTATAAAAGGTTGATCTTTTCTCTTTCAATGGGGGACTCAGAAGCGAAGAGAAGCTGAAGCAGAAAAAGAGAGAGAAGAGAGAGAGAGAAAAACAATCTGAGAGAAACCTTTTCATTTCCTTGTAAAAATTTAAGAGTGATTTGTATCAAGATCTATGTTTGCTAAGTAAGGTACTGTTTTCTTTCGTTCTTTTGTAAGTTTTAAAGGGATTTCCCGAAAGGGAAACCCTTAAGCCCTTTACCTATGTATTTCTAGTTCTTGTTCCCCAAAAAATATGTACAGCAGTTTTATTGTTAATATAAGTTCAATTTTCAAAATTAAGTCTTGTTAATATTTGTGAACGACTCCCTATATAATCTATTTATCAATACTCCATAAAAAGTTTTGTTTCAAACATTGGTGAACTATTCCGAGTGACTCAGGCTACGACGGATTGGGCAAAAAGGCCGGATGAAGAGCCGTTGTAAGACCCATGTACTGTAGTAAAGGAAAGGAATAGGAAACTTATGTTTAAAATAATTCGTTTTCTGGAAGGATTAAGATAGAGCATACAGGGATCTAGTGTTTTTCAAAAAAAAAAAAAGTATGGGAACCTGAACACGAAATATATGGTATTGGTTATGCTTAAGGAAAGTACCGAGTAAGGATTTAATCACATCTTGTTTACCTACACGTTCATCTTGCTCATTATTTTATATCTGGTATATTACATCTGGTAACCCCCCAATTTTTATTACATCTGGTAACCCCCCAATTTTGGTATCAGAGCATAAGTTCAATTTATCAATACTCCATAAAAAAAAATAATAATAAAAAATAAAAAAAAAGTATGGGAACCTGAACACGAAATATATGGTATTGGTTATGCTTAAGGAAAGTACCGAGTAAGGATTTAATCACATCTTGTTTACCTACACGTTCATCTTGCTCATTATTTTGTATCTGGTATATTACATCTGGTAACCCCCCAATTTTTATTACATCTGGTAACCCCCCAATTTTGGTATCAGAGCATAAGTTCAATTTATCAATACTCCATAAAAAAAAATAAAAAAAATAAAAAAAAAAGTATGGGAACCTGAACACGAAATATATGGTATTGGTTATGCTTAAGGAAAGTACCGAGTAAGGATTTAATCACATCTTGTTTACCTACACGTTCATCTTGCTCATTATTTTGTATCTGGTATATTACATCTGGTAACCCCCCAATTTTGGTATTTATTATGTTTCTAGGTATGAGGCTCAAACTTCTACGATGAGCTGCTGCTTCCATCTGGAGGTTTATAATCTTTATAGCTAAAGGGTTTACTAGACTTTTGTATATTAGATTTTCTTCTTGTAATAGTCTCTGTTCCTGTGGCTTTTAATGAAAGAGTTCCTAATTTCTGTGTTAGGGATTTTAATTCTTCAAGTTCGTTTTGTACTTGGGATTCAGGGAGTTTTAAAGATTCCGTCTTTTTAATATAATTATTAAGTAGACTCTTTGTTTCTATAATATCTGTAGTACAGGGTATAATTTTTTCGATTATTAACTTATTTTGATCCTTAATATAATCAAAGTTTGTTTTAATTATATTAACTTCTTTTTGTAAGGTACTTAATTCTTTTTGAAGAGTTTGTATTTGTGTATATAGTCTTTCAAATTTTATTTCTTTATTATCTGCTAAGTTAATAATTATATCTAATAGGGTGTTTAAAACCGGGTTGTCTGTACTTAAGCTATGAGGATGGTTTTCAAAATTACACCTAATTTTATTTCCAGCAAAAACTATGGGCTTTTTACGTAAGGATTAAGTTCTAAACCTAAATACTCTAATCTTCTTGATTCCAGAGTGAAAAGATTAAATTTCTTAAATAAAATATTCTATTATTAATCTCAAATAATTTATCGTATTCTTTATCTATTTTCTTACTGTATTCTTGTATTAATTCTTGGGATACTATATCAGGTTCAGTACTATGTAAAACAGCTGAAAATTCTTCTATCTTTTCAAGAACTAAGGTTTTTTGGTTTATTGCAAGGTCAAGTTCTACGGCTAAAGTTAATCCTGGCATAAACTTTTTATTAACTACTAAAGAATTAAGCAAAACAACAAAAACCAGAAAAGAAACTTATGCTCTGATTCCAGAAAAGAAACTTATGCTCTGATACCAAAATTGGGGGTTACGGATGTAATATACCGATACAAAATAATGAGCAAGATGAACGTGTATGTAAACAAGATGTGATTAAATCCTTACTCGGTACTTTCCTTAAGCATAACCAATACCATATATTTCGTGTTCAGGTTCCCATACTTTTTTTTTTTTGAAAAACACTAGATCCCTGTATGCTCTATCTTAATCCTTCCGTAAAACGAATTATTTTAAACATAAGTTTCCTATTCCTTTCCTTTACTACGACATGGGTCTTACAACGGCTCTTCATCCCTTTTTGCCCAATCCGTCGTAGCCTGAGTCACTCGGAATAGTTCACCAATGTTTGAAACAAAACTTTTTATGGAGTATTGATAAATAGATTATATAGGGAGTCGTTCACAAATATTAACAAGACTTAATTTTGAAAATTGAACTTATATTAACAATAAAACTGCTGTACATATTTTTTGGGGAACAAGAACTAGAAATACATAGGTAAAGGGCTTAAGGGTTTCCCTTTCGGGAAATCCCTTTAAAACTTACAAAAGAACGAAAGAAACAAACCTTACTTAGCAAACATAGATCTTGATACAAATCACTCTTAAATTTTTACAAGGAAATGAAAAGGTTTCTCTCGATTGTTTTTCTCTCTCTCTCTTCTCTCTCTTTTTCTGCTTCAGCTTCTCTTCGCTTCTCAGTCCCCCATTGAAAGAGAAAAGATCAACCTTTTATAGCTGGAATTTGAAGGGTCCTTTTTGGACAGCTGGAGTAAAGCTTCAATTATTGATTGCACTAACACTTCTTTCTCGATTATTGATTCTTACTGATGAGGTTGCATGATTGTCTGGCTGCTTTCCTGTTCTCTTTTTGACTTCGATGCTAAGAATCTGCTGCTTACGGCGATCATTAACTTTTGTCTGTCCTTTGCTTGCTTTTTCCACATGGGCTACTGGAAAGAGAAAACTGTTTTTCTGGGCCATCAGGCTTATGTGTCTAAATTATGTCGTCCTATAGTATCAATCGAATCTCCTCCGTCTGAAAAACGATTGTAGTTATCTGCTACATCGTCATCCAAATAGTCATCGTCATTGTCATTATCTTCCGAGTCTGAAACGTCTGAGACGTTGTCATTGGGACATGAAAGATGAGGAGGTACTGGTTTTGCTGACCTGTCTTCAATTACTTCTTTAGTGATAAGGGTTTTTAAAGCTTCTTGAACGGCTTTATTAATCTGCTGGTTTAAAACTTCCTGGTCTATAGTGGAGATTTTCTTCTTCTTTTTTGGGGAAGAAAGAAATTCCGACGATTGATTAAGAATTCTTTGAATTGTTCTTGGAGAAGGAGATGAACAGGGATCTTGGCTATCTTGAAACAAATCGAAAGATGGCTGGCCTAAACTTGGTATAGGAAGATCAGGGCTAGGGTTATATTTGACTAAAAAATCACCATGCCTACCTGGTTCTCCTAATGAGTCCCATATCTCTTTTTTAATCTGAACTTTGGACGAGGAAGATTCTTCTTTTTCTTTCATTTTATCAGTAAAGGGATTAGGAGCCCTTTGCGTCCCCTGAGATTTTGGCAATCCCATAGCCATCTCCGGATTTGATGAGTCTTTACCAGTCACCGGTTGAACTGGACTAGCTAGTAGCTTCTTGGGCCTACTAGTACCTGCAGGAGTGCGCTCCTGGTGTTCTTGATCTGAGGCTTCCTCTGTGAGATCTATTAAATCTTTTTGATTTTGGCAAATCAGATTAGCTTTTTTAAAAAGCTCTTTTTGAATTTTTCTGAGAGAACGAATTTCTTCATTCAATTTTTTAAACGTTTTAGCCATTGTCTCGCAATGGTCGCAAAACAAAACTTTTGAAGAGTCTGTAGTAGTATTAAAAGCTGGTTTTTCTGTATAAAATTTTAAAGAGTCTGAGATAAAAAAATTCATTCCTAAATGAATTCTAGCTGTTGTAAGGGCTTCCTGATAATCATTAAAACCTTTGTAAAGGGGATCGGGAAAGCCTTGAATCTGTTCAACTACTTCAAGCCAAGTATGATAAAACCCTGGAGTTTTTCCTTTTAAAATAACATAAAATTTAAAATTTTTTCTAGAATTATTAAAATGCTCAGCTAAACTATTTAAACAGGCTAAAAAGTATTTTCTATCTTTGATTTCTTTATTATAAGAAATCCAAAGGTTATCTAAGAGACACTTTTCTTCTTTACTTAAAGAAATATGAGGGAGTACTTTAAAAGATATGTTACTGTTTGGAAATACTTGCAAAGAGTAATTTCCAAACTGAAGTCTGTCTGGATTAAACTGTCTGTTGAACACTGGTCTAGCTGCAAAGTTATTTCCCGGAAAGCCGGGTCTTGGTCTTGGTCCTGAAGGATTCATTGACAAAGTTGTGAAATCTGCAAGACTAGAAAAACTTTTATTAGATTTATAATTAATTAACCTAAACATTACTTTTATCAAATACTCTACTTAGAATATCTGCAGCTTTATTATCAGATCCTTTAATATGTTCTATATTAACGGTTGTTCCTAAATTATTAATTCTATCTATGAAGTTTAACCATCTTCGTCTACTACTTCTTTTACTTTCATTATTCATTTTATTGTAAAAGGCGACTATTGCTTCGCAACTGTTTTTAAAGTTATTTCATTTTTGAGACTATAAAAAGTTCGAAACTATCTAAAGCATAGCTAATTGCAAGAAGTTCTGCATCTATGCTACTAATATTACCTTTTTCTTTATATCGTCCACTGCTATATCTACATATTCGCTCTAAAGTTTTATCTGAATATTTATTGGGTTTGCAAATTAAAATTGCTCCCCATCCTAAATTACTTCCGTCTGTTTCAATGATTAAATAATTTGAGTCTAAAGGGAGAGCTAATTCGGGAAGGCTTCTTATTTTGTCTTTTAATTGTTGTACTAATTTTATGTCTTCTTGATTAAAGTATCTTTGTCCTGTCGAAGAGGTTTTTGAATATAGAGGTCCTGCTAATTTTCCTAGATTCTGTATAAATGGCCTGGCATAATTAAGAAGGCCAAGAAACTGTTGTAATTGTTTTAAATTTTCTAATTTATCTGGGAACTCTAAGGCTTTTTGGGCTATATGAGGTTGAAGCTGTATTTTTCCTTCTCCTATTTTAACGCCTAAGAAATCTATGTAAGGTTTGAACAGCTGCATCTTTTTCTTGCTTATTATTAATCCGTGATTTATAAATTCTGCAAAAATAATCTGAAGATGACCACGATGTTCTTGCCTATTTTTGCTAAATACCAAAATATCATCGATATAAACAACTACAAATTTTTTATGTTTGTTAAATATATCTTCCATCTTTCTCTGAAATACGCTTGGAGCGTTCTTTAAGCCAAAGGGCATGACTAGCCATTCAAAATGTCCTTCAGGGCACGTAAAGCATCCATTCTATACTATTAGGGTGCATTTTAATCGCCAAAATCCCGATTTTAAATCAAATTTACTATAAATCTTACAATTCTGTATTCGATTTATTAAAACTGTTTTGTCTGGGATATTATAGGAGTCAGTTATAGTATTGTCATTTAATCTTTTATAATTTATAACCATTCTACTTTTTCCTCTAACTATCTCCGCATGATTTCTTACTATGAAAGCGGCTGATCTATGAGGGCTTTCAGATCTTTGAATTACTCCTAATTTTAAGAGTTCTGTAATATGCATTTGAAAATCTTTTATATCTTCATTGGTTGGATTTATATTTTTTGTTTTTATTATATATTCTGGATTTTTAATTTGTAGTTCACAGACTATTTTATCATTTTCCCAATATTTTAGAACATTTTCTCCTAATATTTCCATCTTTTCGAGTTTAGAGATTAAGGTTTCTATATCTTCTTCTGTAACTAAAGTTTTATAAACTTTTTCCATATTTAGTAATGTATGTTCTAACTCTATTTGATAGTCTTCATCTACATCTTCTATTTCTATTTCATTATTACTGTCAGCTTCCATTTCCATTAATTGGCATTCACCTTCTTCTTTACAAGTGCACTTTTTTATCTTATTAATTTTTGCTTTAGTAGATGATGAATGTTCACTATTAAGGGCGTCATTGTAATGCTCCGCCCAATGTTCTAAGATTTCTTCTAAAGATGGGTTGTCGTTTTTCATTGGTACTATTTTTCCTGTCTTAGTGTATGTTCCAGACATTACTGGTTGTGCAGGTGATGGTGAGTGTACTGGGTTGGAAGGTCCACCACGCTTCTCAACGCGCGAGGGAAAGGGAACGGTTTCGACAGGGGAAAAAATAGAATATTTCTGAAATAGAAGATAGTCTTTTGTAATAGTTATACTACCATGATTTTTTAGGAGGAAATTTAAACCTAAAACAAAATCAATATTCTTTAAGTTTAAGGTATGTACTAGTTG
Source organism: Platycodon grandiflorus (assembly GCA_016624345.1). NCBI lineage: Eukaryota > Viridiplantae > Streptophyta > Magnoliopsida > Asterales > Campanulaceae > Platycodon > Platycodon grandiflorus. Next base: position 64,830,239 of record CM028362.1, read on the forward strand.
TATTATTAATAAGTATTTAATACCAGACGAATACATCACTACCACTACTCCCGTCACTGCCCAACAAATGGATGGTGGTTTACGAACTTATCAATATATAGTCAAACCAGAAGTCAAAATAAGTTTTAATACTAATTGTGGTTATAGTCGAGAATATACTCTCCCAGCCTATATATATATATATATATATATATATATATATATATTTAAAGTTGGTGAGGATGCCTCTAAGTGTGCCACCTCATCCAACTTTTGGTTCTTTTGATTCTCAAGCCTCCAAGTAAGCATGACCTTTGGAGTGAAATGACTTTTCATTTCTAAGTCATTAGCTAATAACAATACCTAATAATAATAGGTTTTACAATATGTATTAATATTAGTTAATACTAATAGGAGGACTTTAGGAAATAAAATAATGTTGTCATTGAGATTTGAACCAACACCCTTTTAAATATGATTATACACCTTAAACCAACTCAACCAATTATATTATATGTAAAGATTTTAAAAACATATTATATTATTCTATAAATTATTTTATAATATAAACCAACTAGATTTTATTTTTATATATGATACTCTCTCCATGTCAAATTGAGTCTCATATTTTTATTTAAAACGTCCTAAAATAATGTATATAATATGTGATCCATATTAACAAAACTTTAAATTATTTATTCAAAATTGATGCTTATGTTTTATTGATATTTGTGTAAATTTCTTTTTCAAACTAATAGTGTATAAAAAATATGTAAATATATATAGTATCCACTTAAACATTTTTTAATCATTGAATGACCTCCAAAAATTATTTCAATAATATAATTATATTCAATTCTTAAACAATTCTCATTTGTTCAGAAAAATGTTATATTTCTTCAATATGTCCCAAAGTAAATATTTTATTTTTAATTTTGAAATTTTTTTCAAATATTTGTCTAAAATATCTTTACTAAGTGCAAGATGAAAAAAAGAGATAAAAACCCAATAATATAATATCATTAAAGGGTACTAAAAATTTAAAAATGTATAGAAACAAAAATATATGTATTGATCACCAATAAAAATACTTATTTTGAAACGAAAATATTATAATAAACAACTACCAATTTACATATATTAACAACACTTAACTTTTGTCAGACATGAAGTAAACAAACTTCTATATTCAATAATGATAATTTTTTTCAAAAATATTTTTAAAATGTATCAATTGAACACAAAAGTTAAATTGCACCCGTGCATTTGCACGGGCTCTATAACTAGTAGTTACATATATTTGTAATATCATGATAAACGATTGTAATTCGGCTTGATGGGTGTTTAATGAAGTTCTTATTTTCAAAAAAAAAATCTAAATTAAATTGTCTTTCAACCAACCACACGTGTTGGACCCAAGTTGCACTTCCTGTTAAATACAGAATAACTTCTACTTTTTTCAAAAATACAATGGATAATTTCGTTAAACGCAGGTCGCTCTTGGACTCGTTGGTTCGAGGAGGTTGGTACACACGAAACTAGCCAAACCAACCTGTAAAAGAAAAGACCTCCAATTTGTCTGCCCTTTGACTCTGTTAAAGTATAAAGCATGATATTCATTGTGGTGTCTCTCTAACAGCTTAAACTTTTACTAGTTGGTTACTTAACATTGTATAGAGCTCCAGGTTTGACAAGGACAATGGTTCAAATCATCCCTGCTTGCCTTTATCCTAAATAAATAGTTCAACTGTATATAAGAGACTTTACATCTACCAACTCACTGCAAGCCCCACCCAAAAAACTCGTGTACATCTCCTCAAAGCCTGTAAATCCATGAACGAATTGAAACAAATCCTAACCTCAAGTTGGTCTCCTCACAAACGATGATGCTATCAAGAAGCTCATGGCCTTCATCGCTTACGCAATTATAGGAAGCATATCTTACACTCAACGAATCTTTAATTACATCAAAAACCGTTCATTGTTCATGTATAATGTAATGATCAGAGCATATACAAAGAAGGGTGATGATGATACACAAAATATCAGTCGTATCGGGGGTGTCGAATTTAGCCGTCGTCCGTCAGCTTTGAAAATCGTCCAGCAATCTCTCCGTTTGGATATTTGGCATAAGTATGTATTGATCTGCAAAATAGATACTGTAAGAGGGGCAGGGAGGGATCCCCGCCAAAACCCTCCGGCGTGTTTATCAGATCTCTTGGCCATGAGAAAAAGAGGAGACACAGTACATTGTACGTAAAAAATGTCTTACCTTAGGCTGGAAGAGAAGGAGACTAATATATACTTGCGTGGGTTGTGCCACTGTTCATTGGGAGCCCACTTACTCTAGTGAGGCCCGCACACTTTAGCTTGGGTCCAAAATATACACATTAGAAGCCCCCACTCCTTATTCCTCGAGATTCATCTCGAGGGTGAGGAGTACTATTTGCTCGTTTTCACCACACGGACTTGCCGAAGCTTTTCACTACTAGAAACACGCAAATTAGCGACGAAATTATTAGCAACGGAATCACAAAATTAGCGACGAAAATCGTAGCTAAATTAGTGGGTTTTTAAATTAGCGACAAAATATTTTTGTCGCTAAATGAAGGAATATTCTAAGAATATTCCTTTTGTCTGTCGCTAAAAACTGCGGTAAAAATGCGGGAATATTAGAGGCGGAGGCTCCGTTGCTAATTAGCGACGGAAGCTCCGTCTCGAATTACCGTTTGAAATTCGCTAATAACCCTCGTTTTCACCCCAGTCAAACCCCCATTTCCCCAAAACGAATCCCTTTCACTCTCTTACCCTCTCAGTGCTCTCTCTCTCTCTCTCAAACCCTCAATCTATTCATTTCCATCTCTAACCTCCGCCACCACCCACCGCCGCTAATATCTAGCGCCACCGCCACTGTCGCAGCCTTTTCTCTCTCTCTAGATCTCGTCGTCTCTCTTTCTCCCTCACTCTCTTTCGCCGTCTCCCTCTCTCTCTCTCTCTCTATCTCACTTTCTTCTCTGTCGGAAGCACCACCGCCGCCAGCGCCGCCCCTGCCTCTACCACCTACTGTACTTGTTTTTAACCATTTTCTTTTAAATTTTTTTTTCTTTTTAGTTTATTTATTTATTTAATTTTATTGTTAATAGTCCGCTAGAACCACCACTGCCGCCACCACCGCTTCTTCCGATTTCTAGGTAATTTGATTATTTTTTTTGTATTTTTTTTTGTATTTTTGATTTATTTGTAAATAATCTGTATTAATATTGTATATATTATTGTATAAAAAATAATCTATATTATTTGTAAATAATTTGTATTATTTGTAAATAATCTGTTTTTGATTTATTTATAAATAATCTGTATTAAATAACATGTATTAAATTTGTAATTTTTGTATATATATATATATATATATATATATTCTGTTTTTTATGTAATTAATCTGTATTTTTTTGTAATTAATATGTATTTTTGTAATTAATTTTATAGTAATTAATCTGTATTTGAGTAATTAATTTGAATTTTTTTTCTTTTGAAATTTTTGTAAATAACCTGTATTTAATGTTTGTATGGGGTTGTATTATGACTAATTAGTGGGGACGTTGTAGTATTTGTAATCAATTTTGATGAACTTGTAATTTGCATGCTATTTTATGTTATTTGCATGATATTTATGTTTTAAATGGTTTAGTTACGATATTTATGCTATTTTTGTGTTAGTTATGATTTAGTTGGGTTATTTATGTTATTTTTTGTAATTTGTAAGCTAATTTTATGTTATAAGTATTAGATTTGTATGCAATTTATTAGGTAGGGATGTTTGGTGTCTTAGTATATCATAAGAAAATAAAATAATCGAATAAGCGTGTATACGAACAAAATAGTTCTAAGCACCTTGACTTGTGAATAAACAAGACTAACACTACTAGGTTAGTTCAATTATTTATGAAATTGATCATTAGTTGCATAGTGATCAAGATTGTTAGGTTGAATTAGCAAATCCTAAACTCTAAACAAACGATAACCCTATCTAAACCCTAATTAACTCTAAACCATAACCCTAATTAACTCTAAACCATATATAACCCTAATTAACTCTAAACCATAACCCTAATTAGCTCTAAGCCATTACCCTAATTAACTCTAAAATATAACTCTAATTAACTCTAAAACATAACCCTAATTATCTCTAAACCATAACCCTAATTAACTCTAAACCCTAACCCTAAACAAACCCTAAATAAACCCTATACCACATATACACTATACCCCCTATACCCTAAACCCTAATTAATCCTAACCCTAAACCTAAACTCATACCCTAAAATCATAAACTCATACCTTAAACCCTAAACTTAAACACTAAACTTAAACCTTAAACCCTAAACCCTAAACCCTAAAAGTTTTGGATTCACAACCTAAGGCATTTTCACAAACTTTAAATATATATATATATATATATATTGAGGTGTCACTTAGATCGATCATCCAAGTGAAAAAGAGAATGCCACTAGAAAAAAATTTTTGGATTCAAGATGAGAGATTCTTCAATTGAAGTACCTCTTCGATTCGGCATCGAGCAATTGCTTGATAAAATCTGTGTATGTCATTTATCTCCGCCACCGAAGATTATTGAATAAGAATAATTCTTGAAAGCATTCAAGGACAACGTAGTTTTCTGAAAGATGAATTCTTGAAATCATTGATATATGACCATCCTTCATTGTTGCCTGCAAATATTGCTGAAAAATAAGAGTTCTTAGCACTTGGGAGTGAGCTCAAAAGGTTTGCAAAGGATCCATATGCTGGAGATGCTACTATGTTCTATCTGAGCTTAGTCTTAACTCCAGTATAAGGATCTTTTTCAACCCTTTTGAGCTCACTTCTAAGTGGTGAGAACTCTTCTTTTTCATCAATATTTGCAGGCAACAATGAAGGATGGACAGATATCAATGACATCAAGAATTCCCTTTTCAGAAAACTACGATGTCCCTAGATGCTTTCAAGAATTATTCTTTTTCACCAATCTTAGGCGGCGAAGATAAATGACGTACACAGATTTTATCAAGAAATTGCTCGATGCTGAATGGAAGAGGTACTTTAAATGAAGGATCTCCCATCTTGAAAATTTGTCTATTCAAATGCTTCACGTCAAGCATTTCTATCTATGTTACAATCTCCTCTATATGTAGTTTTAGAAAATAAACTTAGAAACTCGTTCGAGAACCTTTAGTAGGTGTTGTGGTCAACACGAACTTTTTGTTCCTGTTGCGGTCAACATGTACTATTGGTTCTTGAATTGTCCGTTTGGACAGTTTGAAAACTCACGGTGTGTGTACTTGTAAAACATTGTTCTCTGTATGTATACTAAATGTGGGTTGTAATGACCCAACTGTCTAGGTTATGCACTCGGAGAGCCATGGGGAGGTGCTGCCAAAATTTTCTTAGGTATTGAATACAAAGCATGTAGACAATAATAGGATTACAAGACATACAATCGTGGATTTTCGAATGGGATAGAAGCCTGAACCGAAATCAAATGATCACTTGCCAATTCCATCTAAACATCGTTCATACGTATATATAATCTATCTTTAATGTATCATCGACAGATGCATCGGTCAGATGAAGTTGGTTAGGATAAAAAATTGGGGATATGTGTTTAATGAGTAGTTGCAAATGCAGGAGCGATGTCTATTAACGATCGTAGTTGGATGAATAATCGGAGGTTGCCGAACCGAGAGGGTATTATACGGATGAGTTCATAAGAGGTTTGAAGAGTTTTATTGGGTTTGCTATATCCCAACCCTGATATATAAGTGGCAACAAAATCTGGTGTCCGTGTATTAATTGTAGAAATAAGAAAAGTTCCTGCAAGTTAAAGTTACCGAGAACAGCAGAAGAAATTTCTAGAAGGGTACAAGCGATGGGTTGCTCACGGCGAGATAGTCGTAGCACAGACAAACACCAACTCTAGTGGAGGGCAAAGGAATCGTGATCCTGTAGTCGATCATATGAATGTTGACGAAGAACCAATATAGGGTATGAAAGATATGGTTAGGGATGCAACTTGTCCTGAGTTGGACTGGTCAGATAACGCTCGACAGGAACCAAATCCTGTAGCCAAGAGGTTTATTGCTGCTATGGAAGCCGCAAAGGAGAAACTTTATCCTGGTTCGAGATAAGGCAGTGTTGGAGGCTATTGCTGAGATGTTAAACATCAAGGCTTATTGCAATATTAGTCAGTCTGTATATAATCGTATCATGAAAGCTGTTAAGGGATGGTTGCCTAAGGAGAATAAGCTGGTCAAGAATTTTTACAAGACAAAAATGTTGGTAGGGCATATCGAGCTAAGGATCGAGAAGATCGATGTATGTAAGAATGACTGCATGCTTTTCTACAAGGAAAATTCAAACTTACCAGCGTGTTCAGTGTGTGGGGAAAATAGATATATGCCAAAACATAGGGGTAGTTCGAAAAGCAATAAAATGTACCATACAAACAGTTGTGTTACTTGCCTTTGATTCCAAGATTGCAATGGCTCTATTCGTCCAAAGCTAATTCAGAAGTTATGCGTTGGCATAAGGAAAGTCCGCATGAACAAGGCGTTTTGACTCATCCATTTGACGGGGAAGCATGGAAACACTTTGATACAACTTATTCTGACTTTGCTGTCGAAGTTAGGAATATAAGGTTGTGCATATGTGCCGATGGTTTTACTCCTTATGGGCCTGGGGCAAAGTCTTACTCTTGTTGGCCCTTTATAGCCACCATGTACAATCTTCCTCCGTGGTTGTGTATAAGTGATCCTTACATGTTATTGTCACTTTTTATCCCTGGACTGTACAGCCCTGGCAGGAACATTGATGTCTAGCTCCGACCTTTGATGGACGAGTTAAAAAATCTTTTGGAAGTTGGGGTTAAAACCTGGGATGCATTTAAATAAAAGAACTTTAACATGAGAGCTGTGTTAATGTGGACAGCTAATGACTTCACAGCGTATGGTATGTTGTCGGGTTGGAGCACGTACGGGAAATTGGTGTGTCCATATTGTATGGGTGACACGAAGTCGTTCACACTCCAACACTCCAGAAAATCGTGTTGCTTTGATTGCCACAAATAGTTTCTGCCAATGGATCATCCGTTTAGGAGTCAAAAAACACAGCTCGCTAATAAGAGGGTTGAACTTGATGAGCCGCCTATTCAAGTGGTGAAGCTGTTTTTCGTCTGGTATCTAAATTCCCCAAACTAGGTAGGGAAAGAAATTTAAGAAGGATAGGGTTCAAGGATACCGTAGATCCTATAATTGGACTAAGAAGAGTATCTTTTGGGAGTTTCTACACAGAAAGACAAATTTGATACACCATAACCTTGACGTTATGCACATCGAGAAGAATGTGTTTGACAATATATTTAACACTGTGATGGATTTCAAGACCACTACCAAGGATACAGCCAAAGCTATAATGGACCTTAAAAACATATGTAAGTGACCTGTCATGGAGTTGACGGAGGTTAATGATAAAGTAGTTAAATCGGGGGCTGCATACGTCCTTACCAAGGAGAATAAACATGATGTCTTGTAGTGGCTGCAGGGTTTGAGGCTTCCAGATGGTTATGCATCTAACATTGGTAATTGTATGAGTCTCGAAGAGTGGACGGTTCAGGGATTGAAGAGTCATGATTTCCATGTGTTACTTGATAGGCTACTCCCTATTGCGCTCAGAGACCTTCTGCCTGAGCATATCTAGGTTGCCATAACAGAGTTGAGCGAGTCTTATAAATAGGTATTAGGTTGTGTTAAAATTTCTTTAAATCATCCTTATCTATTACTAATGCAGAATGTTCGAAGCTGAAGCTGGAGATGTGTCTAAAGATCTGATATAAATCAGGACAGACAAAGAGTTTCCTTTCTGGCTAAATAAATAGGTAAAAATTTATCTCACTCTTATGTTAAGTTTGTATAATTCCTTTTAAAATTTTATTTTTAAAATATTATAGATGAATAAATCTATGAATATTTTATAGGTCTCGATGCATCCTAATGATGCCAAAGTTGCAAGGCTAAAAGAATTAGTTTCTCCTCCGTACATGAAAGTTAATTTGTACAATGAATATTTTGTGAATGGATATGTCTTCCATACTAATACTTAGGATGAGACAAAGCTATCGTGGAATAGTGGTGTTAACTTGAAAGGAAATCTTGAGTATTATGGTGTCCTCAAAGAAGTCATCGAGTTGAGGTATTTTAGGGGAAACAATGTAGTCCTATTTAATTGTGGCTGGCGAGATGCTTAACGAGGTATTAAAAAGCACGAGGTATTTGACCTCGTTGATATAAAGAAGACGTCTAGACATTCGGGTGATGATATTTTCATCTTAGCATCACAAGCTCAGCAGGTAAAGATGACTGTGAGCACCCCGATCAGATCCTGGGCCTTGTTCTAGACTCCCAAATAAATATAATAAATGTGCAAAACACATTTATATAAAATACAAAGTCGTCACAGTCGTTTATAAAGAAAACGAGAGAAACACTAGATTATGGGTTCGGAGGCTAAGTTACGAGGTGGGAAAGTGTTAGGCACCCAACTCGCCCTTTCGGTCTCTTATAACTGCATGCTCGAATTTAAATGCTACGAGTTTATTATACTGTGTGACTGAAAAGAAAAATAGATCACGGAGATTTATATCTCCGTTTACGTTATAAAATGTACATATTTTATTTATCGTAAAAAAGAAGAAAAATAAATAAATGATATATATATTTATTTATTTATTTATTTAACAGAAATAATATATAAATGAACTTTATATAAAAATATTTATTTTGCAGTTTTTACATATTTATATATATATATATATACTAATTTAAAATAAACTAGTAAATAAAGAAAATAATATAATATACATTTATGTTATATCTACATAATATAATATACATATATGTTAGCTAAACTAAGCAAAAGAAATAAAAATAATAAAATAATAACTAAGAAGGTCATCTTACAGGAAGAGAAAATTTGAAGAAACAAAAAAAACATGTTTGGTGCGCAGCGCACCAAGTGGGGTTCCAGCGCATTGGTGCACGGCGCACCAAGTGGTGATCCAGCGCACCAACATTTATTTTCTCAATTTTTGTCCGAAGAACAGAGCATAAAAATATTCTGTTGAACTCAAAAATTAAGCTTTTAAAATGACTTTCTTTGCAGGAAAATTACGTATTAACACGTTTTAAAGGTTGACAAACATTAATACACAAGTTTAACAAAGAAACGAAGCTAAACAATCACCCGAAAATTTAAACATAAACTCACTGTTAATCTATAAAAATGAAGAATGGAGGTTTGAAACTTAAATATAACGAAGGAATAACATGTATCTACATATTAAACACGTCAAAGCTTGTATATTTACATGTTTACAACTAATTTGAGCTATTTATACATCAAAATACAAGTTAAATTGGAACGAACCGAAGGATTTACCTTCTGTCATTTTACAGAGTTCAGGCCATGTTCTAGGCTGTTGATTTGGCTTGATCAAGCTAATCCGTAGCTTGATTGTTGTGCTTCCACTGCTACCGATACGACAAAAGAAAGACTTACATTTTTTGTGCTTGATTGTGTGTGTGTTTGAATCTCGTGTGTGTGTGTGTGTGTGTTTCTCAGAGAACTGAGAGAATATTGTGTGTGTGTGTGTGTGTTTATCAGTTGCCCAGGGAGCAGTCTTCGTTCTCAAGGTTAAGGGAGAGAGCAAGAGAGTAACCTCTTTTCCCTTGTTAGAGAGAGAGGTGGGTTGTTCACTGCCCCAAGCAAAGAGGAAGCTTCCTTCAACCCTTAGGCACTAAGCATGTCGGAGGAGAGGCTAGGGAAGTCCACAAACTCGGTCGTTTTGCAGAGAAAGCAGTGCGGGCTTGACATTTTGACATGTAGGGTTTTGTGCGCGGCGCACCAGGCATGGCTTTAGTGCACCAAACAATCTCCTTTTGAAAGGAATTTTTTACTTAGAATCTTCATCTTTCACTCTTTATGCTTTATTTCCTGACTTTCTTTGATAATTTTGAAAGGAATTTAATTGGACTCCCAAAGCTGAGGAAAGTTTCAAAATTATCAAAGAAAGGTTATCAAGTGCACCTGTTCTTGCACTTCCTGACTTTAATAAAAATTTTGAAATTGATTAATGTGATGCATCTCATGTGGGTGTGGGAGGTGTGCTTAGTCAAGAAGGTCATCCAATTGCCTTCTTTAGTGAGAAATTGAATGAAACAAGGAAGAGGTATTCTACTTATGATGTGGAGCTGTATGTCGTTGTCCAAGCTCTTCGGCATTGGCGGCCTTATCTTCTCCAAAGGGAGTTCATCCTCAATTCTGATCATGAAGCTCTCACATATATTAACTCCCAAGAAAACTTGAATAGGAGGCACGCTGGATGGGTATCATTCCTACAAGAGTACACTTTTGTGTTGAGACATAAGAGTGGAAAACTTAATAAAGTGGCTAATGCGCTTAGCCGACGGGTTGCATTGTTGAAGTCTGTGAGTATCCAGCTTGAAGGATTTGATAGCATAAGAGAAATGTATGTGGAGGATCTTGATTTTGAAGAAGCTTAATTATCGGAAATGCAAGGAAGGTAATTATGGAGATTATCTCTTGCTTGATGATTTTCTTTTCAAAGGAACAAAGTTGAGCATTCCTAAGTGTTCTCTTATGTCAAGGAACTTCATTGTAGTGGTCTCGGTGGACATTTTGGAAGAGATAAAACATTGTTGCTCATCAAGGAAAAGTATTTTTGGCCTACTCTTTATCGAGATGTTGCAAAATTTGTGAAGAGGTGTCGTGTATGTCAAACGTGTAAAGGCCAAAGTCAAAACACCGGTGTATATACTCCATTGCCTATTCCTAACACTCCTTGGGAAGCTGTTAGCATGGATTTTGTTGTGGGACTGCGAAGGACACAAAAGGGGTTTGACTCAATTTTTGTTGAAATTGATCGCTTTTCAAAAATGGCTCATTTCATTCCGTGCAAAAAGACCATGGATACTTCATACATGGCTGATCTGTATTTCAAGGAAGTTGTTAAACTTCATGGCCTTCCAAAGAGTATCGTATCTAATCGTGATACCAAGTTTCTCAGCCATTTTTGGAGAAGCTTATGGAAGAAATTGGGGACTGGTTTGCTCTATAGTAGTGCCTATCATCCGGAAACAGATGGGCAAACTGAGGTTGTTAATCGCACTTTGGGAAATTCGCTTCGGAGTCTTGCTTCTAAGAGGCCAAAGCAATGGGATGCTACTCTATCCAGAGCTGAGTTTGCTTATAACTCTGTGGTTAATCGTTCTATCGGGAGAAGTCCATTTGAAACTGTTTATGGGCAGAACCCAAATCATTATCTCGATCTTGCTGGGGTACCAAGTTCTAACAAGAAAGTTGAGGATTTTACAATATTGTCTATGGAAAGGATCCAAGCAGAAGTGAAGAAGAAACTTGAACAAAGCTACAAATCTTATAAAGATGCTGCTGATATTCATTGACGAGTTCAAGTCTTCGAAGAAACTGACCTTGTTTGGGTTTACTTGAAGAAAGAAAGATTTCCAGCTGGTACATACAACAAACTCAAGGAGAAGAAGATCGGTCCTTGTCGTGTGTTGAAGAAAATAAATGATAACGCCTACAAGGTTGAGCTACCAGCACATGTACACACTCATCCTACATTCAATGTTTGTGATCTGACCCCCTATCATGGAGAGAATGATCTGAACTCTGAGACGAGTTCTTTCTTGCCTGGAGAGGATGATGCAGTGCAAGTTCGCTGAACCTGGCAGCCTTCAGTGTTTGGGTCATAGCATCTACTAGAAAACTCCGATTCATGCATGGTTGGTGGCATTTGAAAGCCAACTCAATTATCTTTCCAACAACATATTATGCATCTTCAGATTCCAAGTATTCTGGAAATGGTGACCCTTCAAAGTGACGGTCTGAGATCAAAGAACCACAGGAAGTTTGAAAGTTGTTTTTTTTTTTTAGTTCTCTACATCCTTTGAATCTTTGAACAATTGCAGTCTATAAGTAGTTTGTGTTCTGTAGTTTGAAAGGGAGATTTTAGAGTATTTGTTTATCAAACTTGAGAATAGAGTTCAATTCTCATTTTTGTTCCCAACTTGGAAGCCGAATTTAGCCTCTGTTTCATTTTCTTTCTTTGTTTCCAACCTTCATCACTTTCACATAGCTCCTCTTGTATATTTTGATTGCATAAATTTGGCTCTGTTTACAAAACACTGAACTGATATAGATGAACATTCTCTTCATCCTTAGTTTTTTACTTTCAACTTTTAATTGGTTATTCATGGTGTAAAACTTTTATTAAGAAGATGGCACACACAAATTCAAGGGGGGGGGGTGTTATAGACAAGCCAAACTGGCCTCATGCTATAAAAATTCAAAAGTAGCATTGCTGCCCATGTTGGCGTTCTTGTAGTTATGAAAATTATTGCATGAAACATGCTGGAGAAAATATGGAAGTGCGGAAATATCTATGATGTCCTAATAATGCTATTAATGGAAATGAAACATGCTGGAGTAGTTTAGTGTGGGAATATCTATTTGATGTCCTAATAATTTGATTTGAACAATTTAATTTCTGTTCTTCAAGTTTTCTCACAATTAGAATAGTTGATTGTCTACTCTGTGGATTGTCGATGGTTGACTGTTTGGGGTACTTCATATGTTAGAATCATGATTTAAATTTCATTGTCTTTGTATTCGAAAGTACCCCAAACAACCTTGAAAGTTTACTACTATTCGTGACAAAATTATGGACTAGTGTTTGGACTAGGAATTCATATGACTTCACCTTTTAAAAGGACAATTTAATTAGTGATTCATCTAAACTTTAAGTATTACAGTATATTTTTAATTTCTTTAAGTTTCCTTTGATGTCAGGCTTGGTGTGAGCAGGGATGACTTTTGATTGAAGAGTGAAGATTAATTAGCATTCAAGATGGAAATTGGTGTGAGCAGGGAGTTGCTTGTGAAATTAGAAGAAGACAATTTGATTTTATTTTTGTTGTTTGTACAAGGCACTACATTTGATGCTTCTTTTTAGTTTCTATTAATTTAATATATATATATATATATATATATATATATATATAAATGTTAAAAATGTTGGATGTTTAGTACTTTATTTGAATGTTTAAAATATTGAATCCTCATTGGAGAAGTCTATAATAGGATGTTATGATAATTTAAATTCTCCAATCTTTATGTGATAATCCAACGGATCACTTAAAGTATAATAATACTCCATATTAATATGCAGATGGTACCTAAAATGGTATATTTTTCACTTGATTTTACAATGTTACTAATTATCCTAGTTTAACTCATTGTCATGATGAGCGTTAGAAACTTTAACGGATGTTAACATGTGCATAGCACATGCAGGACTTTTTGGTCATTTCCAATGTGCATGGGACATTGAGATCCCAATTTGGCCCCATGCCAACACCTCTCTCTCTCTCTCTCAATATCTTCTCTTTATCTTTGCTTCAATTTGTTTCTATTTCTAAAAACATGTTATGTTTGATAAACATTTCTATTTCCTTTCACAAAGTTAAACTCTTTTTCCAAAACTATTAACATATTACAACTGTATCATATATTATATCCAACTTAAAATGCGTAGAATAATAATTCACATTTCATCTATTATTAAAAAAAATTGTGAATAAAAAATTAAAATTCATACATATATACATAGATTCAGGAATTGATTTGATTTCCAAAAAGTAAATTAATTCATAGCAGCAATATTTAGAGGAGGAATTATAGGTTAACCGTTAATTGATTACATGACTTTTGTATTGACTTTGAAATGGAGACCCACAACCATTAGCTCCTTGCCTATCATCATCATCCTCTCCAGAATCATCTCTTGTTGCTGTGAGCGTAATATCTCCACTGCGAGTAACAACCACCACCAACAAAAACAAGGGTGAATTACAGGCCGGTCCCTTTTTGGACATTTGTAATCGCTTCAATCCACCATACTTTTTTGAAAATCAGAAAAAGGCACTTTTGGGGCAAAAAGACGATTATGCCATTAATGAAAATTTATCAAAGAAATTTCATCATCGCAATGCCCAATTGCAATGCCTAATTCCATCATCGCGATGCCTAATTTCTTTTAGTAAGTAAGATTCGCTAGAGAGATTTTAGGACTCGATGCCCAATTACGATGCCTAATCTCATTATCCCGATGCAGCCAAATGAAGATTTAACGGGAAAATTTTAGTAAGTAAGATTCACTAGAGAAATTTTAGGTCTCGATGCCCAATTACGATGTCTAATCCCATCATCGCGATGCTTAATTCCATCATCGCGATGTCTAATTTCATCATCGCAGTGCAGCCAAAGGAAGATTTAACGGAGAAATTTTAGTATGTAAGATTCACTAGTGTTCTATTGGAATAGAAACAGATGTTATCCACCAAAATTAAATTTCTTTACTACTAGCTATTGGAATGAAAGCAGAGATTCATCGGAGAAATTTTAGGAAGGGAGATTCACCAGATAAATTTTATGAAGAAAGGAAGATTCACCGGATATATATTAGGAATAAGTTATCTATAAGATTGGCCGGAGAAATTTTATGAAGAAAGGAAGATTCACTGGAGAAAATATTAGGAAGAAGTTATCTGGAAGATTGGCCGGAGAAATTTTAGGAAGAAAAGAAGATTCACTGGAGAAATTTTAGGAAGAAGCTACTGTATATGTTATTGCGGGGCATTTTCAGGAACAATTTTATGAAAGTGTCTTTTAGCGGTTAAAAAAAAATGGTGAACTGGAGAGAATAAAAACTTTGCAAAGTGAACCGGCCAGCAATTTTTTGCAAAAACAACCAACGTGGGCGGCGTGCTACTGTTTGATGTTATGGACACCACTATTCGAGACCCTTTTTACCATGATTATCCCTCACTTCTTCTTGTCTATATTTTTCGTTCTTCCAACTCTATTTTATTATTGTACAAGTACCTATCATCTTTCAATCACTATTTCTAGTTTCTTATTATTTAATTTTAGTATTAAGCTTTTTATTTATTTTTCTTTTGAAAACCCAATTCTATATATATATATATATATATATATATATATATATATATCTGTGTGTGTGTGTGTGTGTGTGTGGAGGAAAAATTTAGGCTTAAGAATTTGTTGTGTCAAAGTTCGAAAATCAAACCTCATTGATGTTGACCTTTTTTGTATTTTGGATGAGAATTGTTTGTCTTCTCCAAGAAACAATTATTATTATTATTTTTTTTTGTTTCTAGAATTAGGGGAAAAATAAGAAACGTTTTTAATTTCTCAGAAATAGAAATGGTTATCAAACGCATTTTTATTTCGTCAATTTTTGGCCAAAAACTAGAAACAAAACAAAAAATTACTGATTTATTGCTAAAACACAATTAATCACGTAAAGCCTCATTTCTTAACTTCTATCTAAAAACTGCCAGAATAATTTTTTGGTAAACAAAACGTGTATTGGGGTGAGAGAGGCTCGAACTCTCGACCTCAGGATAACTCAGAAGCTATGAGACCTACGCGCTAGCCAACTGCGCCACCACCCCTTGGTTAAGAGTTCCAGCATTGAAGTATTAAAATCCTAGCTAGCGTCATTCAGCTGCTGGAGCATAATCATAGCCACCATCATAGTCTTTTAAGGATGCTGCTGCAGCATAGTCGTTCGTAATCTCCATCATCATTATTGCCATCTCCTTCTATACACGCAGCTGCATGGGGCATAATCGTACCGGCCCGTCATCATCTCCATCGGCATGCCTCTTGAACCATATTGAACCAAGGACGTTCTTGGAAACGAGTGTCATTTTCTCCTGAAAATCTGTAGGTTAATTGTTTTCTTAATTTGCAATGGAATTAAGGAGTAGTAGAAGAAGAAAAACTAGTTAGGATTGCTTCCACCTGTGGTTTGCTAGTAAACATTGGATTTTATACTGCTTGGAGGGCAGTCATTAATACAAACACAAAATATTTATATGAGAACTGATCATCGAATGACATTAATATGCTTTGTTTGTACCTCGGAAAATTCACGGGGATGAATTCAGACCCAAAGGAGAACTGCAAGATAATAAGCAGGGAGGCAAACACACACACACACATGCATATGTAGCATTTCCCCATTGCAATTCCATATTTAACTTTAACCCATTTATAAAATAGTATTAAAAACTCTAGGGAAAATAGTTTGGATACTATCTTGTGATCCGATCTTGGATTGTATTTTGGATACTATTTTAAAACATAGGCGCTAAACGACGCACCCGATAGTGCTAAGCAACGCACCTTTTTAATGAATTTTTTAAAATATGACAAAAACGCCTTTGATTAGTATTAGAGATAAAAATGATTAGAGTTTTTAATTAATATATATTGGTGCAGTTAGATTTAATGTACTGTTTATTTGTTCGGACAAATTTAACGAACTATTTATCTAATGTACTGTTTCTTAATGTACTGTTTACAAAAACAAACTAAGCTAAAACAAGTATAAATAGTTTTTCTCACCTTTCACTCTCACTTTCACTTTAACTCTCACACTCTCACATTCAATCTCACTCTCACTCTCACTTTATCTCTCACTTTCTCCCTCTTTCCAATCTAAATCTTTATATACGGAGATATGGATTACAACAATAATGTCAATTTTACAGATAGCTATTTTACACGTTTTTCAATTTAATCTAATATTTTTCATTTAAATTAGGTTTTTTTCGAAAATGCACATGGTCCGCCCTATCCAACACACGCCCGGCCCTATTTTATTACAACCGGCCCTATTCATTATAGTCGCCCGGCTATATAACAAATAAGCCGGCCCGCCCATTTGTTATATAGCCGGTCCGGCCATAGTGAATAAAGGCCCGCCCACCTTGTTTAATTTTTTTTTTTTTTGTAAATAAAATTGTGTTGTTTTGTTTTGTTTTTTTTTTTTGTTTTATATGTTAAATATAACTCTAAATATAATTACACTATATATACAAATAAAATAACATACTTTAATTAAAGTGTATTGGTTTTTTTTTTATTTGTAAATTAAATAGTCTTGGTTATTTATATTTTATTATTTAATGTTTGTTTTTTATGTTAAAAATAATTACACTATAAACAAATGAAATAACATACTTTAATTAAAGTGTGTTGGTTTGTTTTTTATTTGTTTTTTTGTAAATTAAAGTCTTGGTTATTTTTATTTTATTTTATTTTTATTTTTATTTTTATGTTTTATATAATTACACTATATACAAATAAGTGATATACAAATGAAGTAACATACTTTAATTCAATGCATGGACAAATTTTTTTTTTAATGTTACATTATGTTTATTTGCATGGTATTCACATCGTTAATGATGATACGGAAGATTTCCCTGATGTGTCACATTTTTTTGCGCCTGATGACGTGTTTGCCAGTCGAGAAGAAGTTGAAGCTTGGATTAGAGCAATAGGAAAAAAGAATATGTACTTCAAGAATTCAAGGCGTAAAACAAGAGCGAACGGATGTAAAAGGTTGTGGTTTGGATGAGAGGGGTGGGGTTTACAAATATGGCGGAGAGTTGGACGAAGCGGATCAAAATTTGAGAGGCACAAAGAAAATAGAATGCCCGTTGAAGTAATAGCCGTGGAAAATACCCATGGTAAGTGGAAGGTGATCATTAAGAAAGAGAAGGGCAAACACAACCATCCATTGTCGGATTATCACCAGTGGCATAGATCTGAAACGGCGTTTACCGAGAAGGAATTCGGTATGATCAAAGAATTAAGTCATGCAAACATAAAGGGGAAACAGATACTCAACGCCATAAAGAAAGAAAATCCAGAAAATTGCAGCAGTTTGAGACAGGTACAGAAATCAATGTGTTAAGTGAGAAATATGTTTAAAATAATTGATACAAAAATTTTAGATTCATTATTGACGTAAATTTTATTTAATGCTCGCAGGTGCAAAATGCCCAGCAGAAGATAAGAATGAATAAAATGGGCAACATGACAAAGATGCAATATTTTTTTCCTTGTTAAAGAATTTGGGATACCAGACGTGGTTTAGGCATGTGGAGGGGACAAATGTTCTGGGCGATGTCATGTTTGCTCACCCAAAGGCGCAGGAGCTGCTCACGTTATATCCGTATGTTTTGTGTATGGATTGTACGTATTGGACAAACAAATACGATATGCCTATGTTGGAGATCATTGGGATTACATCGACGGGCAAAAATTATCACGTAGCATTCGCCTTCTTAAGAAATGAGAGGAAAACAAGCTTCTATTGGGCAATGTCGCAGCTGCGGATGATGTTTTATAGTGCTGCGGCTCCTGATGTGATAGTTACTGATCGAGAACTGTCTTTGATGAGTGCTATTGAGCATCATTTTCCCGAGTCAAAACATCTTTTATGTAGGCGACACATATCGAAGAACGTGAAAATATATTTGGTACAGCTGATGAAAAATAAAAGATTTACCAAAGCATTTAGTTCACGATGGCAAAGGATAGTGCACGCCAATACTGAGGAGGAATATCAGCTTATGTTGGCTCAGATGGAAGAGGCTTGGAAATGGATATCAACTCAGCTCACTTACGTGAAGAAGGAATGGTTGGAGCCATACAGAGATCGATTTGTCCATGCTTGGACAAAAAATTATGTGCATTTTGGAACTACTACTATCAACAGGTACTAGTTTTACATTTATCTTTAATTTAATGGTTTAAGAAATCCAATTTTACATTGATCTAATTTATTTTTATGTCATATCGCATACAGAGTGGAGAGTGCACATGGGATGTTAAAGAGTTGGTTAAAAACATCGGCAAACAGTTTGGATAGTTTAGTCCTGCAGATCCATGACTTGATCGAGCTCCATTTCAATGAGATCAAGACTACATTTGAAAGGGTAAGGAACTTTGATTTGACAGTAACAGATAGGTTATTGTTTTTTAACTTGAGAGGTAAAGTCTCACACCATTGTATTCAACTGCTCATCGAAGAGGTTGACGTACGGGTCGAAAAAGAATATTGGTACCGATGAAAAATGCGGCCGTTCGTTCGACTAACACATGGCTTACCGTGTGCACATGAAATGAATTTGTTGGAGGCCGCTAATCTACCGATTGATCCCCACGGTATCCATGTGTTTTGGAGGACTTTACATATGGAGGGAGAAAGATTTGATGAACCGGATGGAGGGAGCTACTCTGTGGCAGATGAATTGCTCAACAACCTGATGTATGATATAAAAAATGTGCCTGAAGACAGAAAGTAGCATTATGCCAGCCGATTTCACGCCTACTTTCATTCTCATGCGGCGACAACAGGTACACCTAAATATTTGTGTAATGTTACAATGATTAATTATGAACTTTTCTATATTGTGTAATGTTATAATGATTAATTATAGAATGTTGTGGCGACAACAGGTACACCTAAACATGAGCATCACAAAGGCCGTCCGAGGGAAAACTCGACTAAAAGGGAGTTGTCCGGCTGGGAGCACGTAGATCGGACATACTCCACGCATACAAAGAGTGACCCAATGTCCATCTCCGGTCGAGGTCGAGGTCGAGGTCGATCTTCATCGATGCATAGTACGGGTAATTCATTTCCATTCGCAGATCAAATACCATCCTTCATTCATGACTTCATTGATGATTATGTAAATGTGAAGGGAGATGGAAATTGTGGGTTCAGAGTCATTGCCCTATTTCAGTATGGTTCTGAGGAGCGTTGGCTTGATGTGAGACTCGATTTGCTCCATGAGCTCAGGGAAAACTATGAGCATTCCGACCTCTATACACCACAGATGGGATGTATATCTGAGACGGTATGACTTGTGTATACCCAAACTGTCGTAGGCATCGATCAGGCATGTACGGCTCGGTAATATCCTTGGAATGAATTATGCCCGAGAAAAGAGTAATTGGGACTTCCGCGGTCGGATTCACATGGAATGGGGTCCACGCCACCTGTATTATAAAATAATTAAACATCATTAATAAAATATTCTATTCAATGCCTACGAAAATAAATAAAATACGTACCAAGTCAGCAGATAAGCAATCTAGTGCACGTCTATACTCTAGCAGAGCTGTCTGTGACGTCCTAGGTGTCGCAATGGGGGCCCATCTCAATGAACACGGCAAGTTCGGCGTCCATCCTTGCCTCCTGCTCGGTCTAAATACAAGAAAGTACTCGTAGATCCAAGTCTGAAAAAAGTGCCAATTAAATGTGTTAAAAAAATTACATAATTAAATTTCAATAATTAATTATACACACCTGCAGCAACGTCAAACACCCTGCAATTTGGGCGGTATTCGACCTAGAAGCAATTCCCAGCTGGCGGTATAAATATGCTAAGGCAGCTGCACCCCACGCATAACCTGAAACGTCTGCTAAGCTCGCCAATAAGGGCAAATAGTGCACAGTTAATCGGTTCTGGGTCTTGTCCAAAAATAATGTTGCACCCAGCAACCACATGATATAACCCATCGCCCTATTTCTTGGACTAACTACTTCTGGGCTTAGACGTTCCATCAACAAGTTGAATTTAATGCCGCTCGACTTTAGCTGCTGGTTGATCTCAGACATTGTCATTCCTAATAGGGTCGACAGCTGACCCTTGATTCCCGAGATTGATGTGTTCGGGATGACAATATTCCCTGTAACTGGAATCCGTAGAATGTAATGAACATCGTGCAGAGTGATAGACATCTCACCAAATGGCATATGGAAACTGTTCGTTTCCGGGTGCCATCGCTCGACAAACGCAGAAATCAAAGGCATGTTTAGGTGCTGAAACATGCACTGCCTCAAATGTCCTAACCCAGACCCGTTAATAAGGTCGTTCGTCTGTCGGCACAATATCACCCATTTAGTAAGGCGATCGGCAGCATTATGACAAATCAACACTTGCCTTTCCTGTTAAAAAAAAAAATCACCCATTTAATAATTATCATTACCAATCTCTTACAAAATATATTGATAAAAATAATCAAAATTATGCGTGAAAATAATTTATTTTACCTCGCCATTCCATATTGCATGCGCAATATGGCCAAGAAAACCAGTAAGCACAGTCGGCGTGTCGGGCCCCCCTGGATGTGCATCCAATAACATCCACTCATCATCATCGGTATCAACTCCTCGTCCCCGTCCACGACCACGCCCACGCCCACGCCCACGACCTCGATCTCCTCGACCAATAGCAACATCCTCGTCGTCATCGTCGTCATCATCATCATCATCGTCATCGTCATCGTTAGTGTCTCTCATCTGCATCTGCTAGTTGCGATGCAACTGCTGAAAATGCGAAGCACTCATTACACCATTTCCCCTTCCAGGCCTCATGGTCGAACCTGTCGCCTGACTACTAGCAGAAGGACCCGACTGAAACAGTTGTCCTCCAATTTCCTCTAATTTCCGTTCAGCCGCCAAATCACTCTCAGTCATTGGCGAAGGACCACCTATATGAAAAGATCCATGACCAGTCGAAAAGGCTGGTGGAGTCATCTCACGAGTAATACTAGCCGGATGATGAACTATCGGTGGAGGCCGACTATCCCGCCTCGCTTCTTACTTGCTTTGGCTCGGGCGGATGCGCTACTATGCGATCCTTCACCTCCGCTATAAGCTCTCGCCCGATTGGTCACCATCTCCACCGCCACCAACTCCTGACATCTAAAATTAACAATAACAAGTTTACAATTAATATAAATAAAATAAATAAATGACAATAACAATTAGCAGAATTATAAAATTTACGTAAAACAAAAATTTAATCTAACAAACATATATCAATTTATGTTTTATAAAGTTTAATCGATCAAAAAAAAAGTTAATAAGCTAACAAAAATATAGCAATTTAAAAGTTTAAATTTATGTTTAAATAATCAATAATGTAATATAGCAATTTATGTTTTTATTTATGTTTAAATTTATGTTTTATAAAGTTTAATCTAACAAAAATATAGCAATTTAAAAAGTTAATAATATAGCAATTTAATCTAACAAAAATATAGCAAAAAATAATGTAATAGGAACTTCATTATTATTTCCAAAAATAAAAAAGGAAGCCGGCCGGTTATATTTAAATATAGCCGGTCCGGCCTTATTTAAATATAGCGGCCCGGTCCTCCCTTCTATAGCCGGCCCGACCCTTCTTCAACATAGCCGGTCCGGCCCTCAAAAATCGATTTTTTTTTTATTTAGTTAAAAAATTAACAATTAATAAAAGATTACAAAAATTATAAAGAAACGTACCTTTTTCTTTGATTACATGTTGAAGAAATGTAAGATTTTTATTAGAAAAGTGGAGAGAATGAGAGAAAGTGAAAAGAGAACGAGAGAAAGTGAAGAGAGAATGAGAGAAAGTTAAAATGAGGTATGGTTGATTAGGGGGTGGGGGAGGGGGGTAGGTTAGTTTTGGTTTTTTTAAATTTTTTTAGTTTAAGGGTAGCTTGGTAATTTTATAAAGGAGGGTGCATTGTTTAGCACTTTTGGGTGCATTGTTTAGCATCCTCCCAGTTAAAATAGTATTTAACTGTTTTCTTGTTTCGGTTTTCAGCACGCTCCTTCTCCTAAAGGATTAGCTCCTGTAGTGGGGATGTCTTATTACCCTTAAAGCGTTTTTTTTTTTTTTTTCAAGATACCTCGTAACAGCTCCTGTTTTCTCTAATTTTGGGTGTTTTGGGATGCCTGGAATAAATATGTGTTGCTGCTTTAGTCTAACCAAATATTGGGTATTTTTTTCCGCCTTGCCAAAATCCTCATGCCATTCTCGGCGAACTCCCTAATTACATGAAATATACGCTAAGTCCATTACCTCTTAAGGGCTACGCACGAGCCGCAAGTCAAAGGCTCCTTATAATCTCCAAACATCCCTATAATGAAAATACGGTTCCTCTCAAAGTAGCTAGCAGGTACTCTTTGGTTCCACACTGCATTTTGAATGCTGTTATTGATATTGATTTTTAACTTTAAAAAAAAACCCAATTAGTAATTGAAAGCATTTGTTGAATAAGGAGGGAAAACTTTATGAAGTAAGTCACATGCAACTTGTTCATCCATCCTTAACAGCAGCTTCTTAAATTCCATTTAATACAAACAAGTTAGTGCTACCATCTATATCTGAATCATCAATATCAACAAGTTCATTACGATTATATTGTTCTATTGATGATATCACAGTAACAAAAGTTCAGACATTTATCATAAATACCATCATACACTATGATATTGTACCTTGCAGCAATGTCACTTAATCCTTCAATCGATGTGTGCTCTCGATGTGTTTCCTGAGAAATACACTAGTAGTAAAATGAGCCAGTTTTGCCCTTGCAGTGAGCTCGGGAACCTTCCTCCATGTCGATGAATCAAACCCTAAAAAGTATTCGAGCCAATACTTTTTAGTGAGTACATCTCCTCCAATGGCAACTATATCAAAAGTTACAATAATGGAGGAAGAAAAGCACCTTCATTAGTGGTAGGGTTAAATATAAATTTCTGAGACAAATTTAATCAAACCATGAATAGAATGTAAGTGATGAGGATCATAATCGTTTAGCTCGAAGGGCAAATTAAGTCAAACATCGAACGAGTGATTTACCTTCTGATATGGTCCCAGCCAAAGCAATGAGGCTATGTAGAAAACAAGGAAAATGTTATGCAAGAACTTAGAAATTACAAGTTTCGTCGGGTGAGAACTGAACCACATATGAAAGTTGATTAAGAATCCAAAGCTTCCCACAACTGTAGGATTGCCTCCCTTTAAATAAGAGATCAATCCTTTAACCACTTACACATACTCCACTAAAGACACCCCCATTTCTTACCCTATGATTTCCACCTTCCTAGCACATGTTAAGCCCACTACCCTACCCACTCAACACAAACAACAGCCTAAAACAACTAACAACAAACATCAGCACATAGCAAACTAAGAGCAGCAAATGATCATGATAAACAACAGCAGCCTAAGTGAATCTCGGGTTGGGCTTCGGGTTACGTCCGGAGCGTCTCGGCTCTCTTATGTTCGTATCAACACTCCCCTGCTCGAGAGGGACCTTGTCCTCAACGGCCAAGCTGGGAAACTGCTCACGAAGCACCTGAGTTCTTCCCATGTAGCGTCTTCTAGTGGCAAATGCATCCAATGGACCAGACTTTCTTCAGCGAATTTGTTCCCGTATTTGGTCCAACGTGTATCTTTAATCTCTGGTGGTTCAATTTGCAACTGACCATCATCGTCGATAGGTGGCAGTTCGGCTTCGTGTGGAATTATGTCGCCAATGAATTTCTTCAAAAGAGAGACGTGAAAAACTGGGTGTACTCTTGAGGATGATGGCAGCAGTAAATGATATGCTACCGCTCCCACTTTTTCGACTATCTTGAATGGTCCATAATAACGACTAGCAAGTTTCTGATGAGCTCGTCGAAATATGGTGTGTTGGCGATACGGCTGTAACTTAAGAAGTACGAACTCCCCAGGTTGAAATTAACTCGACATCCTGTCGTGGTCTATCGGCAGCTTATTTCATCTTCGTTGCAGCAACTTCTAAATTTCTTTTGAGGTAGTGAAGAATCTCATCTCGTGTCCTCAAGCTCTTATCAACCTCGTCAACTCGGGAAAGCCCATTCGTGTACAATGGTATAGAAGGCGGAAGTCGCCCAGACAGTTCTTGAAATGGCGTCATCCTGGTGGAACTATGGAATGTCATATTGTACCAATATTCTGCCCATGATAAAAACTCAACCCACTTTTTTGGCCACTCATGGACAAAACTGCGCAAATATTGTTCGACGCATCTATTGATCACCTCCGCTTGACCGTCTGTTTGTGGATGATACGAGGAACTCAACTTCAGCAAGGTACCGGACAGGGTGAACAGTTCCTGCCAAAATTTACTGAAAAAAATGGGGTTGTTAGCGTGTATATTTTAGTGTATATATTTGTAACTCTATCTTTGGTGTATATCTTTGGTTATTAGGAAGCTGCTTGTTTGCATGCTTGATTGTAGGTTGATTACCGTAAGTTTAGGGAATTACTTGGAGCTGAAATCTCGTGTATCCCTTGTATATTGTAAGAGTACAGAAGAAGAAGAGAGATAGACACAAAACACGACAGGAACTAAAGAGAGAACCCCTCCTCTGTTCATTGTGATGTATATATATACACCCCTAGATACTAACGTCTCAGCCGAACATACAAGGAATATAGACTCCTATACAAATACAATTAATGTACTGCTGTAAAGAGAACTAATTTAAAAATTACAAATGCTAAATAATTACACGCTAACACCCCCCTTCAAGCCCAGCGGAACAGAGCGGAGCTGGAGCTTGTCTGAAAGGACGGAGAGACATGAATATGTCCGCCACTTGATCACGAGTGGGGACGTACTGAATGCGAAGAAAGCCACACTGCTGAAGTTCACGAACAAAGTGATAGTCAATCTCTATGTGACGTGTACGAGCATGAAACACGGGATTGCGAGACATGTGGAGCACTGACATGTTATCACAGCAGAGAATTGGGGCAGAGAGATGCAGACCAAGCTCACGAAACACAAACCCAAACCATCATTTTAGTTCGGCAGCAGTAGTAGCCAACGCACGGTACTCGGCTTCGCTACTGGATCGGGCAATAGTGGACTGTTTCTTTGTAGTCCAAGCGACTAAGTTTGCAGATCGGATCCTCTATTCCAAAATGGTGTTTCATCTCCTATTCCAACCGTTGGATGTGCGCCACATGTGCATAATAAACAACGGGGTAATTAATGTTGTTTATTACCCCGTGATTTTTTATGCACATGTAGCGCACATCCAACGGTTGGAATAGGAGATGAAACACCATTTTGGAATAAAGGATCTGATTTGCTAAGTTTGGCCCAATAAAGACACACACACCAGTGGTGGAACGTCGATCTGAGGGGTCACCGGCCCACTCGGCGTCAGAGAACGCGCGAAGACCGACATCGGAGGAGGCCGTAAAATTGAGACCAAGAGAAATAGACCCTTTGATATAACGAAGAATTCGTTTCACTGCTTGGAGATGAGAAGACCGCGGCTCATGCATGTATTGACACACTTGATTAACAGCATAGGAAATATCAGGGCGAGTTAATGTTAAATACTGCAGACCGCCAACCATGCTTCTATAAGTAGTGACATCTGAAATTGGATCCCCATCAAGAGCAGTAAGATGAGAACCAGGAACTAAGGGAGTTCGAGTTGGCTTGCAATCAGCCATGTTGAATTTATGAAGTAAATCAGAAGCATACCGAGTCTGTGAGAGACATATATAGTTCGTGAGAAGAACGGGAGGCCTCGATACCCAAAAAAAATCCAAGTGGCCCCAAACGACGACTATCAAATGTTGCACAAACACGATCAATAACCGAAGTAACTTCAGAAGTAGAAGAGTCGGTGATAATTATGTCATCGACATATACCAAGATAGCGACAGTAGAAGAAAAAGTGTGCCGAAGGAAAAGAGAACTATCTGCCTTACTGTTAAAAAATCCAAGAGTTATCAGAAAATCATGGAGTTGCTGAAACCACGCGCGAGGGGATTGCTTAAGTGCATAGATAGCACGGTGTAGTTTACAGACATGAGTAGAACAGGACGTGCCCACAAACTCGGCGGTTGAGCCATATAGATTTTTTCATGAAGAATATTGTTAAGAAAAGCATTACGCACATCGAGTTGCTCAATAGGCCACAAGCTGGAGTGTGCTAGTGCAAGAACAGAATGAATTGTAGGTGGTTTTACGACAGGACTAAAAGTCTCATCATAATCGACCCCCTCTTGTTGAATGTACCCTTGAGTGACTAGACGAGCCTTGTAACGCTCAATAGATCCAATGGCACGGCGCTTGACTTTATAGACCCAACGACTACCCACCACGTTCATCTGAGGTGTACGGGGTACAAGAGACCACGTACCATTCTTATAGGGAGCCTGAAGCTCTTCAGACATCGCTTGATGCCAATGAGGGAGAGAAGCAGCTTGTCAAAAAGTGCGTGGCTCATAATCTGGTAAATTTGAATGAGAAGCAACAAGAGCCTCGGGCATAGGGTACCGAGACATGATTTCATTTATACTTTTATAACGCAGTGGAAGGGAAGTCGAATGAGAATTTTCAGAAGCATCAAGTGAAGTCGTAGGAGAACTTTTAGCAGCATTAAGCGACCTAAAAAGAATTGGGCTGTGTTGAAAGATGGGACGAGTGGACTTGGCAGCTGGATGCACTTGATCGTGTACAAGAGAAGGTGGAGTAGATCTGGAGGCAGTACCTACTGTCAAATGGGATACAGAACTGAAGTTGTCCCGTGTTGAAGCAGAAAGAGCCACGAGGCTGGCGACGAGGCCCAAACTCGGAAAAGCAGGAGGGCTGGGCGATGATGAGTCTGGACAGGAGCTCGGGCTCGATAGAACATGCTGACTAGGGCCAGAAAAGAGCTGACCGAAGTTAGGAACTTGGGGAATAGGTGGCCCTGTTGTACTAGATGCCTTTGAGAAAGGAAAATAAGATTCGTCAAATAGTACATGTCGAGATACGTATATTCTACCGATGGATTTGTCTAAGTAACGGTAACCCTTACGCAATTGATCGTATCCCAAAAAAATACACATAATAGACTTGGGCATAAGCTTGTGTTTGTTGTAAGGGGTAAGATGAGGAAAACACACACACCCAAAGGATTTAAGTAACCGATAATCAGGTTTGCGCTTTGGCAATTTTTCGTAGGGAGAAATATATTTTAATCGTTGCATAGGTAAACGATTAATTAAAAAAAACTGTAGTAAAAAATGCTTCTAACCAAAAATCCCTAGGGACATTGGACTGTGCTAGCAAGTGTAGACCCATTTCAACGATATGTCGGTGCTTCCTTTCAACTATGCCATTTTGTTGAGGTGTGTGAGAACACGTAATCTGATGACGAATACCACCATGAGTTAAGAAATTGGTGAATTGGCAATTTATGAACTCACCCTCCTCCCCAATCAGTTTGGATAGCCTTGACAGTATGAATTGCAGATATTTTAAAGGATAGTTGGTTTTCAATTTGAGTTTTGAAGTCCGAGAAAACTGACAAAACATCATATTTGAGCATAAGAGGATATAACCACACATATCGCGAAAAATCATCTACAATAGACAAATAATAGCAAAAACCAGAATGAGTAGAAACGAGGGAAGGACCCCAAACATCTAAATGCAGTAAAGCTAAAGGTTTTATTGAATAGAAATATCCGGTAGAAAAAGGAAGATTATATGACTTGCCCATTGGGCAAACATGACACAAACTACTGTTTATTTTAGATTTGCTAATCGGTATCTAAGACTGATGAACTAAATACTGTAGGACGTGAGATGAGGGATAACCCAGTCGAGCATGCCAAGTAGAAGAAGAGGCGCGTTCGCCAATGAGAGCCAAAGGATTGATTTTAGGCGTAGGAGTAAAGGACAGATGATAAAGGCCTCCCGAGTTACTGGCAGAAAGCAGTACTATATGTCTCGTTTGGTTGTCCTTTACACGAAAGCCAAAACCATCAAGTTTAAAAAAGCAGTTATTGTCCAAAGAAAATTTGCGAATAAAAAATAGATTTTTATGCATTTGAGGAATACATAAGACATTTCGCAAATTAAACATTTTATTTCCATGAAACATGCGAGAATGACCAACATGAGAAACTGGTATAGAGGAACTATTTGCTATTATAACATAATTAGTACCTTGATATGGAGAGTACTAAGACAATATCTCAAATGAGCTAGTCATGTGATTCGTCGCACTCGAATCTAAAACAAAGGAAGCCGGAGCCATGTAGGAGTACCGAGATGGTGCATACGAACTAGTAAGATTGGGATATGGAGAGGGAGCATACGAACCAGTAGGATTGGGATATGGAGAGGGAGCATACTGAGCACTATAATCCATATTGTTACGCTGGTGACACTTATCATCAAAATGATTGGAGCGACGGCAATCTGACACACAGTGTTGGGGTCCAGAATTTGGATAAGATTAGGAGACATATACCCATGATTCTGCGAACCATGGGACATATTAAAGGAAGGAGAGGTTGTAGGAGGGTTGGGTAGTATACCACAACCAGGATTAGGACCTTGGTTATTGCGCCAAAAATGTTTTCCCCGACGTCGAGCACGACGATCCGTACCACCCCGATTGGTGTACTAGCGACATGGCCAAACTGAGGTGAAACTGGGAGAAAATTTTGAGTGGTGTTGGGTGAAGTTTTGGTTGAGTTGGCTTGGGGAGTATGGCTCACAGTAAGGGCAGAGGTGGGATTCAGGGATAAGATAGAAAATCTTAGTTGTAGAGCCTCCTTTTGAAGAAAGAGATCCTGAAAATTGTCCATGGTCATGTGTTCTTTAGCATTGTAAACTGTGGTGAATTCTTTATAGGATGGACCTAAGCCACCTAGGATATGACGTTGCAACTCTAGGGTCTCTTACCAAAGCCAGAGAATCAGTGATGGTGATGGCATGAAGCAAAAAATCATCCATGGACATATCAGAATGGAATTTTAAGGTATTAAAATCATCTCTCAGCTTGTTGATATGAATTTGAGACGAAACACCATAACACTTAACTAAGAGATTCCATGTCTTAGGAGCAGTTTAACAAGAATTAATACGGGATTGGATTTTATCAGTAACGGTGGCTTTAATCCATCTTAAAACTAGACCTGAGGCTTGAACAAAAAGGGAATAATTGGGATTGTGGGTGAAATTGTCTGGGAGAGATTCAGGTGGTGGGGTGGTTTCAGAAATAGCATCAGTAATCTTATGAGTCTGAAAGACAGACATGAACAAAGAGCTCCAATTAAGATAGTTATCTTTTGTAAGATGGCAGTGTGCCATATACGATTGGATGTTGAGGAAGAAGGGAAGAGGATTATTACCATTGAGAGTACTAGCCGAGTTTTGAAGGTTTGATCCGGATGCACCACAGAATTTGTAGAGTCCACCATGGCTCAAGACAGGCTCTGATACCATGTAAGAGTACAGAAGAAGAAGAAGAAGAAAGATAGACACAACACACGACATGAACTAAAGAGAGAACCCGTTCAACATATAAGGAATATAGACTCCTATATAAATACAATGTAGTGCTGTAAAGAGAACTAATTTAAAAATTACACATGCTAAATAATTACACGCTAACATATATATCGTGGTTCGCAAAAATAAGAAAACATATAAATCTTTCCTAGAACTGTGGTTCTCTTTTCAGGGGTCTCTATCGCTAATGATCGACTTTGGTATCCCATGCAATTTAACAAAATTTGCGACAAAAAAAAAAATAAATTCAGCCACTATTTTTGCCAAAAATGGATGGGACAATGCAATGAAATGGGCATACTTACTTAAGCGATCAGCAACTACCATCATACCCTTTTTGTCATGGGAAGACGTAGGCCTATGAAGTCCAAATATCATCCCAAAAGATATTTGGAATAGGAAGAGGCTGAATTAGTCCCACGGGCACTAAAGTTTCGAATTTTGTTTTCTGACATACCGCACATTGCTGCACATATTCCTGAACTATTTAGAATATCTTTGGCCAGTAAAATTGCTGCGAAAATCGTTTAAATTAAATGTTCACAAAATCCCCGAATGCCCAGCAAGTCTGCTGCTATGGAACTCTTGCAGCAACTATTGGCTGAAACTAGGTGATATGATGATTCTTTGTTGATACAAATAAAGTTCGTCTCTTTGCATCCATTTTCTAGCAAGTTCTGTAGATATTTGTCACGATATCTTCTATAAGTATAGGTTGGATACTGCTGCTCATCTAAGATCATCCCAAAAGGAAGCCTGCAAAATAAATAATAGGTTAAGAAAAGGGCTGTCAATCCGCCTTGAAAAACTGTCCGCTGCCAAATTCTCCTTCCCAGGACGGTAGACAATTTCGTAGTCATAACCCATCAGTTTTGCTATCCATTTTTGTTGTTCTGGGGTTGCCACACGCTGCTCTAATAGGTATTTCAGACTTTTTTAATCGGTACGAATAAAAAACTTGTGTCCCATAAGATAGGGTCGCCATGTACGAATTGCTTCGATGATACCCAGTATCTCCTTCGCATAAATCGACTACTCCCATTTTCTCGGACCCAAAGCTCTTCTCATGTATACAAGTGGTGTCCCTTGTTGTGTTAAAACATCGTCGATCTTTTCTCTGGATGCATTTGTCTTGATGATAAAATTTTCTGCAAAATTAGGCATTGTCAGAACTGGTGTTGTAGTCATAACCTGTTTCAATGCTGTAAAGCTTCATCAACTTCCTTCACCCATTTGAACTTTCCTTTTTTGAGCAAATTTATGAGAGGTCAAGCAATTATCTCTTAATCCCGTCCGAACTTTCTGTAGTAACCTGCCAAACCCAAAAATCCACGTAACTCTGTGGTGTTCGATGGTTTTGGCCAAGTGACCATGGCCTCGATTTTCTGTGCATCCACTTTGACCCTTTGATCCGTCACTATGTGACCCGAATACTCAAGTTCACGTTTTTCGAATTCAAATTTGGTTGCCTTGACATAGAACCTATGTTTCCTCAATATCTCTAAAGTAATCCGTAAATGAGTCAAATGTGATCCCAAGTGGGACTATATATCAATATGTCATCAAAGAAAACCAGAATGAATTTCCTAAAGTGCGGACGAAAAATAGAGTTCATGATAGACTGAAATGTAGACATTGCATTACTGAAGAGAAATTGAATGATGCATTTGATTATTTGAAGAGATAAAATTGTGAATTCTCTCATTGAATGAAAACAATGATGATTACAAGCTTATATACAAACTAACAAACTTGGCCAAGAAGTTAGCACGATCCACGATCACCCAAAACAGAAGAAGACAAAACCATAACAAACTAACTGCTATACATTGAATAATTACAACTAACACCTCCTAGTTGAATAAATGACACCCAATACCCCTCAAGGTGGAAGGGGAAAAAATATTCACCACTTGCAACTTGCCAAATGATGATGAAGCTGAGACACAGAAAGAGCCTTGGTAAACAAATCAGTCGGCTAATCATAAGTCGGAACATGAACTGTTTTGATCAAACCCTGTATAACCTTCTCCCTAATAATGTGATAGTCAATCTCAATGTGTTTAGTGCGTTCATGATACACATGATTTGCAGCAATGTGGATAGCTGCCTTGTTGTCACATAAGAGAATGGGAAGACAAATAGGGAAATAAAAATCATGAAGAATAGAAGAAAGCCACTGTAACTCACAACAAGTACCAGTCATGGACCTATACTTAGCCTTTGACGAAGATTTAGAGACTGTGGGTTACTTTTTGCTCTTCCATGAGATAAGAGTTGAGCCTAGAAATACATAGAAACCTGTAATAGACCTCCGAGTCATATGACAGGTAGCCCAATTAGCATCACAGTAAGCAAACAAGTCAGGAGTATTGGATGCATAGAAGAATAAACCCTGCCCTGGAGATTGTTTAAGAAATCTGACAAGTTTCATAGCAGTATCCATATGTGGTTGAGTAGGTTTAGGCAAGAATTGAGTGAGAACATGCACATAATATGCTATGTCAGATCTGGTAATAGTAAGATAGATCAATCTACCCACCAATCTTCTGTATATGTCTGAGTCAACAAAAGGAGAGCCATCAGTAAAAGGCCAAGGCAAGATGTTGTGACATTAGGAGCTTGGAACCTTTGGGATTAGTGAGTCATGTCTCAATAATGATATCTAGAGTATACTTTCTCTAATGCAAACAAATCCCATTTGCATTTCTGGCAATCTCCAAGCCAAGAAAAAACTTTAAGATCCCAAATCCTTGATAGAAAAGGCTGAATGAAGATGTTTCTTGAGAGAGTCAATGGCTTTAGGACAAGAACCAGTGATGACAATGTCATCCACATACACAAGTAGGGCAGTAAAAGTAGAACCAGTCACTTGAGGTAAAAAAGTGTGATCATTGGTAGACTGAAGAAAGCTAATTGACTTCAAGGTAGAAGAGAATTTCTAATACCATTGCCTGAGTGCCTGTTTCAAACCATATAAGGATTTGAGAAGTCTACAAACCATGGGTGTCTGAGAGGAATAAGGGCTATAACGAGGAGGTAAGGACATAAACACCTCTTCATTGAGATCCTCATGAAGAAAAGCATTGGATATATCCATTTGATGTAAAGGCCGATCATTTAAGGCTACAATAGCTAACAAGACCCTAACAGTGGAATTTTGGCTACTAGGGCAAATGTCTCAAAATAGTCTAGGCCTTCAGTTTGTGTAAACCCTTTAGCCACTAATCTGGCTTTATATTTGTCTATGGAACCATCCTGATTATACTTAATTTTATAAATCCATATGCAACCAACTATTTTCTGTCCTGCAGGCAAAGGTTGTAACACCCAAATTTTATTTCTCTCTAAGGCTTCCAACTCAAGAGACATAGCCTTGTACCACAGGGGTGTTTAACAGCTTGGGAGTAAGGCCGAGGTTCATAAGTTAGATCTATATTAGCTATAAAAGACTGATATGAAGAGGACAAATGAAAATAAAAAATGGCATGATCAACAGAGTTAGGAAATTACCTTTGCACACAAGAAGCCTCGGGGTTTAATACAGTAGATGACAAGCCTGTATAATCTTTAAATTTTAAAGGTAGAGTCTTGTGTCGTATAGGCCTGGAAGAAATAGGGATAGCAGGAACCGCAGGAATAAAACTAGAGTGAGAATGAGAAGAGAGAATATAAATAGTAGAATGACTTGAAGGAGATTAAGATGGCTGAGAAGAAAAACATGGAGAGGACTTCAGCTTGAGATGACTGATCTTGAGATAGCTGATATTGAGATGGCTAATAGTAAGATGGTTGATCTTGAGATGACTGATAGTAAGATGGGTGATCTCCAGATGACTGATCTTGAGATAGCTGAACTCGAGATGGCTGATCTTAAGATGGCTGATCTAGAGATGACTGATCTTGAGATGACTAATCTTCATCAGACATGTCAAGAGTTTCTGGAAAGAGAGAAGATGAAGTAGGTGAATGATGCTTGGCAAAGGGAAAATAAGCTTCATGAAAGGTCATATCTCTGCTATATAAAATATGTTTGGTGTCAAGATCATAAAATTTGTAGGCCTTTTCGCCATAAGGATAGCGAATGAATAAGCATTTTCTAGCTATAGGACTGAATTTATAAATCAAGGTAGAGGCAAAGCAAAGACAACCAAAGGTCTTGATGTGATCATAGGAAGGTTTTTGATTTAAAAGAACTTCATAAGGAGTTCTGAATTGAAGAACAGAACTAGCTAGGAATTTTGTTAATTAAATAAGTAGCAGTCAAGATACATTCACCCCAAAAAGAAATGGGAAGGTTGGGCTGTAATCTTAAAGCCCTAGACAATTCAAGAAGATGCCTATGTTTTCTCTCAGTCCTGCCATTCTGTTGAGGAGTGCAAGTGATTTGATGAAGAATGCCTAAGGAATCAAGAAGAGCAGTAATTGAGGAATTAAAAAACTCAGTACCATTGTCAGACCTGATTTCCTTGACATTGACATTGTATTGGTTTTTGATTAGAATAAGAAAGTTCTGCAAGTAGGTTATTACTTGGGCTTTGGATTAAATGGTCCTGGAATGATCTTTAACTATAGTTAAGAAAGAAGTATAACCATTGTAAGTTGGAATTTTATAGGGTCCCCAAACATCACAGTGAAGAAGTGTAAATGGAGTCTGAGTATGTGAAGTGCTCAAGGGAAAAGGTTTTCTAGTATGTTTAGCAAAATGGCATATGTCACAGGGAAGAGTGGAGTAGACATTGTCAACTTTACAGACATTTAAATGTTTAAGATTAGAGAAAGGAATATGACCAAGTCTTAAATGCAAAAAAAGAACAGTTTTATTCATATTACTGGAATGAATAGAACAAACTGAATGAGAAGAATTACAAGGGTTTGAGCATACAGAACAAGTACATGCTACAGAAGTGACCTTAAGAGTTTTTGAGTCTTCATTTGAAACGAA
Organism: Platycodon grandiflorus; assembly: GCA_016624345.1. Taxonomy (NCBI): domain Eukaryota; kingdom Viridiplantae; phylum Streptophyta; class Magnoliopsida; order Asterales; family Campanulaceae; genus Platycodon; species Platycodon grandiflorus. The sequence goes on from CM028362.1 coordinate 64,865,322, forward strand.
AAGTTTATACAGACCACCATCCATTTCACCCCCCTTGATCTCCTTGTGTACTTGGTCCTGAAACAAACATTGATTAGAATCAAATAAAAGAGTAAGTGCACTGTCTTTTGTCAATTTACTACGAAAGAGTAAATTGAATTTAAAGGAAGGAACATATAAGACATTGTAAACAACAATGTCTTGATCAAGAATGACAGTACCTTTATGAGTAATTTTAGCAGTGCAACCATTGGGCATATATGCATGAAAGAATTGATAGAGATACGATCAATGAGTAAATTAAAATTTAAAGTAATGTGATCTGTTGCTCCTGTGTCAATAATCCACTCAGTGATGTCTTTGCTATGACTAGGCGAAACGTTAGGGATAATAAAACTAGAGTGTGATACAATCTTCGCCAAGGATTCTTGATGAATCACAAATTCACGCGGAATGGAAGCTAAGATTAAAGAAGTTTATGGAAGGTGACACCTCAACCCGATGAATCAATCCAACTACGAACCTTGGCATGTACAGCCGCAACCCGATAATTGAGACGACCATGAACCTTGGTATAAGGATTAACGCCACAATTGGTATGGAATCCCAATTGATAAGTTGAACAGGGTGAACGCCACAGGACAATCCTGATAAGTTCGAATAGTTCGCAAAGAACAAGAAGAATTGAAGAATTCTCTCAATTTAATTTAATCTCAAAGTTGTGTTTTTTTGGAATACATGAAGAGGCCTTTAAATAGGCTAAAATAAACCCTACTAAACCCTAAAAAAATTTAGGAACAAATCCTTAAAGAATTAGGATAAATAATATTAATTTAATAACTAAAAAAAAAGGCAACAAAATTGGCCTAGGACGGAGCTACAGTGCTGCGCTAAGACTAGAGTCTTAGCGCCAACCTTTCTGGAAAAATTGCCGTGACTTTTGATTCCAACTTTGCTATTTTGTCAAAGCAGCCCCTGTACTGTCTACAAGTTCTTTAGTTGCTTCCAAACTTTATTGACTTGTCAAAACACCCCCCATAATCTCTAGTAACATCCAAATTGGCTCGAATCAAGATTAGAAAATTTCCTTAAGTCCGTAATTCATCGCTCACACACTTCATGGGCTTCTCGCTCACAAACTCATGAACCAATCCGCTTACTTCTTCACGAATCCTCTTAGCACGAGCTCTTGTCATTGGTCCGTTTGATATTTGCATCGAACTCAGTCCGTTGTTGCTTTCTTGGATCTCATCATTCCCCTCCTCTTGAAAGGGATTTGTCCTCAAATCTCCACCTACATCATATGGACTTAGATCAGAAACATTGAAAGTGGCAGTAACATTATACTCACCAGGTAAATCCAATTTGTAAGCGTTGTCATTCACGCACTCAAGAACTTGAAAAGGTCCATCGCCACATGGAAGTAGTTTTGAATGCCTTTGTTTAGGGAATCTCTCTTTCCTCATGTACAACCAAACCCAATCACCGAGTTCAAAGATCAACTCTCTTCGCCCTTTGTTAGCTTGACGCACATATTGCTCTGTTCTTCGCTCAATGTTGAGCCTTGCTTTCTCATGCAGTTGCTTCACAAATTCTGCTTTCTTTTTCCCATCTAAATTCACATGCTCGGAAAAAGGTAATGGTGATAAATCCAAAGGAGTTAAAGGATCAAAACCATAAACAATTTCAAATGGAGAAAATTTAGTTGTAGAATGAACAGTTCTATTATAAGCAAATTCAACATGAGGCAAACAATCTTCCCACATTTTGATATTTTTGGCAAGAATTGCCCTCAACAATGCAGACAAAGTTCTATTCAATACCTCTGTTTGACCATCAGTTTGTGGGTGACAAGTTGTAGAAAATAATAATTTAGTCCCTAACCTTCCCCACAAGGTCTTCCAAAAGTAACTCAAGAACTTTACATCCCTATCGGACACAATGGTTCTAGGCATGCCATGAAGTCTAACAATTTCTCGAAAGAATAAGTTAGCAATATGAGAAGCATCATTAGTTTTTTGGCATGGAATAAAGTGAGCCATTTTAGAAAATCGATCCACAACCACGAAAATAAAATCCCTTCCATTTTTAGTTCTAGGCAAACCTAACACAAAGTCCATAGAGATGTCAACCCAAGGATCACTTGGGATAGGTAATGGCATGTATAACCCATGGGCTTGCACCCTTGACTTAGATTGACGACATGTCACACACCTATCACAAATTCTCTCAACATCCCTTTTCATGTGTGGCCAAAAAAAATGTTCTTGTAAGATAGACAAGGTTTTAGCCACTCCAAAATGTCCCATCAATCCACCACCATGGGCCTCTCTCACTAACAAATCTCTCATGGAACAATTGGGCACACACAATTTATTTTCCCTAAAAAGGAATCCCTCGTACCTATAAAACTTACCATAGGCCACCCTCTCACTATGCTTAAATTCTCACAAAAATCATGGTCATCAACATATAATTGCTTAATATGCTCAAAACCAAGTAGTTTAGCATCTAATGCAGAAATTAAAGCATACCTGCCATTCTCCTTACCTTGCTTGTAACGAATGACATAAGGAAAGGTCTCTATGAATTCCACCCAACGAGCATGTCTCCGATTCAACTTGTGTTGTCCTTTCAAGTGTTTCAAGGACTCATGATCGGTATGGATAACAAACTCCTTAGGCCAAAGGTAATGTTGTCAAGTCTCCAATGCCCTAACCAATGCATACAATTCCTTGTCATAAGTAGGGTAGTTTAAACTTTCCCCACTTAGCTTTTCGCTAAAGTATGCAACTGGTCGCCCTTCTTGCATAAGTACTGCTCCTATGCCAATACCTGAAGCATCACATTCAATCTCAAAGGTTTTATCAAACTTAGGCAAAACCAATAAAGGAGCATTAGTCAACTTTTGTTTAAGAAGTTGAAACGCTTTTTCTTGTTCGTTACCCCACTTAAAACCCACACTCTTTTTGATTACTTCAGTGAGTGGTGCTGCATTAATACTACTAAAGTCTTTCACAAACCTGTAGTAGAAACTAGCAAGTCCATGAAAACTTCTTACTTCTCCTACATTCGTAGGACTAGCCCATTCTCGAATGGCTTGGATCTTTTCCTCATCAACCTGTATACCTTATGAGCTTACAACAAAACCAAGGAAGATAAGTTTATCAGTGCAGAAAGTACACTTTTTAAGATTAGCAAATAACTTTTCTTTTCGTAACACATTCAAAACAGATCTTAAATGCATAACGTGATCATCCAAGTTTTTACTATATATCAAGATATCATCAAAGTATACTACCACAAAGTGACCAATAAACTCACGCAAAACATGGTTCATCAAACGCATGAAAGTACTAGGTGCATTAGTTAGCCCAAAAGGCATGACTAACTATTCATATAAACCATATTTAGTTTTGAAAGCAGTTTTCCATTCGTCTCCCTCTCTCATTCTAATTTGATGGTATCCTTGTTTCAAATCAAGTTTTGTATAAATTTGGGCACCATGCAACTCATCAAGCATATCATCTAAATGAGGAATAGGATAACGATACTTTACCGTTATATTGTTGATTGCTTGACAATCAACACACATCCTCCAAGTTCCATCCTTCTTTGGTACAAGTAGTACCGGTACTACACATGGACTCATACTCTCGCGTACTTGTCCCTTATCCATGAGTTCATCAACTTTCCTTTAAAGTTCCTTTGTTTCCTCGGGATTACTTCTATAGGCAGGTCGATTTGGAATCGATGCTCCGGGTACAAAATTAATTTGATGCTCAATTCCTCTAATTGGTGGCAAACCTTTTGGAATCTCCTCAGGGAACACATCTTCGAAATCCTGTATAAGAGAAACAACAACAATAGGCAAAGAATCAAGAGTTTCGTTACTAGCTAAGTACGTCCCTGATGAATGAGTTTTTGACTCATTCATTGGTACTTTAAATGGCTTAATATTTGTCTTGTTCTCAGTATTTTGTAGTTTGATAGTGCTTATTTGAGTTTTGTAGGAGTTGAAGGTCATCCAAGAATTTTAGTATGAAATGGAGTGCTTTTGGTGCAAATCAGTGTCTTCTAAGAGCTGGAATGCAAAGAGTTGAAAGTTGCTGATGTAAAGCTGAGTGCCTAGGCGCTCAGTTCCAGTCGTCAAGGCGCTTGTGAGTCTGTAGAAGCAGCATGTCCTGAAGTTTAGCGCCTAGGCGCTCAGTTCCAAGAGCTCAGGCGCTCCGTCTAGAAGATGTATAGTTTTCTTTGAATTTGGATGGTCTTTTTAGTTTGTATATATTCTCTTTAGGGTTTTTGGAGAAAGTAGTCCGAAAACAAAAGAAAAATACCACTTTTCTCTGCATCTTCATCCTTGTAATGAGTAGCTAAGCTTTTTGATTCTTGGGGATTGGAGGTAACTTTCATGTTTTCTAAGTTCATTCTGTAACTTTTAGTATCTTGATATGCTTAGAATTACCAAGCAGAATTGGAATGTGTTCTTGAATATCTTAGATGAATTTCTTTGTTATTCTTGAATGATTACGAGTTTATATAATTGTGGAACCGCCTAATTCCAAGTTATATTATGTTAGTGCTTGGTAGTAGCAACTTGAGTGAATCTCCGCCAAAAGATTCATTTCGATTGTTGTTCTTGAAGTTCTTTTACATTTATCAGATTTCTGATTTGTCTACGACTGGGCCAAGGGAGTAGATTGATTAGAAACACTTGATTGCAATTCACCCGCCAAAGCGTCCCAATCATAATTAAGCAAGAACGAACTCTAAGCATATTAAGATCACCTTTTTGCTGAACTTAGAGCATGTTTGTGAACCCAATCCCCGGAATCCGTTTTAATATTGATACTTTTCAAACTTCAAGTTTTGTTCAATCTTGGTTTTAAAGAAAGTGCAAGCAAACAACCAATCAAACAATTTACTTTATTGCTTTAGTAGTTGAACAAATTATCAATTCAATTTCGAAAACCGTTTCTCGGAGGATTGACCCTACTTACCCTATCTACAAACCAATTGTAGGTAGTTCAAGTTAGGAATTTATATTTGACGAATTCGACAAGTCGTCAAATTTTGGCGCCGTTGCCGGGGAAACGGTGATTTTTCCTAGTGGAATTGATTATTTGTTAGTATAAATATTGTTTATAGTTTTTCTTTTTAAATTGTTTGTAGAAATTCTTGTTCTAATCCTGTTTTGAAGATTTGAATGCACAGTCGTCGGTCCCTTCATCCAGATTTACTTCAGATAGACGACAACATTCATAGGGTTAACAAGAGAAAGCAACCGGAATTAAGTGATTCGGATAGCGAGTCAAGAGTTTTGGTGAATTCAAGTTCAGATTTTTCAGACGACGAGAAGATGGCTGCACCTATGATGGGTGATTTTGCTCGTCCTGTGGTGGAACCGTCACCTTCCTGTATTGTGCTCCGCAAGCTGCGCTGAATTATGAGTTGAAGAATCTGCACTTCAATATGTTACCGTCTTTTCATGGGATGGCGACGGAGGATCCTTTAATTTTTATGCGTGATTTCTACAGCACAGTTCAAGGTTTTTTGTTGGGGACTTTGACAGAGGAACAGTTGAGAATGAGGTGTTTTCCTTACACCTTGAAAGATGCAGCTAAGACTTGGTTTATGACACTCACTCTGGGTTTGCTCACAAGTTGGACTGAAGTTTACAACAAATTCATCGCCAAGTTTTACTCACATCAGAAAACTTCATATTTGAGGACCAAAATTGTGTCTTTTAGCCAAGAAAATGGTGAAGCGTTCCATGAAGCTTGGGACCAATTTAAGATGTTGTTGGTGCAATGCCCTCACCATGGGTTCCCTCTAGCCTTATTGAACCAAGCTTTCTATGATGGTCTAACTCAATAATGCCAAGCAACAGTTGATAATGCGGCTGGGGGTGCCATGGGAGAAAAAACGGCGGAAGAGACACAAGCATTGTATGAGAGACTTGGAGCAAACTCCCAACAGAAAAGTGTGAGGGGAAGTAGAAGAGGAACTTATGAAGTTGAATCCAACAATGAGATTGCGAAACAAGTTGCAGCTCTGACTTTGCAAATGAAGAATTTCATGGGGATGATGACTATTCAGGAAGCAAGTGGTTCGTCAAAAGTTTGTGCCATTTGCGATTTGAAGACTCATGACACCAATAATTGCCCTTCAAAAGATCAATTCCCTGAATTCCTTGAACAAGCAAATGGGATGAATGCCTACCAACAAAGGGGATGAAATGATCCGTTTTCAAACACATACAACCCCGGTTGGAGGAATCATCCAAATTTTTCATGGGGAGGAAACCAAGGGAGTCAAGGGCAAGGTCAGTTTCAACAATTTCAACAGCCACAACCGATACAACAGTTTCCTAGGAATCCAAGTGTGGAGGAGACTTTACAAAACTTCATTGCAGTCTCCCACAAAAATCATGTGGCTATCGATCAAAGATTGGGGAATCAAGAGGCTTCAATCAAGAAGCTAGAAAATCAGCTTGGTCAGATTGCTGAGGGGCTTCAAAGACATACTCCGGCCACTCTTCCTAGCCAACCCAAGCAAGCTAAGGTGGTCACATCGTTGCGGAGTGGTAAGATGCTTCAAGAGGTAACTTCTAAACCACTCTCCTCAGTTAATAAGAATGTGAATAATGATGTGAGTGAGAGTCAAGTTGAGGTAACTCCTCCGGAGGAACCAAAAACTGAACCTCTTAAGCCATATGTGCCATCCATTCCTTTTCCGGGAAGGTTGGCCAAGAAAAAGTCTGATGCGCAATTTTCTGAGTTGTATGACATGCTTTCTAAAGTGAATGTGAACTTGCCATTGTTGAATGTGATTAAGAATATTCCTTCGTATGCTAAGCTTTTCAAGGAATTGAGTAATAGGAAGAGAAGGTATGAGCCTAATGAGAAAATTGTTGTTTCGGAACATGTTAGTGCTGTTTTGCAAAAGGACTTGCCTCCTAAATTAAAAGATCCCGGCAGTTTTAATGGCATATTACTTTAGGGGATTCGAAACAAGTAAAGGCAATGTTAGATTTGGGGAGCATTAATCTGTTACCATTTTCTGTGTACTGTGAGCTTGGGTTGGGGGAACTTAAACCAACCACTATGACCTTACAACTTGCAGACCGTTCGGTCAAATATCCTAAGGTCATAGTGGAAGATATTCTAGTTCAAATTGATAAATTGATCATTCCTGTAGATTTTGTTGTTCTTGACATGGAGAATAGTGTTAGTGGTTCACAAGATGCCCCAATTTTACTTGGGCGCCCTTTCATGGCAACCGCTAATACTGTTATTAATGTTAAGAATGGCAACCTTTCTATGACGGTGATGGATGAGACTGTTAATATCTCTGTGTTTGATAGTATGAAAATGCCCTATGGTATGAATGAGTGTTTGTTTGTGGATACATGTGATGCTATTGAGTCTCTTATTACTCCACTTTTGCATGAACTTGAGAATGATAGAGCAGTAATTTCTGAATTTGTTGAGGAGGAATGTTTTGATTGTGAGGAAGCAATGGCTGTTTTTGCGGAAATAGATACTTCGGAGGAGATTACTGAAATGGTTCCTTTGAAATCATTAGGTAATTTTAATCTAAAACAATTACCATCCATTGTTTCCCCACCGAATTAGAATTGAAGCAACTTCCTCCCAATTTGAGATATGTGTTTCTTGGTGATAATAAATCTTTGCCTGTTATTATTGTTGCGGATCTAACAGAATTGCAGGAGAAAGCATTGATTGAATTATTGAGAAAATACAAAGCTGCAATAGGATGGAGCATTGGTGATATCAAGGGTATTAGTCCTACCCGGTGTATGCACAAAATTCATATGGAGGATGATGCTAAACCAGTAAGGCAGAATCAACGAAGGATGAATCCTCACATGTTAGAAGCGGTAAGGAAAGAAGTACTGAAATTGCTTGATGCGGGTATTATTTACCCAATTTCTGACAGTAAGTGGGTAAGTCCGGTGCATGTTGTCTCCAAGAGGTCAGGTATAACTGTAGTTGAAAATGACAAGAATGAGTTGGTGCCAACTAGGTTGGTCACTGGTTACCACATGGTTATTGATTATAGAAAGTTGAATGCGGCAACCAGAAAGGACCATTTTCCTTTACCATTCATTGATCAAATTCTTGAGAGATTATCGGGGTAAGAGTATTATTGTTTTCTTAATGGCTTTTCAGGTTACAATCAGATTCCCATTACTCCGGAGGACCAGGAAAAGATGACTTTCACATGTCCGTTTGAAACATTTGTATACCGAAGGATGCCCTTTGGCTTATGCAATGCTCTTCCCACGTTTCAACGTTGCATGATGTTTATCTTCTCCGACATGATTGATAGGTTTGTGGAGGTATTCATGGATGACTTCTCATTATTTGGTAGCTCATTTGATGCATGTTTAGATAATTTGGCCCTTGTTCTTAAGAGATGTTGTGAAGCTAACTTGACATTGAGTTGGGAAAAGAGCCATTTTATGGTTAAACAGGGAATTGTGTTAGGACATATTGTATCTAAGAAAGGAATTGAAGTTGATAAGGCAAAAATAGAGGTGATATCTAAATTGCCTCCTCCAACTTCTGTTAAGGGTGTTCGTAGTTTTCTTGGTCATGCGGGTTTTTATCGGCGTTTTATAAAAGATTTTTCAAAAATTTGTAAGCCGTTATGTAACTTGCTTGCTAAAGAGACTGAATTTGTTTTTGACCAAGAATGTCTTGATGCCTTTAATTTGTTGAAGGAGAAGTTGACTTCGGCTCCTACTCTTGTGGGTCCCGATTGGACTCAACCCTTTGAAATAATGTGTGATGCGTCAGATTTTGCTGTTGGGGCTGTTTTGGGTCAGAAAATTGACAAGAAGTCGCATGTGATTCATTACGCAAGTAGAATGTTAAATGAAGCTCAACTGAACTATACAACAACCGAAAAGGAATTTTTGGCTATTGTATTTGCTTTAGAAAAGTTTCGTTCTTACTTGCTTGGTTTCAAAGTGATAATTTACTCAGATCATGCGGCTCTGCGTTATTTGCTTACCAAACAAGATGCTAAGCCTAGATTGTTGAGATGGATGTTGCTTTTACAAGAATTTGATATCACAATAAAAGATAAAAAGGGTTGTGAAAATGTTGTGGCGGACCATTTGTCTAGGTTAGAGAACATGCCTGTGAGGGAGGGACAAAGTCCGTTAAATGAGAGCTTTCCTGATGAGCAATTGTTTGAGATTGGTGATGAAGAACCTTGGTATGCCGACATTGTGAATTTCTTGACTACTGGGATTCTTAATCCAGATTACTCAAGTCAGGAAAAGAAGAGGTTTTTGTCTATGGTAAAGCAATACTATTGGGATGACCCTTATTTGTTTAAGCATGGTCCCGACATGGTCATTCGTAGATGCATTCCTGAGTCGGACCAGTCAAGTGTGCTTTCTTTTTGTCATGAATTGCATTGTGGAGGTCATTTCAGTGGTAAAAGATGCTCAAAAAGTTTTGCAATCCAGGTTCTTTTGGCCGAGTCTTTTTAAAGATGCATATATTTTTAGTAAAAGTTGTGATAAGTGCCAAAGAACAGGTAGCATAAGCAAACGTGATGAAATGCCTCTTTTAAATAACTTGGTTGTTGAATTGTTTGATGTATGGGGAATTGATTTCATGGGTCTCTTCCCTGTTTCACACGGTTTTGAGTACATATTAGTATCGGTTGATTATGTTTCAAAGTGGGTGGAAGCAATTCCTACCCGGACTAATGATGCTAATGTTGTTGTCAAATTTTTAAAAGATGTGGTTTTTAGCAGGTTTGGCATGCCAAGAGTGATCATAAGTGATAAGGGTACTCATTTTTGTAATAAGGTCTTTGGGGCACTCATGAAAAAATATGGTGTAACTCACAAGTTGCTACAGCTTACTATCCTCAAACTTCAGGGCAAGTGGAAGTGAGCAATAGGCAAATCAAGTCGGTTTTGGAGAAAACAGTGAATCCAAACAGGAAGGATTGGTCCTTGAGGTTAAATGATGCATTGTGGGCATACCGTACAGCGTACAAGACTCCAATTGGAATGAGTCCATACCGGTTGGTTTTTGGGAAGGCTTGCCATCTACCGGTAGAATTGGAGCATAAGGCGTTTTGGGTTATCAAGGAGCTTAACATGGATTTGAAAGTAGCTGGTGAGCAACGTATGTTGCATCTGAATGAGCTTGAGGAGCATAGATTGGAAGCCTATGAAAATTCATGGTTGCATAAGGAGAGAACCAAGAAATATCACGACCGAAAAATTGTGCCTAAAGAACTTGTTCCGGAACACAAAGTTTTGTTGTTTAATTCAAGATTGAAGCTTTTCCCAGGAAAGTTGAGGTCGCGTTGGGATGGTCCTTTTAAAATTGTTAGAGTGTTTCCCCATGGAGCGGTGGAATTGATGAATTTGGTTACGAAGAATAAATTTAAAGTGAATGGTCAACGAGTGAAGCCATACTTTGAGGGGGCACCAAGGATCAAAGAAGTGGAGCGGGTTGAATTGGCTAACCCATGACTCGAGCATGATTTGGTCCCGAGTCGATCTAACGACATTAAACAAATGCGCTTGTTGGGAGGCAATCCAATTGTGGTTTATTTACTTTTATTTTTTAGTTTTCCCAAGTTGATTGTTTCTTTGTTCTCTTCACTTTGAGGACAAAGTTTCGATTAAGTTTGGGGGTAGTTGTTAGTTATGTTGTTCTTTGAATTTTAATATTTTGTCATATCGGGCGATAGTGCGTTATTTCTTTCTTTTATGGTGTTGTGCAGGTATACTAAGGAATGACATTGTTCTGTCCTAATTCTAAAAAAATGCAGAGTTGTTGTGCACTTAAGCGCCTGAGCGCTTGGACCAGTCTGCCTAGGCGCTTGGAGTTTCTGAAAAGTTCAGAGATGTTGTGCACTCAAGTGCCTGAGCGCTTGAACCTGTCTGCCTAGGCGCTTGCTTGAAAAGAGAAAGGGCCGATAAGGGCCGATATTGGGCGAGAGTTGGCGCCGCTCTTTCTCTCTTGCGCTTAACTCTCCTCTCTTTTTCTCAATTCTCTCTTCACAAATCTCTCTCTCAAATTTCTCTCAAAATTTCAAGATCCCACATTAAATCTTCCCTTCTTATCACTTTCTCCTCTTCAATCCAACATTTTTTTTCTCAGCCTCAAATTCGTCCAAAAACCCCAAACCCAAAATTCTCCATTTTTGTGCCCTAGTTCATAAAATCTGAAATCTTTGATTCCTCTCTTGGTTTATTGTTGATGATATTTGTTGGGAGATATTGTTTGAAGTATTTTTTCCATTATTGTGGTTTAATTTGAGGGGTTTTGGAGGAAGATTGTTCTTGGTTGAGTAGGGTGCTCACCAAGTGTTTGATAAATTGCTTGAACGAAGGTTGGGGGTTGTTTTTGGTTGGTGATTATGTGTTGTGTAAGGCCATTGAGAAAATATGTCTAAAAGGCCACAACGTTCTGGGAAGGAAAAGGCTAGAGATGATGGTCCGTCGACGAAGTCATCGAAAGGGAAAGGAAAGAAAGCTAGTAATAGAGTGCCTCCTTTTGATGAGCATAGGTTTGTATGCCATGAGGCGGCATTGGCATTTGAGAAGGGAAGAAAGAGAGCATTGGTTGCCGAGAGGGGGCTTAATTATCAGAGTTTTGGATTGAATATGTTTACTGAGAGAGGATGGCATTAGGCCACTGTACATGTAATACCCTGAATTTTTGCATGCATTATATATGTCTACTTGCTTGAATAACATGTTAGTTTAGTTATGCCATAATTCTTAATACAAACCTTAATCTTTGTTGCACCTATTTGCCATGCATTAGTTGTTGTAATTCTTGTTAATTCCATGTTGTTTAAGTGATACTTGTTTAACATGGGTTTTGGGGACTTTCGGAGACCTTTGCTTAGTGTTTTAACTTCACCTAAGTGTTAGAACCATCCTAGGACCATTGGGCATCATTTTGGGACTTTTCTGGTGCATATTACATGAATTTGGGCACACTGGAAGATGGGCGAGCGCCTGGGCGAGCGCTCATTTGACAGAAAGTCGAGTTTTGTCATTCTGGAAATCGCGCGCTGCCGGCGCGGGGCGCCAGGCGGCCGCGCCGAGGCAATTGTTGGTACTGCTTAATTTTTAAGTTGGACCAATTCGCCCCTTGACCAACTTGGACGTACTAAAGACCTTTGACTACCCCTTTTCTGTCCAAACACTACCAAGGAAACACACAACAACATAACCTCTTCTTTCCTCATCCATAGTTGAATGTTTGTATGAGAAGACCAAGGTGAGATTAGTGTGTGCATGTCTTGACCTCCCAATCCAACCATCAATTCTTCCATGCAAGGACACCAAGAGGTAGCTAAGGACTAGGGGACTTCATTACTAAGCTTAGATTCTAATTCCTTGGTGAAATATTCCTATATAAGGTAAGTTACTAAACCTCTCTTGTATGTAAGAAATTGTTACATGTGTGAATGTTTATAAACATGCATGACTTAAATTGTTGTTAGATTCATGTGGGAATGTTATATTAATGAAAATTTCATATTATAACATGAAAATTTTGGTCTAGTTAGTATAGATTGTGTAGAGATTAATAATCACCAAAGTAGTGAGTTCAAGAACATGTTAGAGACCTTAAATGGTGAAAAATTGCATATAGCAATTATACCAAGTTTTATGAACTTAATGAATTAACATCAAAAGTGGATTTTTGGGAAGATTATAATTCTCCAAATTATTTGTTAAAGTACTACAAAAATTTGGGTTCATTTGGGATGGAATATGGTCCTCCGATTATTTGATACTGGTATGTTAGAGACTTGTAAAGTAGCTCTAAATTTGTAGCTTATGAATTTAAATAATATGTTTGATGATTTTATGTTGTAGAAAATTATAATCTACTTGATGTAGTCAAGTTCACTACTTTGAACTTAATGGTTGATTGCATAAGTTGAGTAAGTCACCTACTTGTGTGAGTTGTGTAAGTCCACCGGGCGTCATTGTTTATGTCATGGTAAGACGACCTATCGTCTTCACAAATTGAAAGTTTGTGATCGCTATAAGTCGCCGTACCGGAGTTCACACACCTCTTCTCGTTGGCCACAGTTGAGAAGTAGCCCCACTGTTATAGCAATACGCGTGACTTTGGCTTGCTAGTTGAACCCGATGGGATTAGTCGGGGACGTCGATACTACGTACACGAGTATCGAGGCACTATTGGTTGTTTGTGTAATGCAGGAGCTACACAAGGTTGAAAAAAGAGATACGACATCCTTCTCTAACGTGGTTTGTGTATAAGCACTTATATGTTATCAAAGTGCTATGTAAATTGAATGATGGTATATCAAGTAAGATGGTATATGTTATGTTATGGTATATAAAGGTTGATACCATGTTTTGTTAAATGTTTGAGCATCATGCCATGCCATTTAGTTGCATTAGTAACTTACTGTGTCATTATGACTCACTCCGTTATGTGTTTAATTGTTTTTCCTTAGATCCAAGTCAACCCTAAGTTCTCGGTGAGGCCGATAGTGGTTCGTTGGCTCACGTGTCGCCACGTGGGGAATTCGAGGATCCCTATTTAGTTATCTGTTTTCATTTTGGTAAGGACGATGGATATGTAAAGTTATATAAACTTTACTTGGGTTTTATTTGTGGAGTTGTAAACATATTCTTTTGGTGGCCGACATATGTATGTCGTGCTCTTGTACGCTGTGTTGTTGAGTTAGTTCCTTCCCGAGCATGTCGTTAGCTCGCGGTTATGTGTTGTTCCGCATGTTGTGGCCGAGGTTTATGTTGTAGTTATTCTCTTTCCCGAGTTATAACTCGTGGTCGTTGGTAGTTGTTTTCCGGCCTTGTTATCGCCGAAGATTGTTCGTATACTTGTGTTTATCAGTGATTAGTTGTGTTTTGTGTTAAGCACGGGCGGTTGCGTTACGTGCTCTTCTTGTTGTCGTGTTGTAGTGGCGACCCGACCTTGGGATTTCGTATAGAGATCCGGGTCGGGGCGTCACAGTTGGTATCAGAGCTTGTGTTAGCTATTCGCCAGGATAGGTTCCATGGCCTAGGTGGGTGTGGTGTATGTTATCAAGATTTTAACGTCGAGTGTTTTATGTAGGTTGAAATGGTGCGGACTAGGTTCGGAGCGAGTTCTAGTAGGGTTGGTACTAGTGCCGGAGGGAATAGTGGAAGAGATGATGACGTGAATCGACCACGAACGCCCCTCCCGAACAGACCAAGAGAACCCGAATACAAACATGACAAAGAATGATGGGACGGATGATGGAACTCATGAATCGATGACCGAAAGAATGAATGGGGAGCAACGACTACCCCGGTTGAAGCTCCACAACCGGAGATTGAGGTACCACAACCGAGGCGAGGCCTAGGAATTATACTACCACTCTTGAGCGTTTCTTGAAGATGAAACCGCGTGCATTTCTTGGAGAGCCGGATGCTACAAAAGCTGAATTATGGATCGAGCACATCATCAAGATATTTGCACTTGGGTTGCAACGATGATGAGAAGGTGAACCTTGCGTTGTTCAAACTTGGGGAGCGGCCGAGCACCGTGGGTGTATTACAGGAGCTGGGACTTGAGGGGAGAACCCCACTGGCCCAATTTCTTGAGGGAGTTTAAGGCGCAAGACATTCCGAGGTAGTTCGGGAAAGAAGAGAGAGAGAGTTCTACGACTTGGAGCAGCAGCATGACAAGGCACAATATTCAGCCAGTTCACCGAGTTGGCTCGATATTGTAGTCACTTGTTCCTACGGAGGCAAAGAAGGCCCGAAGTTCATAAAGGGCCTCAAGACCGAGTACAGAAGCAATTACTATCCTTGCACTTGCCGATTATAGAAGCGGTGGATAGGGCTTATGGGATTGAGAGTGATATAGAGGAGCACGGGGAGGAATGTGAACAACCCTCCACGTGCATCGTAATCGTGGAAGAGGACAAGGTTCCGTAATCGATATAGCGTGGAAACAACAACCGCGGTGAGTCAAAAGAGAGGACAACTCGAGGGGCAACAACGGTGGGAGGAGTGTTAGTAGTGCGTCCGTACAGAGTCCACGGGTACTCCACCAATCAGAGTTACTGTTCAAACCGGGCATTCCGAGGATAGGTGCTATAGCAAGACAGGAATTGGGTGGGGCTTCTATTGCAAGGAGGTTGGTCATCAAAAGAGGGATTGCCCTAAGTTAAAGAGTGGTCAGCCGCGAGCGCTAGTGTACAGTCTAGCGGAACAAAGAGGGACAGTGATGGTAGGCCTAAGGTCCAGGGTCGTGTGTTTGCGCTTGATCGCGGTGTGCCTGAGTCTACTACCATAGGAGGTAGCCTTTCTGTCTTCGGTAGTAAAGCTCGAGTTCTTATAGACCCTGTTCATCACATTCATATGTTGCATCCCATTTTGTGAACAATTTGTGTGTGTTACCCAACCTTTATCATTTGTGCTTGAGGTGTCTATCCCGTTGGGGAGCGATGTTGGCCTCGGATGTGTACCGAGCTTGTGATATACTTATAGGTGATCACACTTTGCATGCCGATTTGGTGGTGTTACCCATACGTGATTTTGATGTGATACTTGGCATGGATCGGTTATGTGCATATCATGCTTTGTAGATTGTCATAGAAAGAAGGTTACTTTTTCTATGCCGTGTGCCCGAATTTGTGTTTGTGGGTGATGCTGTCAAGAGTGGTTTGCATGTTATATCTGCATTAAAAGCTAGGAAATTATTGTCGCGTGGGTGTGCGGGTTATTTGGCGTGTGTGGTTGATAGAAGTATAGCTACTCCTGTGTTAGAAGAAGTTCCTGTGGTGTGCGAATTTGCAGATGTGTTCTCTTCTGATTATGCATTACCTCCTGAGAGGGAAATTGAGTTTTGTATTGAATTGTTGCCGGGGACTACCCCGATTTCTAAAGCCCCATATAGAATGGCACCGGCGGAATTAAAGGAATTGAAAGAACAATTGCAAGAATTACTTGACAGGGAGTTCATTAAACCGAGTGTATCACCGTGGGGTGCACCGGTGTTGTTTGTTAGAAAGAAGGATGGTACGTTGAGATTGTGTATCGACATGTGCAATTGAATCGTAACAATCAAGAATAGGTACCCTTTACCTCACATTGATGATTTGTTTGACCACTTACAAGGATCGGTGGTATACTCTAAGCTAGACTTGAGGAGTGGCTATCACCAGTTGAAGGTGCGAGCTGAAGATGTTCCCAAAACAGCTTTTCGCACAAGGTATGGCCACTATGAATTCGTGGTTATGCCATTTGGGTTGACAAATGCACCGGCAGTGTTCATGGACTTGATGAATCGGGTGTTCCATGAGTATTTGGACTGTTTTGTGGTAGTGTTCATTGACGACATCCTTGTGTACTCTAAATCTCGGGAGGAACATAAAGATTTGAGGTTGGTACTATCGGTGCTTCGGGAGAAGAAATTGTTTGCCAAGTTTAGCAAATGTGCTTTTGGCTTGAGGAGGTTTCTTTTCTAGGGCATGTTGTTTCGAAAGATGGGATAGCGTGGATCCGTCAAAGGTAGAAGCCGTGACGAATTGGAAGAGACCAACCTCAGTGACTGAGATCCGAAGTTTCTTGGGCTTGGCAGGGTACTATCGGAGATTTATTGAGGGGTTTTCAAAGATTGCGACTCCCATGACGAATCTAACAAAGAAAACAACACCGTTTGTTTGGGATGATAAGTGCGAAAATAGTTTTCAGGAGTTAAAGCGGAGATTGACAACGGCTCCTGTGTTAACTTTACCGAACAGCGGGATAACTTCATGATTTATAGCGATGCATCCAAGGAAGGTTTGGGATGTGTGCTTATGCAAAATGGGAAAGTTATAGCGTATGCTTCGAGGAAACTAAAGGATGCGGAACAAAACTATCCTACTCATGATCTTGAATTGGCGGCAATTATGTTTGCGTTGAACAAATGGAAACATTACCTTTACGGGGCAAGGTTTGAGGTCTTTACGGATCACAAGAGTTTAAAGTACCTTTTCTCGCAAAAGGAGTTGAATATGAGGCAACCGGTGGATGGAAAAGTTAAAGGACCACAATTGCACGATACTTTACCACCCGGGAAAGGCAAATGTAGTCGCGGATGCGTTGAGTAGGAAGGTATACATGTCGTGCATGATGGTTCAAGAATGGAGGACATTAGAGGGCTTGAGGGATTGGAATCCTTGTGAGACGGAACATGGTGTGATTTTTGCAAATATCCGAGCTACTCCAGCTTTGTTACAACAAATTAGGAAGCTCAAGTTAGTGACCCGAGTTCGAGAAGTTGAGGGAACAGTTAAATGAAGGTAAGGCGTTGACTTTACGATGAACAAGGATGACATCTTAACCTTTAGGGGAGAGTTTGTGTTCTTCGGATGAAACGGTAAAACGACAAGTACTTGACGAAGCTCACAAGGCTAAGTATACTATACATCCGGAAGTACAAAAATGTATAGGGATTTGAAGAAGCAATTTTGGTGGAATGGTATGAAACGGGAGATAGCGGAATATGTATCTAGATGCTTGACATGTCAACAAGTGAAGGCTGAACATCAAAGGCCTCGTAGGTTACTACAACCATTGGAGATCCCGGAGTGGAAATGGGAGCACATTACGATGGATTTTGTGACGGGGTTGCCGCGCACTCGTCGGGGTTTTGATGTGTTTGGGTTGTTGTGGATAGGTTAACTAAGTCACTCATTTTATACCTATTGCAATGACCTACTCTTTGAATCAATTGGCGGCATTGTATATTCAAGAAATAGTGAGGCCGCACGGAATACCGCTAGTGTTGTATCGATCGAGACCCAAGGTTTACATCGAGATTTTGGGGAGCATTGCAAGAGGCTATGGGGACCAAGTTAAACTTTAGCACGGCTTTTCACCCTCCGGATGGGCACGGAAAGACTAATTCAAGTACTTGAGGATATGCTACGTGCGTGTGTGGATTTTAAAGGAAGTTGGGATTCACACTTACCTTTAGCGGAGTTTGCTTACAATAACAGCTTCCAGGCAAGTATCGAAATGGCACCGTATGAAGCATTATATGGACGAAAATGTAGATCACCGATTTGTTGGGATGAAGTCGGTGAGGCTAAAATTTGGGGTTCAGAATTAGTGCAACAGTCGGTTGAGAGTGTGAGAACAATTCGGGATAGATTACTTACCGCTCAAAGCCGACGAAAGTTATGCGGATAACCGAAGAAGGGACCTTGAGTTTCAAAGGGTGACTATGTATTCCTTAAGGTATCACCGCGTAGGGGTACTAAGAGGTTTGGGAAGAAAGGTAAACTCTCACCTAGATACATAGGGCCTTTTGAGATACTTGAAAGGGTTGGCACGTTGGCATACCGACTTGCATTGCCACCGTCCTTGTCGGAGATTCACAATGTATTCCATGTGTCGATGCTTCGGAAGTATATGAAAGATGAGTCACACGTGTTGGGATACGAGGAAATCACGTTTGAGCCCGACTTGTCGTACGTAGAGCAACCGGTAAGGATTCTCGACACCAAGGAGCAAACGTTGAGGACCAAAAGGATTCCACTTGTAAAAGTATTATGGAGGAACCACGAAATCGAAGAGGCCACGTGGGAAACCAAGGTTGAGATGCGTGAGAAGTACCCTCACTTGTTCGATAAACTCGGTAAGAAATTTAGGGGCTAAATTCTTTTAAGGGGGAGAGGGTGTAATACCCTGAATTTTTGCATGCATTATATATGTCTACTTGCTTGAATAACATGTTAGTTTAGTTATGCCATAATTCTTAATACAAACCTTAATCTTTGTTGCACCTATTTGCCATGCATTAGTTGTTGTAATTCTTGTTAATTCCATGTTGTTTAAGTGATACTTGTTTAACATGGGTTTTGGGGACTTTCGGAGACCTTTGCTTAGTGTTTTAACTTCACCTAAGTGTTAGAACCATCCTAGGACCATTGGGCATCATTTTGGGACTTTTCTGGTGCATATTACATGAATTTGGGCACACTGGAAGATGGGCGAGCGCTCATTTGACAAAAAGTCGAGTTTTGTCATTCTGGAAGTCGCGCGCGCACCTAAGCGGGCGCCTGGGCGGGTGCCTAGGCGGGCGCGCCGTAGGCAGAATTGTTGGTACTCTGTTTCTTAATTTTTTAAGTTGGACCAATTCGCCCCTTGACCAACTTGGACGTACTAAAGACCTTTGACTAACCCTTTTCTGTCCAAACACTACCAAGGAAACACACAACAACATAACCTCTTCTTTCCTCATCCATAGTTGAATGTTTGTATGAGAAGACCAAGGTGAGATTAGTGTGTGCATGTCTTGACCTCCCAATCCAACCATCAATTCTTCCATGCAAGGACACCAAGAGGTAGCTAAGGACTAGGGGACTTCATTACTAAGCTTAGATTCTAATTCCTTGGTGAAATATTCCTATATAAGGTAAGTTACTAAACCTCTCTTGTATGTAAGAAATTGTTACATGTGTGAATGTTTATAAACATGCATGACTTAAATTGTTGTTAGATTCATGTGGGAATGTTATGTTAATGAAAATTTCATATTATAACATGAAAATTTTGGTCTAGTTAGTATAGATTGTGTAGAGATTAATAATCACCAAAGTAGTGAGTTCAAGAACATGTTAGAGACCTTAAATGGTGAAAAATTGCATATAGCAATTATACCAAGTTTTATGAACTTAATGAATTAACATCAAAAGTGGATTTTTGGGAAGATTATAATTCTCCAAATTATTTGTTAAAGTACTACAAAAATTTGGGTTCATTTAGTATGGAATATGGTCCTCCGATTATTTGATACTGGTATGTTAGAGACTTGTAAAGTAGCTCTAAATTTGTGGCTTATGAATTTAAATAATATGTTTGATGATTTTATGTTGTAGAAAATTATAATCTACTTGATGTAGTCAAGTTCACTACCTTTGAACTTAATGGTTGATTGCATAAGTTGAGTAAGTCACCTACTTGTGTGAGTTGTGTAAGTCCAGCTGGCGTCGTCATTGTTTATGTCATGGTAGGACGACCTATCGTCTTCACAAATTGAAAGTTTGTGATCGCTATAAGTCGCCGTACCGGAGTTCACACACCCTCTTCTGTTGGCCACAGCTGAGAAGTAGCCCCACTGTTATAGCAATACGCGTGACTTTGGCTTGCTAGTTGAACCCGATGGGATTAGTCGGGGACGTCGATACTACGTACACGAGTATCGAGGCACTATTGGTTGTTTGTGTAATGCAGGAGCTGCACAAGGTTGAAAAAAAAAGAGATACGACATCCTTCTCTAACGTGGTTTGTGTATAGGCACTTATATGTTATCAAAGTGCTATGTAAATTGAATGATGGTATATCAAGTAAGATGGTATATGTTATGTTATGGTGTATAAAGGTTGATACCATGTTTTGTTAAATGTTTGAGCATCATACCATGCCATTTAGTTGCATTAGTAACTTACTGTGTCATTATGACTCACTCCGTTATGTGTTTAATTGTTTTTCCTTAGATCCAAGTCAACCCGGAAGTTCTCGGTGAGGCCGATAGTGGTTCGTTGGCTCGCGTGACGCCTACGTGGGGAATTCGAGGATCCCTATTTAGTTATCTGTTTTCGTTTTGGTAAGGACGATGGATATGTAAAGTTATATAAACTTTACTTGGGTTTTATTTGTGGAGTTGTAAACATATTCTTTTGGTGGCCGACATATGTATGTCGCGCTCTTGTACAGTTGTGTTGTTGAGTTAGTTCCTTCCCGAGCATGTCGTTAGCTCGCGGTTATGTGTTGTTCCGGCATGTTGTGGCCGAGGTTTATGTTGTAGTTGTTCTCTTTTCCCGAGTTATAACTCGTGGTCGTTGGTAGTTGTTTTCCGGCCTTGTTATCGCCGAAGATTGTTCGTATACTTGTGTTTATCAGGTGATTAGTTGTGTTTTGTGTTAAGCACGGGCGGTTGCGTTACGTGCTCTTCTTGTTGTCGTGTTGTAGTGGCGACCCGACCTTGGGATTTCGTATAGAGATTCGGGTCGGGGCGTCACAGTACAACCAGGTAAAGCGGCTGAGCTCATTGTTAGAGAATTTTATGCTAATGCTCAGTTCAGGGAGCGTGGGTATATGGTGATAGTCCGAGGCGTGATGGTGTGTTATAGCTCATTGACTATTAATAATTTCTTTGGAATACCGTTGAGTGAAGATGGGTATTTTCCCTTATTTAATGGAGTGAACAGAGCTCTGTTGGATGAGATAGTCCAAGTTTTGGGAATTGAGGGTGCTAAGTAGAGAAATATTGATGGGGCAGCAGTATTGAAGGAGCGCATGCTTAATCGCAACTCCAAGGCGATTCACCAATTTATTTGTGGGCGTACGACTCCCACTGGGCATAATTCGGAAGCGACTTTGGATCGAGCAGTCCTCAATTTTGCTATTCAAACTGGTGTCCCGATTAACTTTGGATTGGCAGTGCATAATGCTATTGCCTATGTGCTTAAGGGTCTAGGAACTGGAGGTTTGGTGTTCCCTCAGTTGATAACCGAGTTATGCCGCCAAGCGGGGGTTGTGTGGGAGGCTGAACTTGAAGCATTTAGGCCCCAAACTTATATCAAGACAGTGAAAGGTTTGGAAGAGTGCGTGGCGCACTAGGGCCAATTCCGGGACATGGCCATAATTAGGATGAAGTGGAGCAAGAGCAAGTGAATGAGCAGGTTCCTTTTGTTAATATTCCAGGCCCAGAAAATTATGATGCTAGATTTGATGCTCTGGAGGCCAGTCAGTGAGAGTTAATGGAGCAATTTGGTGGGCTTCGAGGTGATTATTCTGATTTGAGGAAAGAGATTGGAGAGATTCGAGGAGAGCAACGGGTGATGTTGCAACACACTGATGTGGTGCTGCAGCGGCTTGATAGCATGAACTATATGATGCAGCAGTTTGCAGGTCACTTTTCAATCGACACATCTGGACGGCCTGCATGGCCTCAGTACCAGCCATTTCACTCCCCTCCACCACCGGACGACATGGATTGCTGATTGCATTCAGGGGCGTTTTCTTCACCCTTACTCTTATATGCTTTTATGGTGCATTAAGGACAATGCTAATTTTAAGTTTGGGGGTGGGAATTCGTTATTTTACTGATTATTAGTTTTTTATTTATTTTTTTCTGTTTTTCGTTAGTAGTTTTCTTTGAATAAAAAAAATGTTGCTGAATTCCGGTAATGGTCAAGGATGAGAACCTTAGGTGATTTGGTGCATGATTACAGTTAGGTTTTGCATGTGAGTAGTAATTTGCCTGCTATGTTCTTCACATTTTACGCACAATCTCAGTACTCCACATTTTATGCTAGTTAGAGGACTATTATGGGTTGATGTGTGTTGTTTCTTGGGATCTTTGAATTTTTGCTGAAAAGGGATGAAGCGTTATATGTTGGCGTGTATTGAAGGGGATGACTTAGGTTGTGTGCTTTGGCTAATGTCAATCTATGGTGTTTCTTTGTGGAGAAATGTAATTTTGAGGTATTTGGATTGGAGAAGTTTGGTCCGCTCAAGAGCCTTGCATGTGGAAGAGCATAAAATGCAGCCACGCATTAATATAAAAAAAAAAAAAAAAGATGAATAAAGCAAGGTGTGCAATTCTGTGAGCGTGACATGGTGTCTACAACCCTAGTTCTAAATGTGTAATTTTTTTTAGGGGGTTGTAGAAGGGGGAAAATAGGTGGAGTATGGGAATTGGTGTGAGTTGTGGAGTAGACGTATTCCACTCTCATGTTGATTTGTTAGCCTAGCAAAGCGGGGAGTTTAGCTTTCAAAAGTCCTAAGGACCCTGAGATCATGTTAGCATATTTTGTGGATGTTTCTTAGAAGCAAGTTTGGGGGTTTTTGGGTAATGACATGCATGACAATACATAATACAATCCGAGTGGCAAAATGTTGGTTAGTTGAGATTTTCACACACTCACGGAGAACTGTAGCTTGTGTATTACTGCTTTCATGTTGACATTCTGGCTGCATTTGTGTTTTTCTATCGCTTTCTGAGACCGTTGGAATTCTTAAGCAACAGTAAAAAAAAAATTAGTAGTAGGAGTAGTATTTATATTTTTGTTTTTTTTCTTTGCTTGAGGGCAAGCAAATATTCAAGTTTGGGGGTTTGATGAATGAGTTTTTGACTCATTCATTGGCACTCTAAATGGCTTAATATTTGTCTTGTTCTCAGTATTTTGTAGTTTGATAGTGCTTATTTGAGTTTTGTAGGAGTTGAAGGTCATCCAAGCATTTTAGTATGAAATGGAGTGCTTTTGGTGCAAATCGGTGTCTTCTAAGAGCTGGAATGCAAAGAGTTGAAAGTTGCTGATGTAGAGCTGAGTGCCTAGGCGCTCAGTTCCAGTCGTCAAGGCGTTTGTGAGTCTGTAGAAGCAGCATGTCCTGAAGTTTAGCGCCTAGGCGCTCAGTTCCAAGCGCTCAGGCGCTCCGTCTGGAAGATGTATAGTTTTCTTTGAATTTGGATGGTCTTTTCAGTTTGTATATATTCTCTTTAGGGTTTTTGGAGAAAGTAGTCCGAAAACAAAAGAAAAACACCACTTTTCTCTACATCTTCATCCTTGTAATGAGTAGCTAAGCTTTTTGATTCTTGGGGATTGGAGGTAACTTTCATGTTTTCTAAGTTCATTCTATAACTTTTAGTATCTTGATATGCTTAGAATTACCAAGCAGAATTGGAATGTGTTCTTGAATATCTTGGATGAATTTCTTTGTTATTCTTGAATGATTACGAGTTTATATAATTGTGGCACCGCCTAATTCCAAGTTATATTGTGTTAGTGCTTGGTAGTAGCAACTTGAGTGACTCTCCACCAAAAGATTCATTTCGATTGTTGTTCTTGAAGTTCTTTTACATTTATCAGATTTCTGATTTGTCTACGACTGGGCCAAGGGAGTAGATTGATTAGAAACACTTGATTGCAATTCGCCCGCCAAAGCGTCCCAACCATAATTAAGCAAGAACGAACTCTAAGCATATTAAGATCACCTTTTTGCTGAACTTAGAGCATGTTTGTGAACCCAATCCCCGGAATCCGTTTTAATATTGATACTTTTCAAACTTCAAGTTTTGTTCAATCTTGGTTTTAAAGAAAGTGCAAGCAAACAACCAATCAAACAATTTACTTTATTGCTTTAGTAGTTGAACAAATTATCAATTCAATTTCGAAAACCGTTTCTCGGAGGATCGACCCTACTTACCCTATCTACAAACCAATTGTAGGTAGTTCAAGTTAGGAATTTATATTTGACGAATTCGACAAGTCGTCAGTCCCCTTGTACAGTAGTACAATCATGGGCATTTTCAAATACATTGCACTTTTCAACTCACTTGCCCTTGCATAGAAACTCTTTTGTTTTCTCTCAATTCTTGGCTCACTCTCCACTATTTTCTTTTGCTCACTCATCTTACTCTCCTTTTGCCCGGCTTTCACACTTCTTTCATTTTTTTCTTTTGCCGGCCTCTCACTCTTGTCTTCTCTCAAGCTCTCCTTTTTCTCGGCTCCATCTCTGTTTTTAACCTCACTAGTCGAACTCTCTTTTTGTAATTTCAATTGGTCCTCATACACTTGTGTCGAAGTTAGGGGAACAAGTGTAACATGCCGATTATTAAACATGAATGAGTATTTATTGGTGAAACCATCATGAGTAGCACGCCTATCATATTGCCAAGGACGCCCTAGCAACATATGGCTCGCTTGCATTGTACCACATCACACAACACCTCATCCTCATACCCCCCAATTCAGAATGTCACAAGAACTTGCTTATTCACCCTCACCTCACCACTATCATTTAACCATTGCAATTTGTAAGGACGTGGGTGCTTAAGTATAGGCAACCCCAACTTCTCAACCATGGTAGTGCTTGCAACATTGGTGCAACTACCCCCATCTATTATCATTCCACAAATCTTCCCCAATATCTGGCATCTAGTGTGGAAGATATTTTCTCTTTGAAGCTCCTCTTCATTTTTCACTTGTACACTTAGCGCCCTTCGCGCTACCATGCTCAAGTTTATCTCACCATCGGCACCAAACTCTCCATCATCCTCTAACGGAGGCATATCCACACACTCATCCTCATCCTCAGTCAATATCTCTCTACCCTCTAAAACTATCATGGCCCTTTTGTTGATACATTCACTGGCAATGTGCCCTAATCCTTGGCACCTAAAACATTTGATCTCACGGGTTCGAGGTTTGGAATTGTTTGAGTTTGCTTGGACACTTGAACCTGCCTTTGGTGTATCCACCTTGGCCCTTACATTGGTCTTCTCTTCTCTATTTCCATTGTTGGTCCTCCAGTTAGTATTAGGACTAGGGTTCATCCTGTTGCTACCCCTCCTCTTGAGTTGTTGTTCCACTTTAATTGCGTTATGAACTAACTCCACGATCTCTACATAATGTTGTAACTCCACAACATTACTAATCTCTCTATTCAACCCTGCTAAGAATCTGTCCATGGTAGCATCTCGATGTTCTTCCACATTAGCCCTAATCATTGAAACCTCCATCTCCTTGAAATATTCCTCGACACTCTTAGTTCCTTGTCTCAAGTTTTGCAACTTTAAATACAAGTCCCTATAGTAGTGTGTTGGCACAAAACGTCTCCTCATAATCCTTTTCATCTCCTCCCAGGTTTCAACAGGTCTCTCCCCATATCTTACTCTAGTGTTACACAGTTGGTCCCACCAAACTGCAGCATACTCGGAGAACTCTACTGCTGGGAGTTTAACCTTCTTCAACTCGGAGTAGTTATGACACCCAAAAACTTTTTCCACCTTCAACTCCCATTCAAGGTAAACTTCAGGATTATCTTTACCTTGAAAAGATGGCACTTTTAGCTTGATACCACTAAGGTTGTCATCTAACCGATTCCTCTCTCTCCTATCTCTTCCTCATCTGCCATTATCGGACCACCTATCATCATCACCACCTATCATCATCATCATCATCATCATCATCTATAGTACTCTCTCTCTTCTTCCTTCATTCTATCTCTTCCATACGCGTTTGGAACACGTCGCGGAGGTTCCCTACGCTCGTTCTCCATTCTATCCATTCGTTCCCTCATCGGATCTAACTGTTGCCTAAGCGCACGATTCATGGCCGCTATCAAAGTTTCAGTAAGTTTCGATATATCTATTGTAAGACCCCGATGAACCCAACATTCTTAGTATCGTCATATTCATTCCTCGTGTGATTATCTTAGGATTGAGAACCCTTAATGTTCCTCTAATTTGTCCATAATCCTAGCGATGAGTCTAACAAGTTGAACCATACCGTAGTTGTGAGGCCCAGTGCTTAATTCCTTCTCATTTAATCCATAGTCACTTTGTATCGGCTTAGGAGACCTTGTATTGTGGTGAGTGGACTTACGTGATTAAATCGGGAGAGATGTCATTCTTGTTAGCGTGACGTGATGAGACTCGACATATGTTGGACTTGTGGTTTGTACATGGGAACTGTGTAATGATTCTCGACATTGTTTAAGGGTTAGTATATGTTGCATTCCCTCTTTGGTTAGTTGACCTGGCCTTGGCTTAAAATCGTTCGCAAATGACTAGCACGTTTTTCTTGACGTTAACTCGTAAGACGAGTTGTTTTGAGCATCGCTTCACGTGTTTACCTTCACGTATGATTGAGACTTATGTTCTCTATCCTTCGTGCATCAATACGGGATGATTCAGGTGAGTTTCGGGTGTGTCTTGACCATGATTGGATGATAGGATCAACCTAGGATCATTTCGGGACATTTCGAGATCAAACATGGACATTTTTTTGAAATTTCATCATTCTGGAAGAAAGGCGGCCGCTCAAGTGACAGATTCAGAGAGGCCACGCGACCCGATGCCCTGTTTTCGTTTTGTTCGCTCTCTCTCATTTTTTAACATTTTTGAGTGATTTAAAATGCTCAAACAAGCCGGGAATTGGACCTATCACTTACCCATGGACTAAATACAAAAACAAAACCCTCTCTCCCTCATATTTC
Source organism: Platycodon grandiflorus (assembly GCA_016624345.1). Taxonomy (NCBI): domain Eukaryota; kingdom Viridiplantae; phylum Streptophyta; class Magnoliopsida; order Asterales; family Campanulaceae; genus Platycodon; species Platycodon grandiflorus. The sequence continues at coordinate 64,892,347 of CM028362.1, forward strand.
GTCCACAAACCAGATTAGAGAGAGAGTGTGTGTAGAGAGAGAGAAGAGAGAGAGAGTAGAGAATGAAATCGCGATATCTTGAGCATCCGATGTCGGAATGACGATCCATCTTCACCGTAGCATAGAGGGAAAAGAGGTGATGAATGAGTATTTTACTCATTCAGTTGGATACCTTTTGATCTTATTCTTTGTGAATTCTCGGGATTTTTATTATTTAATTTGGATTTTTAGTTTTTAAGAGATTTCAGGGACTATCAAAGCAATTATGGAAAAGCAGGACATTTTGGAGCTGTTTTGAAACTTGAAGGGGTGAGAGTGAACAAAGGCCAAAGTTGATGAATATTGTTCGCGGTGTGCGCCTTAGCGCATTCTTCTTCTCGCGCCTAGCGCTGTTGAAGTTTTTCTCCTGTCGTTCCAATCCAAGGTGCGAAGTCGTTCCAAAGTCTGAGGGAGATAAAAAGGAAAGGAGTCTGATTGAAGAGGGGGATCTTTGCTGGGAGATTTCGAATTGGTATTACATTAAAATTTTATTTTTTTCTTTACTCAATTGAAGTACAATCGAAGAATCAAGGGTTTGTAACTAAGCTCGTCTTCTAGGGATTGGAGGTAACCTTGTATCAAACATCTTATGTCGTAATTAACTTTTTATTCAGTCTTTGAATTCTTGTTCTCTACAAAGTTTATAATTGAATTTTATCAGTTGTTTATACAATCGTAGTTCAACTGATAAGATTATTTGATGTATGAATTAGTGAATGATCAATGTTCGTAATTCATAAATTGCCATACTTTGTGAGATTGGTTTCGAATGATACATGATCATTGTTGATTTTGGAATTAGGATTAATTCGTTCTTTTGTGCTTTATAAACTTTTAATTGTTGTGTTAACGGATCAAGGAGACACAATAGCTAGGAGTTAAAAAGATTGCAAATCGTGATCAAAGCGTCTCAATCTTTACCTTAGAAGAACGAACCCTAGAATCAGACTGTAACTTTAGCAAGACATAAGATTGAGATACAAAGTGAACCCCAATCCCTAGGTTTTCCCAATTCTTGAATTCTCCCAGATTGTTGCAATTGTTATTTTTCTTTAATTCATTGTTTTGCTGTTATTTAGTCGTTAATCAAAAATCCATATCATCTCTTTTAATTTAAATCGTTTTATTCAAGTTAATAGCTGAATTTTCTAAATCAAAACACTTGTCCTTGTGTTCGACCCTTGTATTTGCATAATTATACTACAATTGATTCGTGCACTTGCGAGGTTAAATAATTCTTCCATCAAGTTTTTGGCGCCGTTGCCGGGGACTTGTTTGTTTTGATTAAGTTAATTTAGCTATTTGTTTTTAATTAAAAAAAAAAAAAGAAAGAAAGATGGCTTATAATAATTTTCATTTGGGCATGGAAAATACTGCACCAATGCACATATCTCAAGATGAACTTGCATATCAACTTGCTAGATTTAAATCTAGGTTGGATGAACTGTCTCAACGAAGGGTTGCGTGTGAATTTTGTGGAGGAGACCATGTCTCTGAAGCATGTGCTTGGAGTTGCTGGGTGTAAAAAAGAAAAAAAATTAGCCAGTTCATCTAATTACTGTGCATTGTGGTATCGATTGTGTTCAAGAAATCTCAATTTTTATGTGTTTTGAACTGGGTTAATATCTTGAGATTTTGAGTTTGAGAAGGTTGGGGAAGGAGTAAATGTTAATTATGCAAACACATAGATTTGGGGCCTTGGTCTGTTGTGATAGCTAATGCAATGCCTTGAGAGGGTTTGAGCTGCAATACCGAATCTAAAATTTTATCAAATTGGTCCATTATTGCTTGATTTTTTTTTGTTGAAATTTGTGCTGGATTTGAAAAGTTTGTTCAAATTGGTTGTGGTGACAGTAGAATTAATACTTGAAATCAATTGGTGTGGAATTCTATTGCTGTAAAAGAATTTGGAAGAAATTGGTTAAACTGTTGAAGTGGGGATTAACAATTGAGAAGTTGAACAGTGGACAATTGGGGTTGAGTTGACTGTTGGGTGAAGCTTTGCCCAAATTTCATGTTGTTTGGTGATATATATGGGTAAGAGGTGAATTTTGAATGTCATTCAAATTGACTGCATTGCATTGGTAATATGCTAACTGATTTGTGTGGGTTACGAGGCTTGTGCTTACTGTGGTATCCTTTCAAAAAGTGGTTTTGGGTGAAGATCAGTGTGATTATTTTTGGTGTTTTGCTCTCATGGCATTATAAATTTTTGACAAATCTTTAGAAAAGTGGGAGTTGAATCTCTGGGGTTCTGTGAACAGTGGGTAGTTGAAACAAATTGATCAAGAAAAGTATTTTTTTACCCCTTGTTTGATACTGTATACACATTGGGGACAATGTGTAATTTAAGTTTGGGGGTGGGGAATTGGATTGATAGCATGATTTGGTAGCATATGTATAAAAGTATTTTTCTTAGGTTTGTTGCTAGATAGTAGTTGTGTTATTCTGTTCTGTTTCTTTTAACTTTGAGGTTTTGTTTTAAAAAAAAAACATAAAAATCATTTTTTTTTTTTTGGTTTTATTCTATTCTGCTTCAGTGAGTCTTCTGCGAGTCTTGGTTAGGTTTGGTTGCTTCCGCCGATGATGATAATTGTTTGATGGGTAATGTTTTGCGGGCAACAATGCATGTGGCACTTGTCTAGGATAATTAGCTTGATAGTACTGATGGGACTTTGAATCTCCATGTTTTGTACACATTTACCCTATTTTGATATATTGATAGATTTGGTTGACTTTATAGAGCTTGTAGTACACATTCTATCCCTCCAGGTTTTTATAGTATGAAGAAAAAAATAGCTTGAGTGTTCATGAAACTGTTAAACTATTTTTCACTCCTTGAAGTTAGGCCTAAACAGAGTTTAAGTAATTCGAAAAAAAAAAAAGGAAAACATTTGCGTAAAGACTCGGTTCTACTTCGTAACCTTGTTAACTCGAGTTAGTAAGCTCTTAGGGGTGTCTCTACACCTAGTGCCTTAAAGCCATCTGGCTTGAGAGTCATTGGCTTAACACTCGCTACGTGGGTTAATTCGAAAGCTTAATGAAGTGAACATTGCACAGTCCGCAAGTTGGTTTGTTAAAAAAAAAAAAAAAAAGAAAAAGAAAATTTCGGTATTGCTACTCTTGTTTGTAGTAATGAATGGGAGTGAACATTTGTTTTTATATTTCATGATGCACTTTGATATGTTTATATTGGCAAAAGTTTGTACAAGTGACTTCGGAGGGAAGACTTGAGTGCTTAGCTCTATAAGGAATTTCAAGTTTTGTAAATTGTTGAGAAATGGGTGATGCGCACACACACACGGAGGTTTAAAAGAAAGATTGGTGCATATTGAGTGAAAGTTTAGACTTGTGCCATTGTATTGTTAATTGCATTTCGTTATTATTCTTATCCTGAGGCATTGTGAAGTTTCCAGCCATGGCTTTGACTTGCAAGATTGGATGTTGTTTTGTTTATTTTCTGTTTTTAGTGTTTTCTTAGTTTTCTTATTTTACTCGAGGACGAGTAAAGTTTAAGCTTGGGGGTATTTGATGAATGAGTATTTTACTCATTCAGTTGGATACTTTTTGATCTTATTCTTTGTGAATTCTCGGAATTTTTATTATTTAATTTGGATTTTTAGTTTTTAAGAGATTTCAGGGACTATCAAAGCAATTATTGAAAAGCAGGACATTTTGGAGCTGTTTTGAAACTTGAAGGGGTGAGAGTGAACAAAGGCCAAAGTTGATGAATATTGTTCTACCGGTGTGCGCCTTAGCGCATTCTTCTTCTGCGCCCTAGCGCGCGGCGCCTGTTGAAGTTTTTCTCCTGTCGTTCCAATCCAAGGTGCGAAGTCGTTCCAAGGTCTGAGGGAGATAAAAAGGAAAGGAGTCTGATTGAAGAGGGGGATCTTTGCTGGGAGATTTCGAATTGGTATTACATTAAAATTTTATTTTTTTCTTTACTTAATTGAAGTACAATCGAAGAATCAAGGGTTTGTAACTAAGCTCGTCTTCTAGGGATTGGAGGTAACCTTGTATCAAACATCTTATGTCGTAATTAACTTTTTATTCAGTCTTTGAATTCTTGTTCTCTACAAAGTTTATAATTGAATTTTATCAGTTGCTTATACAATCGTAGTTCAACTGATAAGATTATTTGATGTATGAATTAGTGAATGATCAATGTTCGTAATTCATAAATTGCCAAACTTTGTGAGATTGGTTTCGAATGATACATGATCATTGCTGATTTTGGAATTAGGATTAATTCGTTCTTTTGTGCTTTATAAACTTTTAATTGTTGTGTTAACGGATCAAGGAGACACAATAGCTAGGAGTTAAAAAGATTGCAAATCGTGATCAAAGCGTCTCAATCTTTACCTTAGAAGAACGAACCCTAGAATCAGACTGTAACTTTAGCAAGACATAAAATTGAGATACAAAGTGAACCCCAATCCCTAGGTTTTCCCAATTCTTGAATTCTCCTAGATTGTTGCAATTGTTATTTTTCTTTAATTCATTGTTTTGCTGTTATTTAGTCGTTAATCAAAAATCCATATCATCTCTTTTAATTTAAATCGTTTTATTCAAGTTAATAGCTGAATTTTCTAAATCAAAACACTTGTCCTTGTGTTCGACCCTTGTATTTGCATAATTATACTACAATTGATTCGTGCACTTGCGAGGTTAAATAATTCTTCCATCAAGAGGGGAACATTTCTAGCCAAAGAAATCATCTGATCTATTGGTATATCACGAAACCCATCTCATCTCCCACCTTATAGAGAGAGAAAGTGAAGTTTGAAGAGAGTAAAGCTTGATTCGAGGCTAGATCGGGCGTGGGTTCGACGTTTGGACTCCATAGTGGTGTAGATATCATTGAGGAGATTATTTTCAACTTGAGTCAACTTTGTTTCCTTGGTGATTTGCGGTATTTTGTAAGTTACTACTCTTTATTCTTGTATTAGCAACTATTCATGCCGTAGAACTCACGTTCCATGTCGATATGTGGATAATTGTGATATTTGATGAATATAATGAGATGATACTATGAGGGTGTGTTAGATGATATTGGTACATCTTACCTACTTGTTTAGTAACTAAAATTATTGTGATACATGCTATAATGGAGTTTAAATCAAAGTAGTATTGTAAAATGTTCATTACAAGAATGTGACTCATGTCTCTACATGTGTAGTAGCTAAAGGAATATGAGCATAATGTTGCATACATGAAATATGTGTTGGTTACTAATTAAGAATTTTACTTGATACTCTACATAGCTTGAAATTGGACATGAGACATGTGTAAATGGTTAAATGGTTTAGTTCCTTGATTTTGAAAATTGTGGTAGAGTATCTCTACGAATATTGAACATGTGTATAAGAGTAAAAGAATTGGTTCCATGATATTGAACTTGATGGTATGATGAAATGGTTGGTTCCTTGGTATTGAAATGGATCGAGTACCTTGTTGAAATAAAGAACATCGTGGACTTGTAATAATGTGTAAAAGGAACTAATCTAGGGGATCGTAGCATCACCGACGTTTTATGAGGGCGGAGAGCTAGTGAAACGTCGTAGTTGAGTTACGATCCGGCCTTTCCCCCGCTACTGGCCAAAGTGGGGCTTGGCGCATCTCTTGCTAGCCGAGATGTGACTTGACCGATTGACTTCCCAGGTCGTAGGGGACTGGCTCATGATGGTCCAGTGCGCGCGCTCTATTGGTAAAAGACTCGGGTATTGTTTATATGATGGCGTAATAAGGATGGTTGTTGGTCGGAGGTGTACCTCGACCCCGTATTCTCGTATTCTTGACGAAAGGTAATGAAACATGATGATGAGTTATAAATTGTTGTTTATACCGTATGACATGCGATGTTCAATGATATGCTTAGTCATTGCATTATTAAAGATTAATCCATGATTTATGTTTTATATCGCCATGTCATGAAAGCTGCATAAGTAATAACTTACTGGGTCTTCGACTCACCCCCTTCCACATTGTTTTCCCCCCCTTAGTTCGCAGGTACACGAATAGTAGCGGGCGGTGAGGCTAACAAGGCGTTTGTACGTGGTAGTTAGTTATTGTGGCTCGTTAGTAACCCTTTTAGTATTTACATGTACTTAGATTTGAACGGTTGTAAGATGTTATAATTCTACTTTTGGACTTGTATCATTATATAGTTAGTTGTGGTATTTGGTTCCGACACGTGTTGTCGAGGTACTTGGAATTGTTAAGACTGGGTTTTGTATATTTGTATATTTTGTATATGATGGTTGAGGTTGTGTGCCAGTTTGATTATATGGTGGACACTGAGCAGTGTAGCTCGGTGATGTAATTGTGTATGGTAGTTGTATTGTAGTTCTCCGGCTTGTGTTTTAGCCGTCGAGGTGGTTATATAAGTTGTGGTGGTTGATGATTTTTGTAAATTGGGGTTTTAAAGAGCTGGCTAGCTCATTATATTATAGGATTGTACTTGTGATATGAAGGTTTAATGTCCTAATTTGGTGCTCCGTGTAGTAAGTCCAGGCTGGGGCGTTACAGTTAGTATCAGAGCATAAGTTCCTCGGATAGGAATTTGAGTTTGGGATTAAGCATGTAATGGTATAGTTGTAATCTGTTTGATTATTAAGGAATTGAGGATAATAGTAGTGGGTAGACTACCACATCGCGGTATGGGTGTGAATGACGTTCGAGTTGAGTCATGAAGTGTAAGATGGAATGGGTGGTAGCCTTTTCAGTATACTTCTTGTGATTAAGTGATCAGTGATTATAGGGTATAGCATTTCGTTTTCCTGTTGGGGTATTGACGTCGAGTTATTATGTGAAGGTGTTGGAGCTGTTATGGATAAGGATGAGACTGGTAGGAATGAACAACCCGAATCGGAGGAGAAGAGCGATGCGCAGACTAATGTCTCTCATGTAGAGGTACCAAGTAATCTGACTGAGGATGCGATGAACATGTTTCGGGAACTCGCTCGGATGATAGTAGTCGAAATGAAGCGTCAGGGAGAAACTGAAAAGAATTTGGGTACTAGTGATAACCCTGAGACTTGTAAGGATAAGCGGCCCCAACCACAAATAAGGATTCCGAAAGGGGCTGAAATTGTTCCTCAAAGGTCACAGAAACCCAGGGATAAGTGTAACCATTGCTTGAGGATAGGTCATACTGAGGATAGGTGTTGGAAGAAACAAGGGAAGTGTTTGAATTGCGGAGACGGTAGGCATTTTAGGAAGAATTGCCCTAGGTTTAAAGGGAAGCAAGCCGAAGGTTCGAACTCGCAAACCATTGGAGTTAAGAGGGATAACCGAGGTAAACCTAAGGTTTAGAGGTGTGATAGGTGCGATAAGTTTGAATCCGCGACATCAATAGGAGGTACCTTATTACCTTACCTGAGTCCATGTGTTCACTTTCACCTTAGTTCATCATGGTTACGTGTTACATCATTGTGTCAGCATATCGTCCATGATAGAGTTGAGTTGCATTCGTTGCATTCATGTTGAAATTTTCATTCATAAATTTGTATGACTGTGAGACCGATATTATGGGCACCGTTTTGTCACATGTCCCTAGTGCCCTCACGGCGGAAGCTTTTAAAGCCACTTCAGAAGGGCCCCTGAATTGGTTGTCAAGAGGTATTCGTCGAAGAACTAAGTTGACCGGTATGTAATTGGAAATTGACTGACCCTATTACCAAATGGAATGAAACAGTAAAATGGAATTGTGATCTTCAAACCAAAAATGTGTTGTCCAAACATGACATGTGGTCGTAAAATCGATTTGGCATAACATCACATGCATAAACATTATCACGAGCATATGGATACCCGTACACGTAGTTTGGGAATATTATTTGTATAATGCATTCCAGTACATGCACGAGTTATATGTGTAACCTTGTGGACCTATAGTCGGAATAGTCACCCCGGGTGAGTAAAATACTCTTACGGGTGTTGAGTATGTGAGTCATGGCTTGTTGTCGATTGGGTGATATAAGACTTCATGAGGAAAGGGCTACCCGTAGAGGTGGAGCCGCCCATGGAGTGTCCTGATTGGTACCTTTTGTTGTCATAGCGAAGGAGGAAAAGGCTGCCCGTAGAGTCGGAGCCACCACTTCGTCCCATGACTTATTCCATTATTTTGTTGTTCCCATGCTATTAGATTATGTTGTGCACTCTGATTGGGAACTTGTTCGTTAATATGCTAGTGTGCGAGGGTAAAGTGAGGAGTAATCATCAAGAGTGTGGTACACTCTTAAATTCGGGCAACAGTATGTAGTAGTTGACGTTGGTATCCCATGGTGCCGACCTAACCCTCGAATGTGATTAGAGTTTTATACTCTTATTGTAACCCACTATGACCTTTTGACCTTGTGACGTAGGTATGTGTAACCGAGCATGCTAGCTCGTGGATTTCTTAACCTTTTAGTTTGGCAACTCATGCTATATCCGGTAACATTGTAATACATGATAGAGTCTGTATGACTCGAGTGACCTTTAGTGTAGCGCCATTTATTCGAACTTATTCCTTGAATGATTGGGATGTCGATGAAGAACTGAGTTGATCGCAAGAATCCTGTGATTATTAGTTAAGAGTATGAATTGGGAGCAAGATGGGCATAACCCTTAGGTGTTTACAATCATGTAATGGACGTTGAAGGACTAGTTTGTAACATGTAAGGATAAGTAGGTGAAGGTTATGAGAACCTTGTAAATGTGAGTTGAGAACAAAACTGTGAATTGACGATGTACATTTAAGTTCAAATCGTGGTGGTGCACAAAGTAAAGCGAAGGAATAGAGTGTGTAGTGGAAGCATGTACTATCGGAGATTAGTAGAATAATGACAGGTTAAGACCTATATGATTCCTTTAAATGTTATAAGCCTTGTATTGGCCTCGTGTGACTTACGAGAGTGTATTTGGAGTTAAGCTCAATTAAAGGTAATAGTAGATTGTTATAGTTAATGGATTGATGATGTTGCGATTGATAAGGTGTAACAGGTTGATCACGATCATAAGTACTTGGAAACGATTAAGATCATGTGGGACGTGGATTCGTGCATTCTTGAGAAGGACATTTTGAGAAAATGTTTACTTGCGCATGCGTGATGATTTGATATTTGGGTTAATCTAGAGGTTGAGGAGCCTCGTATGATCACGTGAGTGAATGGTGTGATAATTGTGAGTGATAAACTTATAGCGTTTCAATGAAGGAATCGAACGTAATAAGGGATAGAGGAATTGTGATTTTATCCTTGAGAAAGTGGTGTCGGGTGTTAATTGCCTGCATAAAGGTTGTCTAAATTCCAAGAATAACCAAGATAGGTGGGAACACTCTTAGGCTCTTGTAGTGAACTTATACAGATATCGCGAATGACAACTTAGTGTGTTAAGCAAAGGAGTGAATGTATTAAAGACTAGTGAATTGGTAGCAACATTACTTGGGGTATAGATCAAATTACAGTGATACGTCACTTCCAATTGGTTGATAAACCTACTATTGCATGTGATCTGAGGATGAATTCTTATGGAGACGTTCGATGATGGGTTAGTAGCATCGTTTCATCTTACGATACCATAGTGACTATTGCCTTTTTACGAGTCCACCTTTGTACCTAGAACTACCGTAGAGGGGAGTGATGTATAAATTCAACTTGGTAGCATTGCTTGTGCAAACCCTTGTGAATCATCGAGGATGGAGTGACATGTTAGATATAGTACTCGCGAGTAAGCTTATCCCTATGTCACGAGAGATCGGTACACGATTCTATTCCCGTTTCCATATCTTAATTTGTATCACATCATTATTAGCCTCTGCATATTTGAAGGTTTACCCCTTTTCGCGTTCTTGCCTGATTAAGTATAGTGATCGGACCACAAGATTGTCGAGGTAATGCACGACTTGGCGTGGTAGTACGTTGTCCCTTGGTTGAGCGTGGTCATATAACAGGGAAGGGTGGATTATGGAAACTAGTTGGATCATAAGAAAAGTTGCCTTGGGATTAATGCACTAGACCAGACTCGTTGAGTTTAAAATCAACTTTTAGGGTCATAGAATCAGTATAAGAGTTAATAAGAATATGTCCCACCTTCTTTAGTACACTGGTAGGAATTCGAGGGCGAATTCTTTTTAAGGGGTGGAGGATGTAAGACCCCGATGAACCCAACATTCTTAGTATCGTCATATTCATTCCTCGTGTGATTATCTTAGGATTGAGAACCCTTAATGTTCCTCTAATTTGTCTATAATCCTAGCGATGATTCTAACAAGTTGAACCTTACCGTAGTTGTGAGGCCCAGTGCTTAATTCCTTCTCATTTAATCCATAGTCACTTCGTATCGGCTTAGGAGACCTTGTAATGTGGTGAGTGGACTTACGTGATTAGATCGGGAGAGATGTCATTCTTGTTAGCGTGACGTGATGAGACTCGACATATGTTAGACTTGTGGTTTGTACGTGGGAACTGTGTAATGATTCTCGACATTGTTTAAGGGTTAGTATATGTTGCATTCCCTCTTTGGTTAGTTGACCTGGCCTTGGCTTAAAATCGTTCGCAAATGACTAGCACGTTTTTCTTGACGTTAACTCGTAAGACGAGTTGTTTTGAGCATCGCTTCACATGTTTACCTTCATGCATGATTGAGACTTATGTTCTCTATCCTTCGTGCATCAATACGGGATGATTCAGGTGAGTTTCGGGTGTGTCTTGACCATGATTGGATGATAGGATCAACCTAGGATCATTTCGGGACATTTCAGGATCAAACATAGACATTTTTTTTAAATTTCATCATTCTAGAAGGCGGCGGCCGCTCAAGTGACAAATTCAAAGAGGCCGCGCGACCCGATGCCCTGTTTTCGTTTTGTTCGCTCTCTCTCATTTTTTAACATTTTTGAGTGATTTAAAATGCTCAAACAAGCCGGGAATTGGACCTATCACTTACCCATGGAATAAATACAAAAACAAAACCCTCTTTCCCTCATATTTCGTCCACAAACCAGATTAGAGAGAGAGAAGAGAGAGAGAGTAGAGAATGAAATCGCGATATCTTGAGCATCCGATGTCGGAATGACGATCCGTCTTCACCGTAGCGTAGAGGGAAAAGAGGGGAACATTTCTAGCAAAATAAATCATCCGATCTATTGGTATATCACGAAACCCATCTCATCTCCCACCTTATAGAGAGAGAAAGTAAAGTTTGAAGAGAGTAAAGCTTGATTCGAGGCTAGATCGGGCGTGGGTTCGACGTTTGGACTCCATAGTGGTGTAGATATCATTGAGGAGATTATTTTCAACTTGAGTCAACTTTGTTTCCTTGGTGATTTGTGGTATTTTGTAAGTTACTACTCTTTATTCTTGTATTAGCAACTATTCATGCCGTAGAACTCACGTTCCATGTCGATATGTGGATAATTGTGATATTTGATGAATATAATGAGATGATACTATGAGGGTGTGTTAGATGATATTGGTACATCTTACCTACTTGTTTAGTAACTAAAATTATTGTGATACATGCTATAATGGAGTTTAAATCAAAGTAGTATTGTAAAATGTTCATTACAAGAATGTGACTCATGTCTCTACATGTGTAGTAGCTAAAGGAATATGAGCATAATGTTGCATACATGAAATATGTGTTGGTTACTAAATAAGAATTTTACTTGATACTCTACATAGCTTGAAATTGGACATGAGACATGTGTAAATGGTTAAATGGTTTAGTTCCTTGATTTTGAAAATTGTGGTAGAGTATCTCTACGAATATTGAACATGTGTATAAGAGTAAAAGAATTGGTTCCATGATATTGAACTTGATGGTATGATGAAATGGTTGGTTCCTTGGTATTGAAATGGATCGAGTACCTTGTTGAAATAATGAACATCGTGGACTTGTAATAATGTGTAAAAGGAACTAATCTAGGGGGTCGTAGCATCATCGACGTTTCATGAGGGCGGAGAGCTAGTGAAACGTCGTAGTTGAGTTACGATCCAGCCTTTCCCCCGCTACTGGCCACAGTGGGGCTTGGCGCATCTCTTGCTAGCCGAGATGTGACTGGACCGATTGACTTCCCAGGTCGTAGGGGACTGGCTCATGATGGTCCAGTGCGCGCGCTCTATTGGTAAAAGACCCGGGTATTGTTTATATGACGGCGTAATAAGGATGGTTGTTGGTCGAAGGTGTACCTCGACCCCGTATTCTCGTATTCTTGACGAAAGGTAATGAAACATGATGATGAGTTATAAATTGTTATTTATACCGTATGACATGCGATGTTCAATGATATGCTTAGTCATTGCATTATTAAAGATTAATCCATGATTTATGTTTTATATCGCCATGTCATGAAAGCTGCATAAGTAATAACTTACTGGGTCTTCTACTCACCCCCTTCCACATTGTTTTCCCCCCCTTAGTTCGCAGGTACACGAATAGTAGCGGGCGGTGAGGCTGACAAGGCGTTTGTACGTGGTAGTTGGGTATTGTGGCTCGTTAGTAACCCTTTTAGTATTTACCTGTACTTAGATTTGAACGGTTGTAAGATGTTATAATTCTACTTTTGGACTTGTATCATTATATAGTTAGTTGTGGTATTTGGTTCCGACACGTGTTGTCGAGGTACTTGGAATTGTTAAGACTGGATTTTGTATATTTGTATATTTTGTATGTGATGGTTGAGGTTGTGTGCCAATTTGATTATATGGTGGACACCGAGCAGTGTAGCTCAGTGATGTTATTGTGTATGGTAGTTGTATTGTGGTTCTCCGGCTTGTGTTTTAGCCGTCGAGGTGGTTATATAAGTTGTGGTGGTTGATGATTTTTGTAAATTGGGGTTTTAAAGAGCTGGCTAGCTCATTATATTACAGGATTGTACTTGTGATATGAAGGTTTAATGTCCTAATTTGGGGCTCCGTGTAGTGAGTCCGGGCTGGGGCGTTACATCTATGCCTGTCCCCTCCTTCATGGGACTCTTGCCTTCCCTCTTAAAACCCTTGCTATCGTCTTGAGACATAGTATCAATATTCAAGAAGGTTGTTCCTCACTTACTCTCGTGTTTCACACAACTTCAGGCTTTTTTCCTCTTTTAGTCAAATCAATTCTTCTTGTTCTAATTGAACTAAACAATCAAAACTAGAATTATCAAGTGACAAACAACCAAGAATAAGACAAACGGAAGGATTAAGAATTTTAGAGAAAGAAAGATTCAATTTTTATTCTTGAATCTAGGGTTAGATAACTCTTTTTAGTGAAGCCAACAATTTTGGGTTGAAATTCGGCCTTTTGCCTTCTTTTTTTTTAATCTCCTTTTCTTTTCTTTTTTTTCTTTTTTTTTTAAATAAGTCGAAAATTTTCAACTACAACTCTTTTTTTTTTTTTTTTTGAAATTTATAACCCTAGAAAATTTTAGGGTTTGAAACAAGCAAGAATACTAAGACCAAAAATTTTGAGAATAAACTAGGGTTTATGACCCAAGTTTATGACACTACAAAAAAAATTAGGGAACAAAATCAACAACCTAAAATTTGGAAAACAATTGAAAGCTAGAACGAAACAATTAAAAGGATAGATTATGGAAAGAACCTTTGCTTTGATACCAAATGATACGATCTTCGCCAAGGATTCTTGACGAATCACGAATTCACGCAGAATGGAAGCTAAGATTAAGGAATTAAAGTTGATGGAAGGTGACACCTCAACCCGATGAATCAATCCAACTACGAACCTTGGCATGTACAGTCGCAACCCGATAATTGAGACGACCACGAACCTTGGTATAAGGATTAACGCCACAATTTGTATGGAATCCCAATTGATAAGTTGAACAGGGTGAACGCCACAGGACAATCCTGATAAGTTCGAATAGTTCGCAAAGAACAAGAAGAATTGAAGAATTCTCTCAATTTAATTTAATCTCAAAGTTGTGTTTTTTTGGAATACATGAAGAGGCCTTTAAATAGGCTAAAATAAACCCTACTAAACCCTAAAAAAATTTAGGAACAAATCCTTAAAGAATTAGGATAAATAATATTAATTTAATAACTAAAAAAAAGGACAACAAAATTCGCCTAGGACGGAGCTACAATGCTGCGCTAAGACTCTAGTCTTAGCGCCAACCTTTCTGGAAAAATTGCCGTGACTTTTGATGACTTTTGATTCCAACTTTGCTATTTTGTCAAAGCAGCCCCTGTACTGTCTACAAGTTCTTTAGTTGCTTCCAAACTTTATTGACTTGTCAAAACACCTCCCATAATCTATAGTAACATCCAAATTGACCCGAATCAAGGTTAGAAAATTTCCTTGAGTCCGTAATTCATCGTTCACACACTTCATGGGCTTCTCGCTCACGAACTCATGAACCAATCCGCTTACTTCTTCACGAATCCTCTTAGCACGAGCTCTTGTCATTGGTCCGTTTGATATTTGCATCGAACTCGGTCCGTTGTTGCTTCCTTGGATCTCATCAGAGTGACTTACAATATTACCTGCCATGTGTGCCTCAAGACTCTCAAGAGCACTATTGTTACATGAAAGTAAATTCAGAAGTTGTTGATATTGACTAGCAGATAAACATGGCATTGCCACCCCCTGAGACATGTTGTTACATATATTGATCCCACTGAAATTCTCAACATTTGACACAATAGCTGCTACAGGCACATTCTTCACTTTGTTCTTTGGCATTCTGGACAAATCAGATTTCATTCCATACATTTTATGCCAGTCTGGATATCCATGAAGATAAAAACATTTGTCCTTTGTATGAGAATCTCCGTGACAATACTCATACCAGAACTTCCCTCTTTGTGTACGTAGAACCAACTCCATTTTTGTTCTTAAAATTCTTGTTCCCATTTTTATTAACCAAGGCAGCTGTGTGATTTGGAGTTTTACTCAACAAAGCAGTTAACAGATCATTCATATTGACTTTTCTAGAATAATTGCATTTCTTTTGACTCTCTTCTTGAATCAAAAGATTTTTTGCCTTACTAAGACTTGGTAAAGGATTCATCATAATGATTTGTCCCCTTGTATGTGTAAAGATCTCATTAAGTCCCATTAAAAATTGAAACAACTGTTGTTCATGTTCATAATCCTCTTGTTTTTGACTAGCTCCACAAGAACAATTGCACACACATTTAGGAATGCTATCAATACTGGACAATTCATCCAAAAGACTTCGAAATTTTGTAAAATAAGAGGACACACTCCTATTTCCTTGGTTGTATTTAGTGAGACTTTTCTTAATCTGAAAGACTTTGGGGGCATTATTTTGAGAAAATCTAGCATTCAAATCATCCCAAATAGCTTTTGTAGTACGGAAATACACAATGCTTGACTTGATTTCAGGAGAGACAACATTGAACAACCAGGACATAACCATATGATTACATCTTTCCCACTGATTTAGGTGTTTAGAATTAAGAGAAAATTTTTTATTTCTTCCATTAGTCATACCAAGCTTGCTTTTGGATGAGAGAGCTATAATAACCGACATCTTCCAGTGACTAAAGTTGATTGTATCATTCAAGACTTGTGTTATAAGAATCATACCTGGATGATCATTCAGATGCAAGTACAATGGATGTAAAGGATGAAGCTACAGAGTTGCTTCTTTCAAATCATACTCATCAACGACTTCTTCCTCAATCTCGAATTCATGATCTCCATGATCTTCATTGTTGGTACTCTTCGCCACTAATGAACTGGAAATCAATCCTCAAGAGATTAATAATTTTCTTAAATCTTCAATTGAGATTTGAATACAGAGTATGAATATGTCGAATCAATAATGTGAAATCAAATTTCGCTCTGATACCATGAAAAGAAATTGAATGATGCGTTTGATGATTTGAAGAGATAAAATCGTGAATTCTCTCATTGAATGAAAACAATGATGATTACAAGCTTATATACAAACTAACAAACTTGGCCAGCAAGTTAACACGATCTATGGTCACCTAAAATAGAAGAAGACAAAACCATAGCAAATTAACTGCTATACATTGAATAATTATAACTAACACCCCTAGTTGAATAAATGACACCCGATACCCTTGAACTCTGAATAATCAACCCTTAGCACCCTTCTCACTTTTACTTTTGTTGACATTTTGATCTTGACCTTCATCAGTTACACAACCCATGGGGCATTAAGAGATATTCATAATGTCTGTTGTGTGTTCGAAATGCCATTTTTAGAATTTTCGAGGCATGAACTCTTATCTGGTGGTAACTGGCGTGGAGGTCGAGCTTTGTGAAATAAACTGCTCCATATAATTCCTCCAGCATGTCGTCCACTGTTGGGATCAGAAATCGGTCCTTAATAGTGGTGGCATTAAGTGTTCGATAATTCATACAAAATCGCCACGAGCCGTCTTTCTTTTTTACTAAAGTACGAGCGAAGAGAAAGGACTAGTGCTTGGCCGAATTATTCCTATTTCTAACATGGCTTGTACTTACTTTTCTATCTCCTCTTTTTGAAACTGCGTGTATCAATATGTGATTTTTGAAGGAGTTTGAGTGTAAATAGGTTATTTTAGAATGGTTTGAGTCTAAATAGGTTGTTTAAGAAGGTTTTGAGTGTAAATAGGTTGTCTTAGTAGGGTTTGAGTGTATATAGGCTGCTTTACAAGGGTTTTGAGTATAAATAGACTGCTTTAGAAGGGTTTGAGTGCAAATAGGTTATTTTTTCTGGGTTTGAGTGTGTATAGGCTGCTTTAGAACGAGCTTGAGTATAAATAGGCTATTTTAAAAGTGTAAATAGGCCGTTATGAAAGGTTTTGAGTTTAAATAGGCTGCTTTAGAAGGGTTTGAGTGTAAATAGGTCACTTTAGAAGGGTTTGAGTGTAAATAAGCCACTTTAGAAGGGTTTGAGTGCAAATAGGTTATTTTTTCTGGGTTTGAGTGTGTATAGACTGCTTTAGAATAGCTTGAGTGTAAATAGGCTGTTTTAGAAGGGTTTAAGTGTAAATAGGTCGTTATGAAAGTGTTTTGAGTTTAAATAGGCTGCTTTAGAAGGGTTTGAATGCAAATAGGTTGTTTTAGAAGGCTCTGAGTGTAAATAAGTTATTTTATAAGGGTTTTAAGTGCAGATAGGTAGTTTTAGAAGGGTTTGAAAGTATATAGGCTGCTTTAGAAGGGTTTGAGTGTATATATAGGTCGTTTTTATTGTTTTCTTATAAGTTAATCATGTTTTTATTATTTTCTTATAAGTTCTTCGCTAATTTTAATTCATTATATTTGTAGAATCGATACTACTGTACCGAGGTACCAATGACTGATTTATTTGCTGCGACCCATACCACTCCTGCTCCTCCTAGTTCTAATTCGTCGTTTGTCTTTGTCGATGATACGTCAAAGGAAGTATTTGTAAGTATTGCTTAAAATGTTTTAATTTTATTTTATTTATTAGTTAATTAAAATGTTAATATTAATATTTTTATGTTTTTATGACACATGATGCCTATAAGGCGACTATAGATACGCAGGTCGCCGAGGGGCTTGTCCAGACGACCCCTGAGGTACCGACGCCCTTTGTCGGCGACATTTGGCATTCGGTCATTGTGGAGTCACGGAAAAAGAGGGGAGCTCGCCTCTACGGCTTTGGTGACCACGGCGCCGCTGCGTTAAGACCGGACGGATCCACTTCTTCCTCGGCGACCTAGTCTTCAGGTCCTCCGCAGTAGTCAACTACCGAGCGTGCCCTGATCAAGAAGACGCAGACACTCGAGCAGCTGGTGCAGCAGCAGGCCCAGCAGATGTAGCAACAGGGTGAGCAGATCGAGCAGCTGCGGCGACTGGTCATGGAGCAGCAGAAGCAGTCTAGGTCTTCTATTGTGCGTAATTTGTTTGACCTCCCTCCATAGTAGTAGTAAATTTAGACACTTTATTTTAGTACTGTAATATTTTTTAAATTATATATATATTAATTTTAATTTAATTTATGTTTTAGTTGTTAATTATAGTTTAATGTTGCATTGTGTATGTGTGATTGTGTATATATAACTGTTATATCAGGTAGGAAAAAATTTTAATTTTTAAATTTAATTTTTTATTTTTTTAAATTTTTACTGTCGAAGATCTGACAGTAATTATTTCATTAAATTTTTTTTTTAATAATTACAGTCGGAGATCCGACAGGAATTCACAGTTAAAATTAATAACGGGGTTAATTTACTATCGGATTTCCGTAAAAAAATTAACGGTGTTCCAACAGTAAACTAATGGTATGTTACATGTTACTGTTAGATAAACCGATAGTAATTACTGTCGGAATATTACTCGGACAGTAATTACTGTCGGTATACTGTCGAAGATAAATTACCGTCGAAGGTTTACTGTCGGAGAATTTTTGACAGTAAATACAAAATTACTGTCGAAATACTCCGACAGTAATTACGTGTTTTCCAGTAGTGTAATTTGAGCGGAATGTGATGATCTAACTCTCTCAATGGCGGCAACTGGCTAGGCTCAAGGAACACGTCTTCATATTTGCACGATAGTTCCTAAATCTTTGTTGGTTTTTTTTTTTTTTTCCTGTCCCCTTGTGTGTGAATCAAAATGGCGAAAGCCGTCTTCCCTATCGATGCTCCTTGACAAGCGATTGAATGGTGAGTTCTTGAATGGGTTCATGTAGTCCCTGTAATTTTTGCGGCTACTTTAGGGTACCATGCACTTGCTCTGGGGTGGAGACATTGTAACCACGCACCTGCTCGTGCCCCTTTCACAACTGATGTGGGATAACCCAATAATCTCCTCATCATACATCGGGTACTCCCGAAACACAGGGTGGAGATGTTGTAACATAAACCCTGATACCACTGTTGAGTGTTATTAGGCCTTATCAACCCCAAAAGCTAGTTCAAAAGTGAACCTTTCCCTCACACTAATTAACCACGTACCTACTCCTTTCACAACCGGTATGAGATAACCCATAACAGATCAAAACCTTTCCCTCACATGTATGTCTAGTAAAAACCGAAATATTAGTCCTGTTTTATTAATCCGTCCAAAGCATTATCTTCTTTTTTTAGCCTTGTAATGTGGACACGATTTCTATTTTTGAATTTTAAAGTGATTACATAAAATATTAAATTATTAAACCAAGTGAAACAACAAAATCTAACACATTAGGGACAGAAAAAATATATATAATACAATTAAAATCTAAAAATTTAGAAATATGTACTTACAAAAAAAGATTATATATACTATGCACGTGTGTAAAATAAAATTATATAATATATACATACACATAGATTCGGGATTTTAATTAATTTTACAGTTTTCAAACTCGAGAGTGGAGACCGAAACCAGTTTAATGAATGATTCTTCTAAAACTTAGAATCGAAACCAAAAAAAATTGAAAATTGGTTCGATTAAGTTTATATGGGTTCGGTATGATTTGTAATTTTTTTTTTTTTTAGCACAGCCCTACTTTTAAGGCCATTTTATAATGTAAAATATTAAAAAAAAAAAAAAAAAAGCAGCAACATAACAATGGCCCACCACCCACAAGACGACGAAAGAAAGATTAGAGTTCCCTTTTTCTCCGGAGTAAGACCGCTAACCCACACAACACAACGCCAACAACTCCGCTCCTCTCTCTAATTTACTTACTCCGCCCCCGGCCCACCACCACGCCGGACCGACCATCGACCACCGTCGTTTACAATGGCAGCTCAGTCGTCTTCTTTATCTTCACCGTCTCACTGTACGCAAACAATCAAGTGTTGCCTAGCCCCTCGGTTTCATCGCCGTCCTTCCGTTAAGCTTCCTTTTTACTGCCGTGATCCTCCGATTCCCAAGCTGTTCTCCGTCCGTTCACAATCCCCGAAGTCGGATTACGGACTGGGATCGAAATTATCTGCTTCTTCCGATGGTACTGAGGCTTCTTCGTCTTCGTCGGCTATTGATTTCCTCACATTATGCCACAGCCTTAAGGTCTCTGCATGTTTTGTTTAATCGCGTTGGTTATGTGTCAATTTGTGTTTTGTATGTGCTTAAAGTTTAGTTTTATGCCAATTAGTTTTTGAATTAAAGCGCATTTTAGTTTAATTAATCGGGTGTTATTGGTAAGTGGTTTTTTGTTTTTTCTTTGATCTGTACATTGATCGATAAAGTTGATGATAAATTAGGTATCGCATTGGATGGTGGTGGGTTGTTGGATGTGATTTTTGTGTGATTAATTTCAAATTGTCATGGACTACGAAATTCTGAACTGTGCCAGAATCCACAAGTTTTTAACTTTTAAGTCATTACATTCAGTTTTGTAAGAGTATTTTTGGGTTTGTTTAGGATCTTGCAATTGCTTGTACAATTGTTTTTGAGAGGAAGGTTCCATTTGTTGTAAAAATTAAGTGATGACTTATGAGGTGTCTGATGTAAGGAAAACATTGAAGCGCATGTTATTTGGAGAGAGTGGAATGGAAGTTCTACTGAAGGAGAGTGGGGAGCCATGTAAGTTATTCAATGGAGGCAGACCTATCTCAGCATTCCAATCCCTCTGTTGTAGTTGTTCAAACTTTTCTTCAGTGTTGATAAATTCAGAATTCTAATGTTTATTGTTGAAGCCAATGATATAAGACACTAGCCACTTTAACTGACTTTGTTTACTGGATGGTGTGAATGTTAAAGAATTTTAAGAAATTGAAACACTACTTGATACAAATTGAAGAAAAGCATAGTACTTGATTAAGGTGCTAATCTGGATTTTCTAGGTGAGGATAGTTTGTAGAGAACAAGAGAAACAGAAAAATATGATAGAAGTCTACTGTGTTAGTGCTTGAAAATATATCCTCAAGCTCACCACCGAAGATGAGAAAGTCTTCAAGTCAAGTTGCTCAAGCTATAAAACATATAAAGCGATGCCTCACAATTAGGGAAAAGCTATCATCGAATTCTTCACCATCTATGACAGTAAGCCTCTACCAGTGAGCATGTTTTGCACTTTTTCTGCAGAGGTGCGTATTTATGTCTGTTATCGGGTATAAAGTCGTTAGTGCTCATATGGACCTATGGTAAAAATTAGCTTGAAAATTTCAATATCTCATCTTCATCAAGTGTGAACTAAGTTATGGACAACGTTTTTATTGAAACAAACGGGCGTTCATTTCTTATTGTTTCTTCTGTTTCCCATTTGTTAGTCATACTTTTTAAATGTAAGTTCTTGGTTCTTTCAATTCTTGGATTTTATTTATTTCTTCATTTCTTAAATATTGACGCTATTTATAAAGTATCCTTTGTATGTTAACTCTCTCTCTCTCTCTCTCTCTCTCTCTCTCTCTCTCTCAATATTTTTGTAGACCACCAAAAGAAAGGGATGGATCAATCATGGGATAAAGGGTCCTGAGTCTATTGCCGATCATATGTATCGGATGTCGTTGATGGCTTTGATTGCTGGTGATATTCCTGGTGTGAACAGGGAAAGGTTGGACTGGTCAAATTCATTTGCTTGTTTGTTAGGTCTTGTCTTATTGTTTCAATAAGAATCTAATAGTGTGTTAGCACAATGGTATACTGTTCATGTTTTACATGAAAGATAGGATTGTTCATATTTTATTTTCTTTGATCTTGCTAAGCGAAGGAAAGTCTGCAATGTAACTTAAGGATTCGTTGCTTAGCTCATACTAAAGGGTGCCTTTAAACAAACATGTGACTTTTTGAATTGCTACTCTTGTCATTAACTTCTGTGCATCTGAAGTATTTGTTATGCTGGCTACACTAATACACAAGGGCTCCTTTGCATACCAAACTTTGTTCACTCCCCGCATGCCTAATAGCGTAAATTACATTAAGATGTATTAATTAAATATCAAGCTTTTAAGGTAACTGTGGGTGGTTATGTAAGTAATTGCTCAAGAATCGAGATAATTTTGTTGCAGCTGTTGTTGAATAACCCAGCTCCTGTCAGTGTAAGCTTATAATTAATTAACTCGCTCCATTGATGATATACAAAAATATCTCTTGGTTTAAGACATTATGGCCGACACTCTTCACCATTGCAATCACCAAACATGAAGATAGTTTTGGACGGGGTAGGATATGAACTGCATATATAGGATGTAGCAGTATAGTAAACAGATAAAGCTCCTAAATTCCATTAAATGGATGCTGCAACATATATGTATTGATGACTATTTGGTCAAGCTGGTGTGTCCACCTAATACTGTTGATTTCATGTTTTCATTTTTCAAACTTGGGGAGCATAGAGTATCCATATAGGTTCCATTAGGAGATTGTAATGCCTATGAGGAGAAAGGGCTGTGGTGCTCCTTGATCACCTAAAGACCCAAGCTGGTGAGTAAGCTAGACTATATAAATGATTGGTGTCGATTAGTTTCCCTTTCTATCTTATCAACTATTCAAGTGCCCCATTTTTAACTGTCAGGGTCCCATCAATTTGCGTCACCAGCTATTGTTCATAAGCTGTTAAGATCACTGTTTTGCATAGATAAGCTGATATTTGAGGTGCTACAGCTACATAATCCCACGAGTCACTGAAACTGGCTATTTATTTATTTAAATGAGTTTTAGATGAATTGAGTTCACATACATTACCATGCTTTCAGGAAAAGGGAGGTGACACAGGTAAGCTATGGTTGCCTTCCCTTTTAAATTCAGCCAGCTCCCTAGGATAAAAGAGGAACAAATAAAGAAGGAAAAGTAAAGAAAAACTGCACGTAGCAAAACCCACACACAGACATAAATTCTTTTAGTTTTAAATCATCTGTACATCTTTCCTAAGTTCAATCAACTTTGTTGGTCGCATATCAATTTATTGTAGCAAGTGATCTTCATTCACCAGCTTCATTAGTTGGAATGCTAATTACACTTTCCCTTCTGGTTTTTGTGTATGAATAGGTGTATCAAGATTGCGATTGTGCATGATATAGCAGAAGGTATGTTGGTGATTCTTTCACTACTTTTTTATTTACTAAGTTGCTACAATTGAAGCATGGCCCTTCAATTTATGCTCGAGTACATATTTAGATTATTATTTGAAATTTGTGTTTCATTTGCATTTCTCTAGAGTCCATGCCTGAATTTGTTGAAAAATACAAACTTAGTCCCATTACTCTTATTATTGTTTCTCTACTTAGTGTACTTCTTGCTGTTTGACCCTAATTCAAGTAGTCTGATCATCTGGCTTATTTATATCTAACACATGTCTTGTCCATAATTCAGTTAATTATGTTAAAAAAAAATTTTAAATAAAAAAAATTGTTGTTAGGACCAGCAACATTAATGGCATGACTTCGTTTTTTTTGCGAAAAAAAATTGGGGTTATCACTTATGTGATTTATGACCCATTTCCTCTATTGCTGGCCTTTTTCTATTTTCTCTTATTAATTATTCTGGTAAGTAGCGTCCTTTCTTGTTCAAGCTTTGGAGCTTATGATGTAATTTGACTTTTTATAGCTATTGTCGGAGATATAACCCCATCTGATGGTGTGCCCAAAGTTGAAAAGAGCAGGCGGGAGCAAGCAGCTTTAAACGAAATGTGCAAAGTTCTTGGCGGAGGAATGAGGGGTATTCACTACCATTTGGTGTCTTGGATACATGTTCATTTTCTTCCAGATTAACTTGATCCATGTTGTTGTGTTGTCCGCAGCTGAAGAAATCCAAGAACTATGGGCAGAATATGAAAATAATGCTTCCATCGAGGCTAATCTCGTGAAAGATTTTGACAAAGTATGTTTTTTTCATTTGATTGGATGACCTTTGCATAATATATAGAACTGGCTTTGACATATATTCTTATGTTGAAAATAGCTGACACTTCTTAGGGAAAATTATGTATGTCCGAATTCATATGTTCACTGTGTTTTGTGCATTGAGCTTGTGTTGAATGATTATATTTAAAAGTAGATGGTCTGTTGTTTTTTGCTCATCTGATTTCCTTGAATTAACCTGCATATGTTACATTTTTTTGAATCTTCATGAACTTGAGTATTGTTTATTACCGCAGATGTTTTACTGAAAGTAAATCCTTTATTTAACAATTGGCATTAGTAGTGAATCTTGAAACTTGAAAGATAGAGCAAGTAGTAAAAATTGGTGATTATATAAGTCCTATATGGGAGTGCTGGATGGAATCTAAGGTCATCTTGCCATAATATCGAATAAAATGTTGGACACAGATCAGTCAGGTTAGTATTCTGACATTGGAATCTTATAGCACGTATTGGTTGTTAACTAACGCATAAAAACAAAGATTATTTTATTTGTGACAAATTTCCCATAGGCCAGAAGGGTAGAGACCTTGCAGCCAAACTGGGGTTTGACCTCTATTTAAAGGGAACTAACTCAATTGTGACCATTGCTCTAGGAAGTTCCACTCATGCTTCATTAGACAGATTCATAAGTGGATTCATCATTTCAAACTATGGTAGAAATGAAAGTTTGAAATGAAGGTTGAAATCCTGGCAAGTGATATCTACTCAATGAATGAAAACAAATGGGCCCCTTTCATAATCCTGATCATCTGTTTCTTCATTGTTCTACCGCCCGTTATTTATAGGATAGGTTATTTTCTGTTGTGGAGGAAGCTTGGGTTAGCCCTGATACTGTGAGCTCGTTCCCCTTTTATTTTTGAGGTTTTGGTAGAGGAATAGATGAGGCAATCTTGTGGCAGTGTCGGATGTATGCCATTCTCTGGTGCATTTGAATCAAGAGAAATGCTCATATTTTTAAGGGTAAGAGTTCCCGTCAGTTTGGGGATATGGTCCGGGTGCTCTTCATGGGGTGGCCATTTTCGTTATTCAGCGGGATTTGAGGGCTCTTCTGTTTTGATTTATCTTTTGTATTGCTTTTCTTTTTCCTTTTCTTTTGATGGGTCATCCATTTTGCTTGTAATCTTTCTTCCTTAATATATTCTTCTTTTTTGATTAAAAAAATGAATTTTCTCTTTTAATATAATCTGCTCTTTTTCAAAAAGTTATGGATTATGAAGTGGATCTAGTTTGAAATTACGTCTAGTTTTGCAATAAAACGATGCCGATTTTCATTCCCAATATGGTAGAACTGGTTAATGGGTGGCCAGGGAGAGGGTGGGCCCTCAGGCGTGGGCGTGGTCTGGAGCTGGTGAGCTAGCAGCTATAGATTCAAGCATTGGGCTGGATTGGGATGCGCTAACATTCTTACCTTATGTTGGAAACATGTTTGCAGTCATTCTAATCAAAGAAAGTATGGTGAAAAGTAAAAGAAGGAATATGATTTTCGTTCACATGTATTGGTCACATGAAAAAACCCGGGAAGTTATTGATCATGGATAGAACTTTAAACATAAGTTAAGCCACTGACAAGAAGGAATTAAAAGAAAAAAAAAAGATAACAAAAAGGAAGATACTAATCAAGTAAGAAAGAACAGTTAAAAAGTTGATCAATTGGAAGTCAAATAAATAGCTTATGTAACCTGAAATTTCCAAATTATTTGTGCCCAAGAAATAGGTATATCTAGTTTTCTAGAGATAAAACACCGATGTGATTGTATAATGGGAGCACACCACGCATTTGGTGGACGTACAAACTGAGAAGTATGTATAATTGTTTGAGTAGTGAAATAATGTGAACCCTTTAGAATCTGCTACTGCTAACTAAGCCTATTCTTTAGCAGCCTTCTTGGGCTTTGTGATTATGGAAGTGTGTTAATGATGTCTTGCTCTATTTTCTTGATCTTTATTGTTGTGGATTCTGGGTGCGGAAGGCTGGGTATCCATGGTGGGATGCCACCTCTTGTAAGACAAAGTACACGGTCAAATTTTCTGGTAGATAGATAGATACCTCAGGAAGTCCAGCATAAACCTGGGTCTGCCTTTCAAAATTGTTTCTTCCGAAAACATCATTTTGGGACGAGCTTATGGGCATGGGTTTAAATTGTCAGCGATATCATATATAGTGGAAGTCCATTACTGAGTAGTGTGAAATTCTGGTTCTAGTTTAGCGTTTTTCTAAAGCAGCAGCATGATTGTAAATTGATTTTTTGGTGGTAGATTGACAGTCCTTGGGCCATCCCACACAAGCCCTTAGCAGAACTTGTAACTATAGGCAGTTGTGTCTTTGCAATTTGATTGGTAAACATTCCTTTATAACTGTTTTTTTGTCAACCCTAATCTTCTAAACTGCTTATTATGACCAGTATATCCTATCCTGTATCATGGATGACAACTTGCTTGATATCCTGGTGCCGAAGTTCTTCACCTACCTATGTTTACAAAGCTATTCATTCCATGCTGACGTTTCATCATGATCTCAATCCATAAACAAAGATATTGAGTAGTTATGTAATTTGATTGGGCCATTAATTGATCAGAGGCTACAAGTTGTATTCCAGAATCGACCACCTGTAATTGAAGTCATTCATTTTTCTCCATAGATATGCGATATGTGTTTTGCCATAGTTTATTGTGGAGTTGCAATACTTGGTTTTCTTCTAGGCTGTAGCTGCAGTACTTCCAATACATGTGCTTTTATGTTGGGTCTGTGCTGGTTTTAACAGTGAACTGTGCCAGACCTTGTAGTAAATATATGCTTATATATTTATATGTATTCTCGATGACTGGGTTCACACTACTGACTAATAGTCTCATGCTTCCAGGTTGAAATGATTCTGCAAGCACTGGAATATGAAATGGGTAAGTGTAGAACATAACTATTGGTCTATTGACGAAAACTAGTCGTGCCTTTGAATTTGTTAGATTTGCATCATGTGGATTTGTTCTCCGCTTGTTGACATCAGCGCGATAATATTATATGAAGTCATTATCTGAATTAACTGGTTATAAAAGTTATCCCGATAATACATATTCCCTGTGTTTTTTACTCCCTGCTTACTGCGAACTACTCAAAGAGGTCCTATCTGATAGACAAATATTTAAGACAAACACAACTACCCTTGAACGCAACCACTATAACAAACTCTTTGTTGTAACCAACTTGTTATATGCATTCCTTGCATTTGGTTCTGCCTCCATACTACTCAAAGAATCCCTATTTTAAAAGTCAAATATATAAGACATACATAACTACCCTTGAAAGCAACCATTTCGACGAACTCTTTGTTGTAACAATCTTGTTTATTCCATATATGAGGGTTGAGGTAACAGCATTATAAGAATTGCATGATTGATTTTTGAGATGAGACTCTTTGAATGGAACATCTCAAAAAGAGAAGTAAGAGTCTTTGATTGGCCGAAGGGAGTTTTTGCCTGAGGATTCATATGATTGTAAGCCTAAATAAAAATAGCAGCATGCTTCAAATATGTTTATAACCTTTTGTAGATCTTCGCTGATCTCTTTACAATCTTAAACTAGAAGTATTACGACCACCTATGGTGTGTGTATCTGCAAAGTATTGGAAAGCAAAAGACAGATCCACCATTTTCATGTGGTATCTGGTGTAACCTTGCTAGAAAAATTACGCCTTCAACAACTGCATTAGTGAATTGTTGTTTGATGTGTGTCAGTTATCTAAATATTTAACATTTTTACCCAGAAATGTATTAATTTTCAATTAGCTGATGGTGGAAAAGTATCTGATTAGCTATTATACCTTGTTGCAGAACATGACAAAGTTCTCGATGAGTTCTTCCTTTCAACAGCTGGTAATATCAATATATTTTCATATCAACCTGCAAACAAGCAACACGATTTCGTCTTCTTCGAATCTTATACCCATGGTTATTGATATCTGTACTTCTGTATTTGTGCTCGACTTGCAGGAAAATTTCAAACTGAAATTGGAAAGAGTTGGGCTGCCGAGATCCTAGCCAGGAGAAATTCAAGATTGGCAAATAGGCATAATGAGTCCTGATTTTTGAACGAGGATGCTCGTATTATTTTGGTTACAAGATTATGTAATTCCATCAGAATCAGATCTTCCTCGAACCCCGTCTTTACCTCCTAACCCCCGGGGCTGCTGTGTCCAAAAGGATAATCAATTTTGTACTTGATAGCCATCAATATAGCTGAAGAGAACCAAAGCTTTCAAACACCAGAGCCCTCCACTAAACGATTGTGTTTCCGTTAAGTAGTCAAGAACTGTGTAGAAGACAGAATGAAATCTCTTCTAACTCTAAAATGAGGATATAATACTTGATTCAGGGAGGGGTAAAAAAGTAGAATTACTACGGAAGGAGGCTTATTTAATTTAATTAAATTTTTTTTTAAATATTTTATGTTTGGGTTTTTATTTTGACAAGCATGTTAACAAAAAAAGCAGTCTTCTTTAGATGTGTTTACAGTTATGAATTGGAGTAGGAAATCATTTCCAGTCAGATGGGATTCAAGATGTAATAAACAAGCTGACGTGGCACCTGTATTCATTTTATGTGAAAAAGCCGGTCTTTGTATGATCCATGGCAGCCATTTTTTGCTGGCCCGTTTGGAAAGGAAACTCAATTTGGCCATGGGTAGCATACACAGCAGGATTCAAACATTGCCAACAAAGTAGCCATTGCATCACCTTGTCATTGGAAGCTAATCAGATCTGGTACTTTCTCGTGAAAGAAGCAGTGTTGCTTCTGTTGCATTCCAATTTTTCTTGTTTGACTTTCTTGGCTCAAATTGACTATTTTTAGATTGATGCCTATTTACACACACACACACACACACGCGTAGGGGTGACAATGGCTGGCACGACATGAATGCACGAACCAGCACGACACGATTAAAAACACGAATTACAGAGACAAATGACACGATATGACACGGCACGAAACAACACGACACGAAAGCACGAAATTAAAATTTTATTTAAAATAACATTTATTATTATATTTATGATTAAATAAGATAGATAATATGAAAACACGATAGTGCGGCACGAACACGACACGATAGCACGAATTGCTACCCCTACACACACGCTCACACACACACACACACACACATATATATACATGTAAAACTATATGTTAGATTGATGTAAAACTATATATACATGTCAAATGATTGACCAAACGAAACAAATAATACTCTTAGTCTGTTGGAATTAAGTTGGAATGCTTAATTTCAGAGTTTTAAATTAGAATTGGAAGAACACTTTGAGTTCCGTGGAGCTCAAATTATTTTTCAATTCTATTCTAATTCTAAAGCTTGACATTGAATATCCAAACATAACTTTAAAGTAATTGATCAAAGGACACAAACTAGACTCTTAACATTATAGACTTTAGATGATTGAGCTCATAGAGTATTCTAATGATTTTTGATGCTATCTATTATAACAAGTTCTAGAATTGTTAACGAGTAGAGCCAAATAGTGGCTCATTGAATACGATTCAAATTAATTTTATTTGAAGAGTAGAGATAGAAATACAGTTTTTTTTTTTTTTTTTTTGTACAACATTCTCCACAAATCTAGATGCGAACATGTGATCGGTCAGATATCACATGACTTAGCATGTGATGTCACTCTTTAACCCATCACATGATTGCAGTAAGATTTGTATGAATAAATTATACAAAAATATTTGTATCTATCATTTTCCTTATTCCAATATGAAATCAAGTTGAATATTTAACAAATACAATTTTTATTACCGAATTCCACTCGAGTATATATTCACAAATAATCAAGTCAAATACGAATACAAAACGAAAACCTTTTAAATTCGTTAACAAAGAGTCAATTTCGAATACCTAATTGAGTTTTCATATATTTGCAAGTCCGAAGCTCATTTTATACAGTTGCTTTTAGAGCTATTCGGTTTTTGTTTTTTTTGTTTTTAGTCAAGGTTTAAATTACAGTTTTGTTTATGTTGAAAGTTGTTGTGGCAAGGTTGTGGCTGGATGTTAAGTAAGATCTTGTTAGAATATAGGGCGACGGCACAAATATGCAGATGCAATTCCTAGAAAAAGGGCACTCGCCCTGGGCCGATTTATGTGTTTTTTAGTTTTTTTATTTGTATCGGTTTAGGGTTTGGTCTTGTATTCATATATAAGTTGTAACCCTAAAACGTGGTTAAGGTTATTGGCAGTTTAAGACTCCAAATACTCTATATTCTTTCAATCCCTAATTGCTTGATCATTGATTATTGTTCAATCTATTGTTTGTTCACAACAGATATGGTATTTATGGTTTAGAAATTTGGGAGGGATTTGAAAAGGGATATCTTGGCACCGATTGAGCATGCTTTTCTTTCCAAAACATTAAAAAGGAGTCATTTATTTAGGTCACTTGACACTTGGTGAAGGAGAAAAAGAAGACAAAATGCAAATGAAGGAAGGGACTGGGGTTTTCTCTAACACAATCAATCCTGAAATACAATACTATTAAGAGCCCGTTTGGTACATTGTTTATAAAACGCAGTGTTTTAAAAACGGAGGTTTTTCCTTATAAATACGTTTGGGATATCACTTCAATATGCAACTTTTTTTTCCTAGAAGCGTTTTAAAACCTGCGTTTTGGAAAAAAGCTGAGAATTTTAGTTTTTAAAACGCAGCGCTGTGTTTTCTGCCACAGTATTGAAACACATTTTTTGCAAATAAGCTATATTTTATCTCTGTATTTTGGCCAAAACGTTCAACCAAACGGACTTTTAAGTATTATATATAGATAGAGGCAATTCCATCAATTTATTGCATTGTTGTTTTTATGGCAACTTAATTGATTCATTATCACTTCAACTTCTCTACTTGTAGCCATTGTTGGCTATAAGTGGTAATGCTTTTTCACTATCCCTCTTTTTCTTGGTCATGATATTTGTTCCTTTCTCTCCCATCTTTTTCACAGAGTCGGAGAACATCCACCTGTTTTGCACGTGGCCACTTCTTTTAGTAACTTCTTTATATTTTGTCTCTTTTGTTTAAAGAGTTCATGTTTAAAAAATCTAACAGTTAAAAAATAGTATTAGAGTTGGTCATAATTATAAAAATATTTAAGTATAGTCAAAATAATTATAACATGAGGAGGGTTAAATTGAAAAGATTTATGGTGATTGTATACATAATTTATTTGCCTCGAACGGAGGGAGTATTAATTTTTATTAGTATAAAAATATCCTTAAATAGTTACTCATTAATCATTATAACAATAAAAAAAATTATTTTTTGAATTACTTTGACTTCACTTTTCTTTAAACTAAAAAGCTACTTTTTTTTTCATGTTTTAATGAAAAAAATTATTTAATCTTTTATATAATATTTTTTAGTTTTCTGAAAAAGTAATCAAATATGCTTGTATATATAGCTACAATTATTTTTAATTAAATTTTTGTTTGTTGCACTTGAATGTTATTGATGTTTATTAGGTTACCTTTTGACAAGATCTTTTATTCTTTTTATGTTTCAATATATCCAATGAACAATATATTTTTTTATTTTTTATTTGTTTGAAGAAATATATATAGTTATTTATGTTCATAAAAAAAGAAAAATAAAAAAAATTGAATTTCGTTGTCTATAAGTGAAGAAAATATTTTTTAAGCATAAATTTTGTATTACTAAAATAAAAAATAAGATTAATTATGAATGGCATGATTATAATTTAGATTTTTATTTCATTAAATCTTATTTTCATATTACACAGTGAAATATATTCTAGTTTTAATTATTGAAATGAATAAAAGAAGGGTACATTTTCCTCTATAAAAGCTTAATTCAAGTGAAAGTAATGGACATGCATGTAAATTCTAGTAGAAATAGACTATTTCTAATTAATTCTGTACTACTTTAGCTGTTGATCAAACCATGTACTTTCTTAGAAAGATAATATATAAGCATTATCACAATAATTTATTAATTACTTTAATATGAGAACATTAGAAAAGTATATGCTAATGAGCTGGGCGGGTCAACACTTATATAGGCCTAAAGCAACCTCTAAAATTGAGGCCTTTTTAAAGTAAATAATTTTTTATTAAAATTATTATATTATTATTTAAAATTTATCTTTCGTATTATTTAAAAGTTAATCCACTTAATTTTTATTGAGATATTGTTAATTTTAGATAAAATTTTATTAATTTTAGTTTCAAAAAACTTCTTTCTGTCAAAGCAACAGTTATGAGAATTATTAACATTATTCTATAAGCGATCTATGCATTTGGAAAAGAAACAAGTCTTATTATATAATCATGTCAATTGATGTATAATTTTTCACTTGTATAATTTCTCTTAAAATTTTAGTTCTATAAATAAATGTAATCCATCAATATTTGAGTTGTTATAATGTTTTAATGAAAGTTCAAAGTTAAGACAATTTCTTTTAAATTTTCATTATCCAATAACCTTAATTTCTCAATGCTAAACAAAAATCCAAAAATATCTCGATACATTTTAAATTATTCAAATCTATTTTGAAATGAAGTGATTGCTTTATCTATTATGTACAAAAACTAATAAATTTTAAGTAATTCTTCAAGAGATCTTACAGCTTCATTGTCAATAATTTCATCAAATTATTTATTTTTACTAATAATACATTTTTCACGGAACTTAGGTTCTATATTCATTTCTATAGCAATTTCTTTGACAGAAATTATAGCATTTTCAAATTCATCTTCCCTATATTTATCAAAAAATGAAATAAGACCTTTGTTGTATAGCAACATCGATACATATATCATTTGATTACATATTTTTACTAATTGAGTTTATCGCAAACAATATCACATACAAAATATTCATACCTAATAAAAACTCAAAGTTCAAGCTCATAAGCTGCTAAACTATTAATAAGTGTGTGAGAGAAAAAAAATAGAATTATTCTTAACATTAAAAAAAATAATTAATAAGTATATATATATATATATATTTATATATATGGAGGAGTTTTTAATGGTTACTACATCTTTCTAATATCAATGGTTACTATTATTACTATCCATTAGATCAAAAATCAATAGCTAAGATTTAATGGTTAGTTGAAAAATGCAGTTAATGTAAGTAGGTAAGTCATTTAATGCATTAAATCTCAACCTTTAATTTTGATCCAATGGTTGATAATGAGAGTAACCATTGATGGTTAAATAAAAAAATAACCATTAAATACTCTCCCTTTTATATATATATATATATATATATATATATATATATATATATATTAGGCCTAATTTTTTGTGAGGCCTAAAGCTAAGGCTTTATTGGCATTACCCTTGGGCCGGCCTACTAATGAGTTAGTAAGTACCATTCTTGTGTTATTACAATATTATTTAAATAATGATATACTCCCCCATATAACTACAAATAAAGCTATTTTTAATAAATTACTTTAATATTACAAATACAGAATGTTGAAACTAAATATATTCAAATAGAGATTAAGGCATTATGACTTAGTAGAGATTATCTAGTTTACTACTTGATTAAATTAATAACTGATTGATAGTAATTTATAAAGGTATGTACAATTTTGCTTATAACTATCATTAACATTTTATTATAATTTATGTTAAATTGGATTCAAATAATAGGGAATCGAGTCCAATATTTACAAGTCGAGTCGAATTTGATTCAAGATATTATTGAATATTCGTTTAGTTCTTCGAGTTAACTCGACTTGATCCAAATTGTAAACAAAATTAAAATCTTACCAATTTTGACTTGAATACGATCAGACGCGGTCTCATTTTTAGATCGAAGATCTTCTTACGTGGTTGTTGAATATCCTCCGACTGCTTGCTAGTGTAGTGAGTAGTGAACCATTTAAAATATTGGACCGTTACGTTGCGTAACGAGTGAGCCTCATACATCGTTTTTCTAGTAAGACTTTGTATTAAAGAAATGGGTAAACTACACAAATGGTTCCTGTACTTTTCAATTTTTTTGGGATTGGTCCCTAAACTAATTTTTGTAAATATTTTATCCCTGTACTAAACAAGTAAAACGTAATTCATCCTTCCGTCCATTGCCTTTTTTGCCGTTAAGTGTTATCATGTGCAACGCACATGATTTTTGATAAGGGTAAAATTGTCCATACATTTTTTCTTTTGAATAGGCAAAAATACCCATGATATCTTTGTTTCTAAAAACTTGATACAAGGGCATTAATGTATTTTTGTTAACAAAATACCCTTTCTTCTCCGCCAACACCACCCCCACTATCACTGCCAACACCACCACCAACGACCTCTTCTTCCTCACCCCTTCGGCAACTACAAAGTCCGATCACCGCCAACACTCTTGTGCCAATTTACAGAATCAGTGGCATGTTTGATGAGACTTTGGGAGAGAGTTTGTTAGAAATAGAATTATATGGAGATTACGGTTGGAAGGTCAACTACGGAAGCCTCTACTAACTGAGACTAGAGCGTCAACGGGCCAGCGGGTTGGGCTGACCCGCAACTCGCCACAACCCGCCACTAGACGGTACGGTTGGGCTGAACCACCAAATAAACGGACTGAAATATTTCAACCCAACCCAACCCGCCATGGGCTATAGGTTGGGGCGGGCCAGCCCGCCAAAAAAAAATCTTAAATAAACTCAATGTCTAACAAATTAAAGTAAAAAATATATATATATATATATATATATCACAGCTGTTTTTAATTTTTAATTAATGAAATAAAAATTTAAACAAAAGGCCAATAAACAATCTAACAAATTAAAGCCAAAAAAGTTAAGGGAACATAACTACACTTCTTATAAATCAAAGAGTCAAACTAAATTTGTATAGTCAAACAATTTGGCGGGTTAATCCAACCCAACCTAACCCAACCCGCTTCAACCCGCTGGCCCAGCGGGTTCAACCCGTTTGACCCGCCTCCTAGGCTGGATCAAAATGTATCAACCCAACCCAACCCATTTTGGTGGCAGGTTGGGCTGACCCGGCGGGTTCAACCCATATTGACAGCTCTAACTGAGACTTTGGGAG
Source organism: Platycodon grandiflorus (assembly GCA_016624345.1). NCBI lineage: Eukaryota > Viridiplantae > Streptophyta > Magnoliopsida > Asterales > Campanulaceae > Platycodon > Platycodon grandiflorus. The sequence goes on from CM028362.1 coordinate 64,927,191, forward strand.
ATAGTGTTCTCGATCTGTTCTGTAACAAAACCTTACCAAAAATTTCGATCTGTTCTCTAACAAAACAGTACCGAATGTATTTTCCCCCAAATCCACCGAACAATCAAATGAACAAATTCGGCAATTAATCGATCCCATAGGGTTTCAGCCAGCAAAATTTTGGAGTTCAGTTAAGGAAACTTTTCAATAATGAAGATGAAGATCAACAAAGCCTGCGATCTTAGCTCGATCTCTGTTCTTCCTCCTCATTCAAGGTTCAATTTCTTCACTAAGTCTTCTTTGATCTAAACATTATGATGGTACTTTGAAGCTGGAAATGAAATCATGTGTGCGTCCGTGTGTTTTTGTGTGAGCTGAAATTTGAAAGGATCACGTAGTGTGTGAGTGTATGAGCGTGTGTGTGTTTGTGTGTGTGTGAGAGAAAGAGAGAGAGAGAGAGAGAAGGATTTTTAGTGCTTAAACTGCGTGTTTGGTTAAGTGGGTTTGAAAGAAACCACAGAGAGAGAGAGAGAGAGAGAGAGAGAGAGAGAGAGAGTGTGTGTGTGTGTGTGTGTGTGTGTGTGTGTGTGCACGCACTCACGCTTAAGTAGGTTTTCAATTTGCTACTGAGAAATAAAAATGAGTTAAAAGACAAGTAAGGGTAAAGAGAGAAAAATAAAAGGGGAGTTTTGTTAGGTGGAGAAGGAGAGGAGAGAGAAACGGTGGCCACGGCCAAGTTTAAACACTGGGGAAGAAATGATTATGAGGTGGGCACGTAATTTCTTTAGTTTAGGACAAATTACAAAAAAGGTATCTATATTTTTTAAATTAGAATGACTAATTTACCCTTGGACAAAAGTACGTAACATGCACGTGATTCCACTTAACGGAAAAAAAAAAGACGACAATAGATGGAAGGACCAATTGCGTCAACAATTTGAGTTCAGGGACCGCTGACATGGGTATAGGACCAATCCCAAAAAAGTTGAGAAGTACAGGGATCATTTGTGTAATTTGCCCTAAAGAAATTTGGCTTCAAATCTTCTATCACACTCCTTGTCCTACTTAATCCTAGCCTTACACGTGTCCTTATTATTTTAACTTATCTTCTTTTTACAATTTTTACAAGGAAATGTTTAAGGCTGAGATTTAATGTGACAGAGAGTGATATAAAATATGATAGAAGATTTGAAGCCGAGAAATCTCACACTTCAATAACACTTAACATCTTCATTGATGCTATTAGAGCAACCACAACAATACCTTCCTATATCACTCTAAACACCTCGTTTTCCGTTCAAGTTTCACTTTTTCAACACTCTAAAAATAAATTCACTCTAACAAACACTCTCTATATAAACCTCTAAAAATTAAATATCTCTCATCCCAACTAACAAACCATTATATTTTTTTATCTTTTATTTATATTTTTCCACAACAATTAAAATAAAATATTTTAAATATTAAATTTTATATACTATGAAAAATATATTGTACTCTCTCCGTCCCTAAATTATTTTCTTGTTTGACTCGGCACACGAATTAACAAAAAAAATTGACTTGATTATTAATATTGGTATAATGTGTAGTTTTTTTTAATGCCAATGTGTATATGACGCATAATTAAAGTAGAGAGAAAAGTAAGGGTAAAATGATAAAAATAATCTCCTAAAAAATAAAGTTTTAAACATGACAATTATTTAGGAACGAACAAAAAAAAACAATAATTTAGGGACGGAGAGAGTATATTTTAATAATTTTTATTTTAAAATATTAAACAAAAGTATATTGTGCTCAAATAAAGTGAAAAAAATATAAAGGATTTGAGTCACTATTCATGTTAAAACACACTCTATATTTAGAGGGTAATTTAATTGGTTTTAGAGATAGAAGGTGAACTAGAAGGACCACTGTAAAATTAAAAAACAAGTAAAAATCTTTAGAAAAATTTAAAATTATTTTTAGGGGCGGTGGAGTACTCACACTTTGGACGCCCTTTCGTATTAATCGAGTTTTAAACAGTGTTCATACAGTTAAACACTTACTTTTAGTCGTGTCAACTGCCTTTACGACCAACATTGTTTACTTGGTAAGCAAACTGAATTTAATGGTCCCTATACTTTTCAATTTTTTTGGGATTGGTCCCTAAACTAATTTTTGTAAATATTTTATCTCTGTACTAAATAAGTAAAACGTAATTCGTCCTTCCGTCCATTGCCGTCATTTTTTTGCCGTTAAGTGTTATTATGTGCAACGCACATGATTTTTGGTAAGGGTAAAATTGTCCATATATTTTTTTTTGAATAGACGAAAATACCTATAATATCTTTGTTTCTAAAAACTTGATACAAGGACATTAATGTATTTTTGTTAACAAAATACCCTTTCTTCTCCGCCAACACCACCCCCACTATCACCGCCAACACCACCACCAACGACCTCTTCTTCCTCACCCCTTCGGCAACTACAAAGTCCGATCACTGCCAACATTCTTGTGCCAATTTACAGAATCAGTGGCATGTTTGATGAGACTTTGGGAGAGAGTTTGTTGGGAATAGAATTATATGGAGATTACGGTTGGAAGGTCAACTACGGAAGCCTCTACTAACTGAGACTAGAGCTGTCAAAATGGGCCATCAGGTTAGGCTGACCCGCAACCTGCTACAAACCGCCACTAGGTGGGTTGGGTCGGCCGACGTCAAATGAACGGGTGAAATATCTCAACCCAACCCAACCCATGGGCTCAGTTGGGCGGGCCAGCCCGAAAAAAAAATCTTAAATAAACTCAATGTCTAACAAATTAAAGTAAAAAAAAAAAAACATATCACAACTATTTTTAATTTTTAATTAATGAAATAAAAATTCAAACAAAAGACCAAGAAACAATCTAACAAATTAAAGCCAAAAAAGTTAAGGGAATATAACTACACTTCTTAAAAATCAAAGAGTCAAACTAAATTTATATAGTCAAAAAATTTGGCTGGTTAGCCCAACCGGCTTCAACCCGCTGGCCCGGCGGGTTCAACGCGTTTGACCCGCCTCCTAGGCGGGATCAAAATGTATCAACCAAACCCAACCCATTTTGGTGGTGGGTTGGGCTGGCCCGGCAGGTTCAACCCATATTGACAGCTCTAACTGAGACTTTGGGAGATAGTGTTCTCGATCTGTTCTCTAACAAAACCTTACCAAAAATCTCGATCTGTTCTCTAACAAAACAGTACCGAATGTATTTTCCCCCAAATCCATCGAACGGTCAAATGAACAAATTTGGCAATTAATCGATCCCATAGGGTTTCAGCAAGCAAAATTTTGGGGTTCAATTAAGGAAACTTTTCAATAATGAAGATGAAGATCAACAAAGCCTGCGATCTCAGTTTGATCTCTGTTCTTCCTCCTCATTCAAGGTTCAATTTCTTCACTAAGTCTTCTTCGATCTAAACATTATGATGGTACTTTGAAGCTGGAAATGAGATCATGTGTGTGTGCGTGTGTTTTTGTGTGAGCTGAAATTTGAAAGGATCACGTAGTGTGTGTGAGTGTATGAGCATGTGTGTGTTTGTGTGTGTGAGAGAGAGAGAGAAGGATTTTTAGTGCTTAAACTGTGTGTTTGGTTAAGTGGGTTTGAAAGAAACCGAGAGAGAGAGAGAGAGAGAGTGTGTGTGTGTGTGTGTGTGTGTGTGTGTGTGTGTGTGTGCGCGCGCTTAAGTGGGTTTTCAATTTGCTACTGAGAAATAAAAATGAGTTAAAAGACAAGTGAGGGTAAAGAGAGGAAAATAAAAAGGGGGGTTTTGTTAGGTGGAGAAGGAGAGGAGAGAGAAACGGTGGCCATGGCCAAGTTTAAACACTGGGAAAGAAATGATTATGAGGTGGCCACGTAATTTCTTTAGTTTAGGACAAATTACATAAAAGGTATCTGTACTTTTTAAATTAAAATGATTAATTTACCTTTGGGCAAAAGTATGTAACATGTGCGTAATTCCACTTAACGAAAAAAAAAATAGACGACAATGGATGAAATGACCAATTGCGTCAACAAATTGAGTTCAGGGACCGCTGCCATGGGTTTAGGACCAATCCCAAAAAAGTTGAGAAGTACAGGGATCATTTGTGTAATTTGCCCTAAAGAAATCTGGCTTCAAATCTTCTATCACACTGTTTATCACACTCCGTGTCCCACTTAATTCTAGCCTTATACATGTCCTTGTTATTTTAACTTGTCTTCTTTTTATAATTTTTACAAGGAAATGTCTAAGACTGAGATTTAATGGAACAGAGAATGATAGAAAATGTGATAAAAGATTTGAAACCAATAAATCTCACACTTCAATAACACTTAACATCTTCATTGATGTTATTACGTATCAATTGAGTTTTAAACAGTGTTCACACAGTTAAACACTTACTTTTAGTCGTGTCAACTGCCTTTACAACCAACATTGTTTACTTGGTAAGCAAACTGAATTTATTTTGTTGGGGATCTAACTTCCAGATTTTAATTTTTATAAAAAATAAAAAATACTCATCCGTTCCATCCAAAAAATTTATGTTTAAAAAGTTTACTTATTAAAGGATATATTAATATCATTAGAGTTAATCATAATTATAAAAATATTTAAATATAACCAAGATAATTATAACACAAGTGGAGGGTAAAAATAAAAAATTATAAAAATTGTAAGCATAATTTTTTAAAAGTAGAGACTTTAAGTAAAATATTTTAAAATAGTACAGTGAACTCTTTATATTAAACGGATAAAGTATTTTATTGCTTTGAAGGTCAATAAATGAGTTGATTTTGACCTATGTGGGGAATTTTTATTTTTTAGTGTTATTGGCGGGCGGGAAAAGGAATTGAAAGTGAGAGCTTTGAAAAGCCCCAACTACCATGGGTGACCCTTTAAGGCTGATCAAGTACTAATGAAAAAGGAAGTTGTCATTTTTCAACTTTATTTATATTTTCCTTGGTATCATTTAATTGTAATGGGATAATCCCGAATAAATTTAAGTTTAAATTTAGGGTATGTTTCTTGTAAAATTATTTTACAAATTTTAATTCGTAAGATGAAATTTTACTTTTTCATAGAGTCCGTTTGGTCGAGCGTTTTGGCCAAAACGCAGGGATAAAACGCAGCTTATTTGCAAAAAATGTGTTTCAATCTGACGAAAACACGGCGTTTTCAAAACGCAATGCGTTTAAAGCTGGAATTCACTTTTTCCCAAAACGCGGGTTTTAAAACGCTCCTAGGAAAAAAAAAAATGCGTATTGAAGTGATATTCCAAACATATTTATAAGAAAGACTGTTTTAAAAAACATTTTTTAAAACGCTACATTTTTAAAACGCTTTTATAAACGCGTACCAAACGGGCTCATAGTAGATCAAGTTAAATAAATTATCTTAGAGAATATACCTGTAAAACTATTATTTCTAAGTTTTTAACTTAAATTTATTATAATGGGCCACTTTTTCTAAATGTTAAAATGGTAGTCTAGAAATGCTGGAAATTTTGTCAACCGCGTGAACTACAGTCATATATGGAACTGATGACCGTGTCTTTTAGGTCATTTCTTTCACATGCTTTATAAACTTGCCCACCGACACATGAAGACAAATTTTACTGTAACCAAAAAAGAATAACACAAATCTTACTTGCAATTAAGAGTTTTAGAGTTTCTCCAATTCAATCATTAAAAAATGCTAGACATCTTGAAAAAAAAAAATTCAAATAATTTTTTTCAGTTTTCTTTTATCTTTTATCATCAATCAGTTATGATTTATTGTCAGTTTTCTTTTATTTTTTACTGTCAACCAGTTACGGTATAAAATAATTTTTTTTGTGTTTAATTATAAAAAACGGTCACGTTTGAAAGAATGTTTTAAAATGAGTTTTGCACTGGAACAGGTTTAGAAAGATGACTCTATCTTTTAAATTTTTTGTCACATACGAAAGAAGTTTTCTTATTTAAGCATGCTACGTAGAAAAAACTAGATGATAGCATTGAAAATGCTCATAGTACACTTTGATCGATTTGGATGTGGGTTGTTTCGATTACTAAGGTTTCATTTGGATTTAAACAATTTTCAGGAAAATAGAAAATAAATAAGTATATATATATATATATATATATATACACACACACATACACACACACATATATATATATATATATATATATATATATATACTCCTTCCGGCCTTAAACAAGAGGCTATCTTTTTATTTAGGTCGTTATCAAGAAAATGTTAACTTTCCAATCTTTCTTTTTTTAGAAGTTATTTTTACAATTGTACTCTTGATTTGGCTGCCACTTAAATTGATGGACCCCCACTCTCATATGGGTATTTAATTTTTTAAAAAATACACAATATTTTAATATTTATAATAAAATCAAGGGTAAACTTCAAAATAAAAAAAATAAAAAAACCTTAACTATATACGAACAAAAAATTTCCATCTAAAACTTTTACCTCGAGTGAGTCAGTCCACTTAACTCATTCATTGTAACGAAGCTAAGGGAAAATGGTAAAACCCGTTATTGCCCTTCCCTCTTTCCACGAAGAAATACCCCAAGTCTAAACCTCAACTCACGCAATCAATCTCACCCACAAACGCACATTTGTATGCACTCGCTTTCTCTCCCCCTCCCCCTCCCCCTTTTCTTCTCCGTCCACACCAAGAACTAAACAACTCATCACCCTTACAATTGATGCACCCTTGTCTTCAATCGCCGCAAAGAAGCTCGGTTCAGCATCGCAATCTCAAATGGTTCGTAAACTTTGAAGTTTACGGTCACTCCTATCACTAGATGCTTCGACCTCAAATACTTCTCCAATGCTGGCAAATTGGACAGATCTCACTCTATTTGTTGACAGAAGGCGGAAGTTTATATGTAATCGAGCTTAACAATGGCTACGACGGGGAATGCTTTGGCAAATGTATTTGATTGGCCGTTGAGTTGACTATTGTAGTCAAGTTCAAAGGATTGGAAGACGATTTCAGCGTACAATTGAGGGCTCGATGAAAGAATTGAGTAAGTTAGGGTTTTGTTGAGAATGCAATCTTCTCCCTTTTGTTTTCCCGAAAAAAGTTTGTTACAAAATTGGGCTTTGGTTACAATTTAGATATATTAGTGCTCACAAATATGAAGACAAAGTATTGTGTACAATTTAGACAAAATTGGGCTGGGTTTTTAACTTGGTTGGATGGAGGAATTGATAGATGTCGTGGTGGATGTCGCCAAATTTTCGGACGCATTCGTGACGATCTCTGCAGGATTCCTACCATAATTAGGAGATTTAGTAATTACTTGTTATATATTTACAACTGACTTTTAGCCACGTCTCTTATAATCAATACCTTGTATAAATACATCTTTACTCAATAAAAGAAAAAATAGATTGTCATTGCAAATCAAATTTTACATGGTATCAGAGCATGTTTAACACAAAACCCTAAAAAAACCTAACTCTTGCCGCCACTTTTCTTCCAACCTCCATGTTTTTCCGTCAACCATGGCAGAAAAACAAGCTGCTGCGGCTCCACTAGTCACACCACCGTGGACGTCATGTCTCCGTATTACATCCATGCTTCAGACAATCCTGGCCAACTTTACGTTGGCAATCTCCTCCGCGACGAAAACTATGGAGATTGGGCGGATGAGATGAGTAATACCTTATTCGCTAAAAATAAAATAGGCTTCGTTGATGGCTCGATTGATGAAGACTCACCAAAATTAATGTTATGGAAGAGGTGCAACGCAATGGTAAAAGGGTGGTTGAACACGACTATGGAGAAGGAGATAAGGAATAGAGTGAAGTACGCTAAGACTGCCACAGAGATTTGGCGTGATCTTGAAGAGAGGTTTGGGAACGAAAGTGCACCAAGAGCGTACGATTTGAAACATGCGTTAACACAAACACGACAAGAAAAAATGTCAGTTTAGCTTACTTCACCAAATTGAAGGGGCTTTGGGACGAGATACGATTAGTTTTTCCCATGCCAAAGTGCACCTGTGGAAAGTGGACATGTGATATACCCAAACAACTTGTGACGCAACGTGAGAAGGAACATCTTTATGAGTTTCTTATGGGCTAGATGAAGCTTTTGGGACTGTGAAGACACAGATTCTATGCACAAAACCTACTCCATCGATTGGATCAACATACTATATTGTAGTGCAAGATGAGGAACAATGCCAGATTACGACATCTCATAGACATGAGATGGAGGCAGCGGAGTTTCAGACTTAGTCCTACTGGTAGGGGTGAGCAAATAGGCCCGTCATCCCACAAAGCCCGCAAGGCCCGCGGACCATGTAATAAAGTTGGGCCCTAGAAGTGACAAAGGCCCGCGGGTTTGGGCTGTGCCAGGCCCTAAATATTTTAAAGCCCGTTGAGCCCGGCCCGGCCTGCGCAATAATAAAATGACATATATATATATATATATATATATAATGATAAAAAGCCCTAGTAGCAATTAGGCATTTCAGTTTAGAGCATCCTCTAAGCAAGGCATAAATATTAATAATTTTTTAAGGAAACTCTCATACTGTTTCAATGTTTATGCCTACTGCCTAGTAACATAAAAACTTAATTTTTAAGGAAACTCTCATAATGTTTCATTGTTTATGCCTACTACCTAGTAACATAAAAAAACTTGAAACTCTCATAATATTTCAATGTTTATGTCTATCGCCTAAAATTAATTTTTTATGGAAAAAAATTTCATAATTAAAATCAACACTAATTAAAAAGCCCGTCAAGCCCGAGCCCACAAAAACCCGTTAATTTTAAGCCCGTGTGAAGCCCATATTGGCTTTTGAAATTGAAGCCCGCCGCTAGTTGGGCTTATACCGGGCTTTGGGCCCATGCACACCCCTACCTCCGGCATGCGGAGAAAGATGACAGTGATCGAAAGGGAGGAAGACGAGACAAACCAATGTGCGATCATTGTAGCAAGATAGGCCACTCAGAAGAAGTTTGAAATAGTAGGGTATCCTCTTGGGTGGAGAAAGGTAACCCGTGATGATGGTAAGAAGGGAGAACATAGGGTGACCCCGAAGGCAACAAACATGGAATTGCAGTCAAGCCCCCTTCCAGGAATAACTCTAACACAGTATGCAAAACTGATCTATTACCTTGACAAAGGTGATGTTCACGTAGATGACGTCACATCTTCCGTAACATCTGAGAAGTCTAGAAAGATTCGGCACCCAATGTTAACATAGTGGTAAGATTTGTTTTGAGGAAAATCTTGCAATGGTTTATACTGCATGGAACCAGTGAAGACTGGGGACATCAATATGGCTTTTTCAGTAAGGTCAGAAGTTTGGCATAAGAGATTAAGTCCCACGTCAGACACAAAACTTCAGCATGTCGAGTCTTTCGGTAAACATTTTAGATCTAGCAATGAACCATGCGATTCCTATATGAGGGCAAAACAGACTCGAGCTCCATTTCCTATTAGTAGTGTTAAAACTAGTTCATGTTTTGAATTATTACACTGCGATATTTGGGGAGGTTATAAAACTACTTCTTTATCGGGTGCAGACTCGAGCTCCATTGATGATGATTATAGTCGTGGAGTTCGGGTGTTTTTAATGAAGCATAAATTCGAAGTGAGTTACCATTTGACTAGCTTTTGCAACATGGTTAGAACTCAATTTGAGAAGGGCGTAAAAAAAATCAAGAGTGACAATGGTAAGGAATTTAAGTCAAACTACATGTTAGACTATTATGCCACCTACAAAATTCTTTTTGAGACGTCCTGTACCAATACACCCCAACAGAATGGGGTAGTGGAGAGGAAACATAGACACATACTCGAAGTTGCAAGAGCCTTGCGATTTCAAGCAAGTTTGCCCATCAGTTTTTGGGGTAAGTATGTCTTGACGGCTACCTATCTCATAAACAGGTTGCCATCAAAAGTCATTTGGCATAAGACACCATATGAAATTTTACTTAACAAGAAACCTTTATATGACCACCTTCGTGTCTTTGGGTGTCTTGTTTATGCAAAGGATAATAAAAGGGGCGTGATAAGTTTAGTGAAATGGGGAGACCTTGTGTGTTTGTTGGATATCTTCATGTACAAAAGGCCGGGATATCTTGTCTATGATGTGGAATAGAACAAAGTCTTCACATCTAGGGATGTAATTTTTGCTGAAGATGTGTTTCCTTTTAAAGCAATCTTTCCTGACAGTGCATAGTGAACAGGGCCGTCAACACAGGGGCCAGATCCAGCATGCTTTAATGAATCAGTACTGCCAACAATTTTTTTTCAAAAAGCCCAGTTTGAATGTTTCGTCAAATGTCACCACATCTATTGACACATCTGCATCGCCTCTAGGTCCATATGATAATGTTTTACAGAATGTTGTCCAAACTAAAAGTGTTCCAGAACAGCAGTAGAGTTCCTCAGGAAGTGGGCAAATTGATACACAAGGGTTGCGTCGTAGCCATCGAGTGCCAGCTAGACCCAAGCACCTCGATGATTTTTTTACTGAGCTTCCGCAGTCTATAGACCATGCGCAACCCATTGCCAATCCAGGAACCTCTACGGTACATCCTATCTTTCTTTGTCTGTTATGAAAAATTTTCTCGTGCTCATAAAATCTTTCTTGCAGCCATCACTTCTCATGATGAGCCAAAGTATTTCTACCAGGCAGTGAAAAATCCACATTGGCTTAATGCAATGCAAAAGGAGATCCAAGCCATGGAAAACAATGGGACGTGGACTTTAAAACCATTGCCCTCTGGCAAAAAAGTTGTAGATTACAAGTGGGTCTACAAAATCAAGTACCGGCCAAGTGGTGAAATTGAAAGGTATAAGGCGCGGCCGATAGCCAAGGGTTTCACGTAGGTTAAGGGAATAGACTTTTATGAAACTTTCGCTCCAGTTGCTAAGCTTGTGACCGTGTGAAGTGTGCTAGCTGTGTCTGGGAAGAAGAATTGGTTGATACACCAATAGGATGTTAATAATGCCTTCCTACATGGTGACTTAGAGTAAAATGTTTACATGCGGATACTATATGGATAATGTTATTTTGGCTGTCAATGATGTCGACATGATTAATATTGTCAAGCGTCACCTTAATGACAAATTCAATATCAAGGATTTGGGACCGTTGAAATACTTCCTTTGGATAGAGGTTACTTGTTCACCACAAGGCCTAGTCTTCAGTAAGAAAAAGTATACTCTTAACATACTCGAAGAGACGGGTTTACAAGGAAGTCGCCCCCGTTCATTTTTTATGGAACAAAATTTGCGGTTGGATGATGATACTGATAGCCCCGCTGTGGATGTGACACAATATCGTCTGTTGATTGGTTGATTATTATACTTGACCATGACACGACCTGATATTGCTCTTGCCGTGAATGTGCTTAGTCAATTCACCTCCAATCCATGACGCTCGCACATGGATGATGTAACTCGTGTGCTTCGTTTCTAAAAATCAACCCCAGGTCAGGGACTTTATCTTTCAGCAGATGGTGCTTTGAGTTTGACCGCATATTGTAACACCGATTGGGGAGGCTGCCCCATGTCTTGATGTTCCTGTATAGGCTATATTATATCTCTTGGTGGTGCACCAATCTCCTAGCGCACGAAAAAATAGTCTGTTGTTTCTCGTTCCTCCGCCGAAGCAAAATACAGGGCATTGGGAGCAATGGTTAGTGAACTTATGTGGTCACGGTAGTTGTTAGTTGATCTTGACGTACCTCAGCACGAGGCCACACCATTATTCTATGATAATCAAGTTGTAATACATATTGCAAAAAATCCTATTTTTCATGAACACACGAAACACGTTGAGATAGATTGTTACTTCGTTCATGAACGAGTTGAATCTCATGTCATTGAACCAAGATATGTTACAACGACGAACCAGGTTGCTAACATTTTTACCAAGCCCCTTGGGGCGGAACGTTTTCAATTTCTGGTTGGCAAGTTGGGGGTTCGAGATCTGCATCGTCCAACTTGAGGGGGAGTGATGGATGTTGTGGTGGATGTCGCCACATCTTCAGACTCATTCGTGACAATCTCAGCATGATTCCTACCATAATTGGGAGATCTTGAAATTATTTGTTTATATATTTACAGCTGACTTTTTGCACGTCTCTTGTAATCAATACATTGTTGTGAGAATCTTGATCAGATCCTACTGGCCTCGTTAATGAAAAACAAGCGGTTTTTGAATATATGGACAAGTGCATTGAGTACACCCAGTTCTAATTATGTACTCCAAAAAATGTAATAAATGTGTAAAACACATTTATATAAAAAATAGAGTCGCCACCCTCGTTTATAAAGAAAATGAGAGAAAAACTGAGATTGTGGGTTCGGGGGGCTAAGTTGCGAGTCTGGAAGGTGTTAGGCACCCAACTCGCTCTTTCGGTTTCTATGGTTGCATGCTCGAATTAAATAAATGCTACGGGTCGTTACGTGATAAAATAAATGATAAAATTTCGGGACTTGCATCCCTGTTCATGTGATGAAAAAAGGAATAATAAATGCATATTATTTTGGTGAAAAGAAGAAAAAACAAATAAATCATTTTGTTTTTATTTACATATTTATTTAACAGAAACAATATCAAAAATGAAATTAAATAGAATTAATTTTTTTTTTTTTGTGTTCTTACATATTTATATATACATATAGACATTCAATAAAAGGAAATAAAACAAAATAAAATAAAATGGGCCGTCAACACAATTTTTATACAATTACATGGTGCAAAACGTAAAAGAGGATGATTCCAAGGTTGAAACACAAAAGGAAGAACTTCAAGGCACAAAGATTAAAGAAAATTGACGAGGGACCTGAAGCATAAAGAATGAAAGATAAAAATTCTAAGTGTAAATGATTCCTATGGTGCGCAGCGCACAAAGGGAGACCTCCCCTATGGTGCGTGGTGCACAAAGGAGGTTTCTCCCTTGCTTTGTTTTCGGATAGTAGCTTGGGAGGATTGATTTTAAGCTTAAAATCATTGTTTTTTGGCAGAAAAATTGTGTACAAGTACAGTATTAGGCTAGATTAAAAACTTGGTATTAAATTTACATGAATTCGAAGCTTAAATCATGGATTAAAGTCAAGAAAACAGTCCAAGAACAAAGAAAACAAAAAATAATGATCAAGAACACAGTGATCAATATATGAGATTTGGAGGTTGAATTTATGTATATTTATATACAGAAATCATTAGAGAATATTTATTTACATGTTTACAATCCAATTTAAGCTATTTACATGTCTAAATCGAATAAAAACTAATGAACCGAAGGTTAACCTTCTGTCGTTTTACAGAGATTCGGGCCAAGTTCTATGCTGTTGATTCATGGTTTGTGTTTGTGTTTTTGTGTGTTTGATGTTGCCGTTCTTCAAGAACGGGGGATGAAGTATACTGTCTGTGTGTATGTGTTTTTGTCTCTCTGTGTCTCTCCTTTTTTCAAGGTTGAGCGGGAGTATTTATAGGAGAAAGTAACTGAGTCTCTGCAGCCCATGTTTCATCTAGCTTGTAGGTGAAGACTTGGAGGATCTTTTGTTGGAAATTTCCTGGGCAGTTGCTGGCAATCGTGCTGTTGAAGAGTACTCCTTTGGTGCGCAGCGCACCATAAGGGTTTCCCCTGCTGTTTGGCTTTTTGTACTTTGGCCCTTGGACTTCAAATTTTGACACTTTTGTCCTTTTATTTGACTTTTGACATGACGTTAGTCCTCGAAGGTACTTCCGTTAGTCGTTAGTCTGTTTGTCATTTATGTAGGCATTCTGGATACCTGTAATTGTCATAAAAGTGTGTTAGTCCATTTTGTAAATAATTAATATTTATTGGACAATTCTAAAATAGGTATACGAATTCTGGGTGTCTTCAGAGCCCCTCGGTGACGTTTGCTTACGAGTAAGCGAGCGTCGTCGAAAAAGATAGACATCCTTATTTCGTATACAATGAAAACCTTGACTGGGCCCCGGGGGGTTACCTACGTATCTTGTCTAGGAATCAAGCCAAACACAGTTCGGATGGGATATAATTGGATCAAAACGTAGTTCGGCAGTGTGGGCGTAAGAAGCTGTGATGGCCATATCTCCTAAGAGGTTACCTACGTATCCCGAAGGAATCAGACCCAAAATGTAGTTCGAAGGTGGCAAAAAGTATGTTAATATGGAACATGCGATGCGATGTCAGTGTGCAAAAAGTAAGTCAATATGACACATGCGATGCGATGTGTTAAGCATGGCAATATAAAAAAGCATGATATTCGATAGTTGCACCTCCTAAGAGGTTGCCTACGCATCCCGAAGGAATTAGACCAAAAATATAGTTCGGCTCTCTAGGGAAAATTCCACTGGAGAAGGTTGTGATACAAGAACACTTGCAACACTGATGTAAAAAGAGTGACAATACTAAAAAGTATGTCATTCGCTGATCGAACCTCCTAGAAGGCTGCCTATGTATCTCGGTAAAGAGAATCAGATCATAACATAGTTCGAAGGTGAAAAAGCATGGCAATATGCAAACATGCGATATGGTGTAAAAAGCTGTGATGGTCGCACCTCCTAAGAGGTTGCCTACTTATCCAGAAGGAATCAGACCCAAAACACTGTTCGAAGGTGGGAAAAAGCATGTTAATATGGAACATACGATGCGATGTCAATGTGCAAAAAACATGTCAATGTGCAAAAAACATGTCAACATGACACATGCGATGCAATATGTTGAGCATGGCATTATAAAAAAGCATGTTATTCGATGGTCACACCTCCTAAGAGGTTACCTACGTATCCCAAAGGAATCAAACCAAAAACATAGTTCAGAGTGTAAAAAATATGGCAAAATGCGAACATGGAAATATGCAAACATGCAGTTCAACAGTTGTAGCTCCTGCCTACGTATCCCGAAGGAATCAGGCCAGAACGTAGTTCAGAGATGAGATATGTTTGTTTCTTTTCCAAAGATGTGGAATATGTTTTTTGTTTTTTCAAAGATGTGAAAGATGTTTTTGTTTTTGTTTTTCAAAAATGTAAAACATGTGTGTGATATAATTGGGTGTGTAAATGTGTGTGATCTGGGTCGGTTAAGCGGTTAATTTCCAGAGGCCTCAGGTTTGTACATGTAAGGAAATGACCGAATAACTGATACTGCTAGGGGTGATTCTTTGTGATGAGTCGTCAGCGACATTTTCTGAGCTGGGTCGGTTGAGCGGTTAATTTCCAGAGGCCTCAGCTTTGCACCTGTGGGGAAACGACTGAATAACTGATACTACTATTTGTACGGTGTCCAGGAAATAGATTCTGAGCTATGTCAGACTGCGGGGCCAATGGCGACGCTTTTGTTGAGATATAATGTGTTTTGTTGTGGATGATAGAAGTGCTGAGTCGTCAGCGCCGCTTTGTTTAGTGACTTCTGGCAAGACTTTGAAAAGTGTCGTTTCAAGAAAGGTTTCCCATAGGGATGCTTGAAATGTTTTCCCTTGATGGCAGAGCTGCTGGTGACGCTTGATCAACCTTGGGCGAGAAGTAATCTACCTTGAGACTTAAAAGGTAGCTATTTGACATAATACATTGTCCTTGACTTGCGCGAGGGAGGGGGGTACCTGCTGGAGATTTACTTTTATAAGGGTTTGATGCGACAGATATTGATAAATGTGAGCAGATTCAATGATGAAATGTAGGCTCATACAAATAGAGAAGCTATGCATGCGGAAAAGCTCATGCAGATAGAAAAGCTTATACAGATAAAGAAGCTATGTAAAAATTTCAAGCAAAATGGGACTCCAAAATTGGAGTCGGTGTTCCTTGTTCCTTAAACATATATAGACAAGACATGACGAGACATGGGTGATAGATATGTGATGTGATTGAAGGGAAAGAAAGTGTTTGTTTGGATGGATTTGATTGCGAGTTGATGAATGTATAAGCTGTTGGAAATTTTGGGATGAATGTAGGTGAAATTTTGGTCCTTGAGGCGTTTGCCTTTTCTAAAGCTAAATCGTGGTCGCTTGAGCAATATAGGCATCCAGGTTCAAATTTAGTTACTCGTTTGGTGGGTCTTCCTTCTCAATACCTCGGAAAGGATTCTGACTCACCGCAAATTCTCTGCCTGGTCCTGTTTCTGCAGGGAAAAACCACACGGCCCAATTCTATCTCATGTTGGGGAGATGGCCTCCTCATTCCTTTTTTGTTGTGAAAAACCATGATATATGCTCCGATAGTATCCGACAGTAAACCTTCAACGGTGATTTCTCTCCGACAGTAATCACTGTCGGAGCATCCGACAGTAATTTCTGTCAGATTAAAATCCGACATATTGTCGATAATTACTTTCGGATTTTATTCCGATAGTAATTATCCGACAGTAATACAATAACGGTCATTAACAATGTGTTAGTTTACTGTCGGATTACCGTTAAATTTTTTATGGAGCTCCGACAGAAACTGGCCACCGTTATTATTTTTAACTTTAATTACTGTCGGATCTCCGACAGTAATGTTAGAAAAACTTTTTAATTACTGTCGGAGCTCCGAAAATAATTTTAAATAAAAATAAAAAAATAAATTTTGAAATTTTGAAATTGATTTTTTTTTCACCAGATATACCAATTATATATATACAATCACACACACACAAAACTGCAACAATAAACTATAATTAACAAATAAAACATAAATTAAATTTAAATTAATATAGATACAATTTATAAAATATTATAGTACTAAAATAATGTGTCTACTATGGAGGGGGTCAAATAAATTACGGACAATCGAAGACCTAGTAGGCTGAGGCTGCTGCTGCTCCATGAACAGTCGTCGCAGCTGCTCTAGCTGCTCGGACTGCTGCTGCAATAGCTGTCGCGTCTGCCGATTCTCCTCGGCCTGCTGCTGCATCTGCTGTCGCGTCTGCTGCACCTCCTCGGCCTGCTGCTGCACCAGCTGCTCGAGAGTCTGCGTCTTCTCGATCAGGGCACGCTCAGTAGCTGACTGGTGCATAGGACCAGAAGACGCGGTCGCCGAGGAAGAAGTCGATCCGCCTGGTCTCAACACAGCGGCGCCGTGGTCACCAAAGCCGTAGAGACGATCTCCCCTCTTCTTCCGTGACTCCGCAGTCACCGAATGCCAAATGTTGCCGACAAATGGCACCGTCACCTCAGGGGTCGTCTGGACAAGCCCCTCGGCGACCTGCGTGTCCATATTCGCCTTATAGTCATTCTGTGTCACAAAAACATAAAAACATTAATATTAATATTTTAATTAACTAATAAACAAAATAAAATTAAAATATTTTAAGTAATACTTACAAATGCTTTCTCTGCCGTCTCATCGATAAAGACAAATGACGAATCAGCACCAGGAGGAGCAGGAGTGGTGTGGGTCGCAGCAAATAAATCAGTGTAGGGTACCTCGGTACCATAGTGTCGATTCTACAAATATAATAAATTAAAATTAGCGAACAATACATATTAAGGTATAACATGATCAACTTATAAGAAAACAATAAAAACGGCCTATATATACTCAAACCCTACTAAGACAACCTATTTGAACTCAATCCATTCTCATAACAACCTATTAAGACTCAAATCGTTATAAAATAGCCTATTTACACTCAAACCCCTTCTAAAACAACTTATTTATACTCAAAGCCCTGCTAAAACAACTTATTTACACTCAGAGCCTTCGAAAACAACCTATTTGTACTCAAACCCTTCTAAAGCACTCTATTTAAACTCAAAACCCTTTCATAACGGCCTATTTACACTCAAACCCTTCTAAAACAGCCTATTAAGACTCAAATCGTTATAAAATAGTCTATTTACACTCAAACCCCTTCTAAAACAATTTATTTATACTCAGAGCCCTACTAAAACACTTATTTACACTCAGAGCATTCTAAAATAATCTATTTGCACTCAAACCCTTCTAAAGCAGTTTATTTAAGGTAAAAGGTATAGTTTAGGGTTAAGTTTTTAGGTTAAGGTCGTGGTTTAGAATCAAGAGTAGGGTTTAAGGTTGTGACTAGAGTTATGGTATAGGGTTGGTGTTTGCGGTTTAGGGTCTAAGGATGTGGTTTAGGATTAACATTAGGTTTAGGATTAGGGATAAGAGTTAGATTTTAAGTTTAAGGATGTGGTTTAGTGTTAAGGGTATATATAGTTTAGGGTTAAGGTTGTTTTTTATGGTTAGGTTTTAAGGTTAAGGGCGTGGTTTAGGGTTAAGATTGAGTTAACGGTTCATGTTTAAGGTTATGTGCGCGGTTTAGAATTAGGTCCGTAATTTCGGTGGCCCAAAAATATTGAACCGTTTAGCCTGAAGCCCGTTAGGGCCACAGCCTGTTTAACATCTCTACTAAACCCTAAACCCTACATCAACTAGAGTCAAGCAAAGTCAATTTAACTAACTAACTAGGTAGTAAGGAGACCATTAAGCATATTTAGCATGATATACAACAATTGATATCTACATAGCATAATACTTAGACATGCATCAATTAATTACAAATATCATACAAATATGACACATATTTAAAAGAAAAATAAAACAGATTTAATTAAAAAAAATACAACAAAATTTAAAAAAATTACAAATATAACATGTCTCAAATTTTAAAATTTTTATAAAATTAATTAAACCTAGTTGATTAACAAATATTACAAATATAGCATATCTGAAAATTCACATATACAACCAAACACTTAGAAAATTGCATCATATTTACAAAAATAGAAAATTATAAATTACAAAAATTACCAAAACTGAATAAAAAGATTACAAAAATTAAAATACAGAAATTACTCAATAAATAAAATACAGAAAAGTTACAAAAATTACAGAAATTAAAATTACAGAAATTAAGATACAGAAATTAAAATACAAAAATTAAAATATAGAAATTACAGAAATTAAAATACAGAAAAATTATAAATCTAACCTTCTAAACAGTGGTAGCGGTGATTCTGCAGCGGAAAACAACAAAAAAAAATTACTTTAAATTAAAGCATTACTCAAAAAATAAAATCAAAAAAATAAAAATAAAACCTTACCTATGGCAGGAAGGTGGCGGAGGCGATGGTGGCGGGCGGCAGTAGACAGAAGGAGAGAGAGAGAGGGGGGAGAGATTTGAGAGGGCGGGGACAGTGGAGGGAGGGGATCATTTTTGTGGCTGGAGGCGGTGGAGTGGCGATGACCGGAGGAGCAGCGTGGTGGCGGTGCGCAGCGTGGTGGCGGTGGCCGGAGGGTGAAAGATTTAGAGGGAGAAGCTGCTCGATTTTGGTTTTATTGCAATATTACTGTCGGAGATCCGACAGTATTCTCCGTCAGTAAATTAAACCCTAGTTTACTGTCGGATATCCGACAGTAATACTGTTCACAATTTTCTGAGACTTTAAAAGGGAATATTTAAAGAATATTCCCAAAATACTGTCGAATTTTTCCGACAGTAAACACTGTCGGATGGGAAGCGCATATTCAAAGAATATTCCTCTATTACTGTCGGATTTTCGACAGTAAATCCGACAGTAAATACTGTCGGATATATCCGACAGTAAATTCTCCAAAAGTAATTTGCGTGTTTCTAGTAGTGTTCTATAAAGATCGAAGAGGTGCAGCCCCAAGCTCACGTCTTCTGACAAGATGAACTCATGATGATCATGAAGGTCAAAGGGGTATAGCCCCTTGCTTGTATATGACAAGTCGAACATATGATGAAATCTCGAACTTAGAGATTAAGTGGGTATAGCTTTAGGTTTGTGCCTTTTTTGCAAGATTGGTGTTAAAGATCATATCTTTGAAGATCAAAGGGGTGCAGGCCCATGCTTGTGTATGACAAGTTAAATATGTGACGAAGATCATTTTATGAAAATCAGAGGGGTACAACCCCTTGCTCGCGTCTTTGTCAAACTGAAACATGTGATGATGATCATTATGAAGGTCGGAAGGGTGCAGCCCCTTGCTTGTCCCTTGACAGTGATGAACAAACTATGCCGTCGGTGATAAAGATCCCTAATCTAAAGATCAAAAAGGGGTACAGCCCTTGTTGGCCCTTATGAAACAATGATTGTCTCTACCCATGATAGGAAACTCTGTGGGAAAGTTTGGTGATATGTGATGTGAGAAGCCCTAGAAGACTAGATTGAGAAGTTTAGGTGAGATAGATAAAAAAAAATCCTAGGGAGACTCAATGAAAGAAGGGACAGAAAGAGTATGCTTAAAGAAATAAAGAGACGATTCCAAGAGGACTCGAGAACCTTGAGTTCACTATATCACCGAACATCCCTTGATTAGTGAGTTATGGACCTTCCTTGGTATTTATTGTATTTTAATGAATTTTGTGTGTATAGTAGGTGAAAGGATTGTAGCTAGGGTAACACAGAATAAACAAAATAGAAAAGAAAAAAGAAATACTTGTAAAACAATAAATACCAATGTACTGACCAATGAGCTCAATGAAGTGAACACATTGAAGAGCACATTGAGAACCATGACAGCGGAATAAAAAAACAAGTATTAAAGGAAGTACGTGATTTAACACAGAGGAGTAAATATTTAATCAACAAGTAACAACTTGTTGATTTGCCAATATGGCAAAACTTTCACTAGATAAAAATTTGTAGTTTAATACAAATACAAAAACCTAACAACTAGTGAAAATCATATGAAAAGCTTTATATGTAGCTGATGTATACATTGTATAATAGCTCACCCAAAAAATACGAAAGATATATCTATATGCTCTAATAAACAGAAGATGGGTGAAAACAAAAAGAACTGCGCTGGAAACATAATGAATGAGTCCTCCGATGTGGCCTCATTAAAGGTTTCATCCGTAAAGACAGCAGCAGTCTTTTAAAACTCTCTCTCTATAAACTCTGTGTAATCTCTTAATAGTTTGTACTTCGTGAGTCTTCAAGTCTGAGTCCTTCAGTATATATAGCATTCGAGTATAGCCTAGAAATCTTGTTCAATAAGAAAACAACTTACCATAAAAAGGTTAATAGGTTAGTGTAATAAACAAGGACTCAACTTATGGAATAAATAGACTTACCATACCAACTTATGGAATAAATAGACTTACCATACAACAAGGATTCCTAACCAAAATATACTAGGTCAGCCGTGAGTTACATAGATACAATACGGCTCAATAAACTTTACAACAACAACAATAACATAAACTTCATAAACCCTAACATTATTATATCTCCTAAAATATCCTTTCTTTAAAAGGATTAAAACATATAAAAATATAATTAATAATTAGTAAAACTAATAATTAATTAATTAATAATCTCAATAATTCAATTCCTAACAGTAGGCAATTAGCCTGACTCGGATCATGTTATAACCGATTGTAACAAAGCTGTCGATGGCAACTGGGTGCAGGTGGAATGGTTAAGTGTTTAGGTTTGGATGTGATATGTTTTGGCTTTTGGGTTAAAGGTTTAGCCTTTATGGTTGGCTGTTTGGTCATGATGGTCGGTTGATTGTTTGGTTTGCTCGAGAAAGAGGCTCCAATTTGTTTGAGAGAGATAGAGAAAGAAATAGAGGAGATAGATAAAGATTGCTCACGAGAGGCTCCTCCTTTCTTTTTTTCCATAGGCTGCCCTTCGGGATTCAACCTAAAGAGTCCTCTTGACTTTTGTTTTTGAGTGTATGTAAGAGAACGAAGAAGGATAAAAGAAAGTTCTCTCTCTCATTGTGGAGCGGGTGTATCGTCATTCCTTGTAAATATAAGGATGGAGTAGCCCATGTTTTGGAGGGCGCAAACTCAAGAAAATAATCTCTTAAGCAAGCGATCTTAGAAGGGTATTTTGGTGCTAGCAAGGCCTATGGGTTTTGTATGAGTTTAATATAGGTGTGGCCTTTGAGCAAGGCTTGGTATTTGGATGAGGTTTAGTGTTTTGGGTTTTGGGTGTGGTGACAACCCAGTATGTCGATAACAGCTCAATCGTAATGGGTCGAATGGTTTACGGGCCCATGACTTCGAAATGGTTCATCATTGACTAGTGTAAAGTTAATCATGTTTTTTTTAATGAGTCAGTTCATTATTTGGGAAGACTCGACACCCAAAGAATATTCAGCGATAAGCTAGACTCAAGGATCAAGAAATCACACAAGTATCCGACCTAGACTCGATATCTTGGAAAGACTCGAAAAGGTCCAATTTTAGAGACTTGATTGACTTGAGAACAAAAGATTATATAAAAGACGTGTGAGCATACTTCACAAGAAATATTGACACTATAGGTGTAGACACCCAGGATTCGTACACCTACATTATACGAATTGTCCTATAAACAATTGTTTATTTACAAATGGACTAACACTTGTTTCTATGATCATTTCAGGAAACAACCTACAAATTAAACAGGACTAACGACGTCTGCAAACGCAAACAAAATTCAGTTAGATCAAAATCAAGGGTTTAGACTGAAGATACACAGCTTAGAAGGGCCAATGTACAAGACATAAAGCTTGAAAATAGCCAAAAAGCAGTTTTGGTGTGCTAAAGCCTTGCTTGGTGTTGAAACACCCAACGAGCTTTGGTGCGCGGACAGCATGCCTGGTGCATTGTTCACCAAACCAGCCATTACCTCAGAAGTCAAGCCGCCGGCTACTGAAGACTTTAAAGGCACAAAGGAAGCTTCGTGCAAACTTGGGGCCGAGAGTAACATCAAATATCTTTCCCTCAGCTCACCTATAAATAGAGCTCTTAGCTCTCTCCTTTAACACACAACCAATACTCCCTCATCCAAGAGAACAAACAACTCACTCCCAACTCTCTCTCTTTCACTAAAGGAAGAAAGAAAAAGAAAAGAAAAGAAAAGAGTTCTCAAACTCTCCCTCTTTTACACATACATACACACAATACACACAAACACAAACACAAAACGTAAGTCTTCCTTTCCTCGTATCAGTAACAGTGGAAGCACAACGGTCAGGCTACGAGCTAGCTTGATCCAATAAAACACAACGGCCTAGAACTTGGCCCGAATTCTGTAAAACGACAGAAGGTAACCCCTTCCATTCGTTTGTCCATTTAATATGTAAATAAATATATTTGAAGTATGTACATATTTATTTCAATACATTTGATATGTAAATACATGTATTACATTTGTACATTATAAACGGGAATAAATACCCCATAATACATTTTTTCCAGTCACATAAAATAACAAACCTACGATACTTAAATACGAGCATGCAAATATGTAGAAACCGAAAGGGCGAGATGGGTGCGTAAAATCTTCCCAAATCGTAACTTGGCCCCCGAACCCACATTCTCAGCTTTTCTCCTGTTTACTTCATAAACGAGAGTGGCAACTCTGTTTTTTCAAAATAAATGTGTTTTCATGTTTATCGAACACAATCACAGAGGAAAGTCCAAGAGCAAAAAAGGCCCAAGGAAACGATCTGCGGATCAGGGCGCTCACAGATGCTTAGCGTCCTAGCTAGATCCATAGCAGTCTTGAGTCTTTGGTTACCACTCTATTTAGTTATCCTGTAATAGTGAGTTGGGATGGTCTAAGGCCGAATAACAAAGTGTGTAGCACGTAGGCTACTAATCAAATCTAAACAAACTATCTTAACCTAGATAGATGATTATTACAAGCAAATCTTTAGTAATTTAAGGAATATTCATTTGAGGTCTTATGATAAGTGAATAAGTGAATATTCCCAACAAGAATTAATGTCTATTTTTTTCTGATTCATGATAATGTGAGTTTGTGGTTTGTTAGCAGTTGAAAATTGCAGGAAAGGAAACACAACCACAACTCGAGGGTTTGAGGCCTTGAGAAAAGAGAGAGCCAAAAAAATAAGAAAAGAATGAGAATTCTATACTATTTCTAATTATTACATTTTTGTCCTATTTTTCAAAATAAAAAAGACATAAATGAATAAATAATGCACAAATGAATGAATTGGCAACAAATCCCAAATAAATGTACATATCAAAATTTAAATAAATTTTGTATCTGCGGGGTTAGTACGAGCGAGGTATACAGGTAATAAAATAATTACGTAATAACATGAAAAAAAAAAACACATAACATCTAATACATGTTACAAAAATAAAATTAAAAAAAAATGTAACAATTAACATGTTATTAAAACAAAGACATGTAACATTTACACATGTTATTAAAACAAAATAAATGAACATGCAATCATAATAAATAAAGAGTCTAGCCCTCTTAAAAAAATTTTTTTTCTCCAATAGAGTCGCCACTGTGAGAATCCCGATCTGATCCTGCCGGCCTCGTTAATGAAAAAGAGCGGTTTTCAAATATATGGACAAGTGCGTTGAATACATCTGGGTCTCATTATGGACTCCAAAAATTGTAATAAATGTGTGAAACACATTTATATAAAAAAACAGAGTCGCCACCCTCGTTTATAAAAAAAAATGAGAGAAAAACTGAGATTATGGGTTCCGGGACTAATTTACGAGTTGGAAAGGTGTTAGGCACTAAACTCGCCCTTTCGGTCTCTATGGTTGCATGCTCGAATTAAATAAATGCTACTAGTCGTTACATGATAAAATAAATGATAACATTTTGGTACTTGCGTCCCTGTTCATGTGATTAAAAAAAATGAATAATACATACATATTATTATTTTGGTGAAAAGAAGAAAAAATAAATAAATCAATTTGTTTTTATTTACATATTTATTTAACAGAAACAATATCAAAAATGAAATTAAACAGAATTATTAATTTTTTTGTGTTTTTACATATATATATATATATATATATATATATAGATATAGATATTCAATAAAAGGAAATAAAACAAAATAAAATAAAAATGGGCCGTCAACACAATTTTTATACAATTACAGGGTGCAAAATGTGAAAGATGATGATTCCAAGGTTGAAACACAAAAGGAAGAACTTCAAGGCACAAAGATTAAAGAAAATTGACGAGGGACCTGAAGCATAAAAAATAAAAGATGAAGATTCTAAGTGTAAATGACTCCTATGGTGCACAGCCCACAAAGGAAGTCTCTCCCTTACTCTGTTTTCAGACAGTAGCTTGGGAAGCTTGATTTTAAGCTTAAAATCGTTGTTTTTTGTCAGAAAAATTGTGTACAACTATAGTATTATGCTAGATTAAAACATGGTATTAAATTTACATGAATTCGAAGCTTAAATCATGGATTAATTAAAGTCAAGAAAATGGTCCAAGAACAATGAAAACGAAAAATAATGATCAAGAACATAGTGATCAATTTCTGAGATTTGGAGGTTGAATTTATGCATATTTACATTCCAAAATCATCAGAGCATATTTATTTACATGTTTACAATCCAATTTAAGCTATTTACATGTGTAAATCGAAAAAAACATAACGAACCGAAGGTTATTACCTTCTGTCATTTTATAGAGATTCGGGCCAAGTTCTAGATTGTTGATTCGTGGTTTGTGTTTCCCCTGCTTCCGATACGAGGAAAGGAAGACTTACGTTTTATTTGTGTTTGTGTTTGTGTGTTTGATGTTGCCGTTCTTCAAGAACGGAGGAGGAAGTATATTGTGTGAGGAGGAAGTATATTGTGTGTGTATGTATTTTTGTCTTTCTGTGTCTCTCCTTTTTTTAAGACTGAAAGGGAGTATTTATAGGAGAGAGTAACTGAATTACTGTTCAGCCCAAGTTTTATCTAGCTTGTAGGTGTAGACTTGGAGGATCTTTTGTTGGAAATTGCCTGGGCAATTGCTGGTAATCATGCTGTTGAAGAGTACTTCTTTGGTGCGTAGCGCACCAAAAGGGTTTCCCCTGCTTTCTGCCTTTTTGTACTTTGGCCCTTGGACTTTAAATTTTGACACTTTTTTTGTTTTTGTTTTTGACTTTTGACTTGACGTTAGTCCTCGGAAGTACTTTCGTTAGTCGTGAGCCTGTTTATCATTTGTGTAGGCATTCTAGATACTTGTAATTGTCATAAAAGTGTGTTAATCCATTTTATAAATAATTAATATTTATTGGACAATTTGATAATAAGTGTACGAATTCTGGGAGTCTACACTTGTATAAATACCTTTTTACTCAATAAAAGAAAATAGACTGTCATTGCAAATCAAATTCTATAGGAATAAAAGTGAGTCAACAAGTAACAGTGATTTGTTGGATTCTCTAGGTAGAAGTAAGACAATGTTTACAGATTTATTTTGGAAGTAGCAGCAATCGATTTGAGATTGCTCACTATTATGGCAGCAAGTAGCAGCAAGTAAACTTTGAAGTATACTTGAAATTCAGCAAGTAGAAGTGAAGCAGCAATCTCAAATGGATTTTATGGATTGTCTGGGCAGAAGTGAAGACAAAGTTGATTTGTTGACTTAAAGGGTATATTAAAGAGAACTTTTTGTTGGCATGTGTAGTACACATGTTACTTTTCGTTAATATCACTAACAGTGATTTAACAGAAGGGTTAATTTTTTCAGGTATGACCCGAAGAAGGGGTCAATCCATCCGGGTCAATAGTTAAGGTTAACAGAAGGGTTAATTTAGTCATAGTTAAAGCGGGCATTTGAAGTTTATAAAATCAATTATCTTTACTTAGAGCTTGTTTGGTGCAACGTTTTTTCAAAATAATGCAGATTTTTTAAAATGCAGCTTTTCAAAATGCATTTTTTTCGTATAAACGCTTTTGGGATACCATTTCAAAACGTAGTTTTTTTTTCGTGAGCAGCGTTTTAAAACATGTGGTTTTGGAAAAAGTTGGATATTCTAACGTTTTAATACGCAATTGCGTTTAGAAAACACATTTTTTCTGCCGCAACATTGAAATACAATTTTTACAAATAAGCTCTGTTTTATCCTTAAACACAATCTTTTCTATCGCAGCATTAAAATACAATTTTTGTAAATAATCTATGTTTTATCCTTGCGTTTTAATCAAAACGCACAATGTAACGGACTTTTAATCTGTGTCGAATCACACATGATACTCTTTTAGGAACTGAGAGGGTAATACACTAGATAAGAACTCTTCAATTATTGCCATATTTAGATGTGGTTTGGTTCTATCAAGTTCCAAATTTTAAATAACTCTATTCAACTTAAAATGGATAATGTGTGGTTCAATTTGTTTGTGTTTTAGCCATAACCCCAATCGAATTACTGGAAACGTTCGAACGTACAGTTTGGTGCCTTGAACTTTGAACAATTCACATATTGTAACTTTGAACAATTCTGTCTCAAAATCGGGAGAGGATCCTCTATTCTAAAAAAATGTTACATCTCTTATTTCAACCATGAGATCTTCTCCACATGTGTATCAAAAATCACGGGATAATTAATGTTGTTTATTCTCATGCATATGTGACAAAGATCCGACGATTGAAATAAAAGATGAAACACTTTTTTAGAATAATACCCATAAAATCTGACAATTCTTAGAATTAGCTCCACAAAAATTCCATAAAGCTCTCTTTCACTTTTTTGCCTAGGACCCATGCTTTATATTTTATGATTTCAGATTTACCCCTACTCCTTTTGTTCTATGTCATCATTCAACAACATGAGAGTGTGTGTGTATGTGTGTGTGTGTGTGTGTGTGAGAGAGAGAGAGAGAGAGAGAGAGAGAGAGAGAGAGAGAGAGAGAACTACAAAAATGGAAACTAAACAAATGCTCAAGAGTTTATTAATTCCATTTTTTTCTTTTTTAAGACAGATTACATGCTAATTAGTTCAAACTTCATATAAAAGAAAGAAAGAATCCTCATATGCAGTTTGTATTGGATTATTTCAAATAAAAGTGTCTCACATAACTTAATATCTAATTGAGCTTTAATATTAAGAGCACACTTTGATGGTTTAGTGGAAATAAAATATTATTAAAGCTTTTGAAAATTATAAAAGGAAAAAGATTCCATCTTCCCATGCCTATTAAAAAGACTTAAAGTTGCAAACCCTAAACATATTTTTTGGTTTTCTTTTCACGTCTCTAAGAAAAGTCGTAGAGAGAAAAGAGAAAAGGTCTAGAGTTTTCTTTTCACCATCAAGAAGACATTAAAGTAAAGGCAAGGAGGAAGAAAATACCGACATCAAAGTCTTCAACTTCAATCAAAGTATGGATCAAGGTTAGTACTTAAATTCATGTTCCTAAAATTATATGTTTAGTGATTATTATGTGTTCCAAGATTCTAGGGCATTATAGATTATGAATTCATGAAATTAAAGTAGCATGAATTTCCAATTAAAGTTTACATGTGGTATCAGAGCCTAGGATTATGGAACTCATAATTTTCCTATTATATTTTATTGATTCAATTATTATATTCCGTAGTAAATTTTTTTAAATTGAATCATGTATATGACCATGTTATATCTTGAAGAAAATTAAATTTGGAGATAAATTTTGAAATTTTTTTCACCAATGAAAAGCCCGAATAGTCACGGAAGAGATGGCAATCTTGTAACTTTCGTAGTAAAGTAAGATACGGTGAAGAATCACCAGAATTCTAGTGCTTTAAGTTCTGGATCAGTGCTATCATTAAGAAGCAGACTTGTTAAAGTTACAAAAAAAGAATTTTATATTCTTTTAATGAAAAGTTGGAAGTGTAAATACCATTATATGTAAATGCCTTCATGTTGGTAAAGCCAATTACAAAGGCGTTCTTAAATGTATGGATCAAGGTTGCTCTCGCGCAATATTGACGAATTATTCCGATCAAGCCAAGCTAATAGGGGTGGAGACTGGATTTTAAGGTATTGCGCTAAATTAGCACTGTACAGTAACTTGGTGCTAGTAAGTTGGCACATGATGGTTTTTCATGATTTTATGCCATAGAACGTTATGATAATTTTATGTTTTAATTTCAAATAAAAGTTTATTTTGTTCGAAGCATAAGATATGAAAAATATAATGGAACGTGGAGATATTTAATTAGCTTGTTAGTCACCAAAGTGGCTTGACTAAATGGAATATCAACACATTAAATTAATAAAATTACAATTGTTCATAAGTAAAGAGATGCCCTTAAAGAATGACAAGAATGGTTGATTGAACAATTGAGATTATAGATTATTTAGCTAGGAGGTCATCCAAAGATGAACCATTGCTCGTAATCTATAACATTAAAGGGATAAATTATCCTGCCTTGGTTAGATAGTCGTATATTCAAAGATAGAAAACTTATTTAGCTAATGTATGTAATGATTATCCATTAAAGTATTTTATATTGACATCAATTATATTTATGTATTTAGGGATTGCCCAAAGGTGAACTTAAATACA
Organism: Platycodon grandiflorus; assembly: GCA_016624345.1. Lineage (NCBI taxonomy): Eukaryota > Viridiplantae > Streptophyta > Magnoliopsida > Asterales > Campanulaceae > Platycodon > Platycodon grandiflorus. Next base: position 64,956,401 of record CM028362.1, read on the forward strand.
TACTTAAAGTTTTACATAAAAAATATTTGAATCTATTAAAGTTAACTCAAAGCACTAAAAGATGAGCATGCATGAATGTCTGTACTAAAAGATGATGCTAGAGAGTTCCTGCTGAAAATCAAAGAATATTCTCACTCAGACTTAGCAAATAAATTCAGTATGGGTAGCCTTATGGGAGATCTAACTACAAAGAAGTTTGATTGGTCTAAGTCATTTCATGATCACGTAACAGAAATGTCCAACTTAGCAGCAAAACTAAAGACCTTGGGGATGGATGTGAGTGACTCATTCCTTGTATAGTTTATCATGAACTCCCTTCCTGCTGAATTTGGTCAGTTCAGGTGAACTGCAATACCATTAAAGACAAATGGAACTCAAATGAACTTAAGGCCATGTTAGTGTAGGAGGAAAGGAGATTAAAGAAGATAAGGGATCTCTCCATTAACCTCACGGTCTATGATGGAAATAACAACAGCAAGGCCAAACCAGGTATAAAAAACAAGAAAAAGGACAAGGCCCCAATGAAAGTTAATGAGGGTCGAATCCAGAAAAAGGTTAAATGTTACTTCTGCAATAAGGAAGGGCATGTAAAGAAAGATTGCCCTAAAAGGAAGGAATGGTTCGAAAAGAAAGGTATGCATAGTATTTATATATGTTTTGAATCAAACCTTATAAAAGTACCTAATAATACCTGGTGGTTAGATTCTGGTGCAACTACTCATGTGTCTCACGTCATACAGGGATTCCTTACGATCCAGCCCATAAACGGAATTGAGCAATACTTGTTTATGGGGAACAGGATGAAAGCACGAATAGAAAGAATTGGGACGTATAGATTGATCTTGGACACCGGCTGTCATGTAGATCTTGAAGGGTGTCTCTATATGCTAGAAATCTTGTTCAGTAGGGAAGCTGGATAATTTAGGTTTTAATTTTAAGATTGAAAACGGTGTTTCTTCATTATTTAAAACAAGTACTATTATGGTTCTGGTACTTTGTGTGATTCTCTTTACCATTTTAATCTTAATAACGAATTTGTCGAATCCCTGTATCATGTTGATTATAGTGTAGGCATGAAACGTAGTGCATCTAATAAAAATTCTGCTTTCTTGTGGCATCAAAGATTAGGTCATATTTCCTGAGGTTGGAAAAAGTGAGATCCTTCCTCAATTGAATTTTAATGACTAGGTTGTATGTGTGGATTGCATTAAGGGAAAGCAAACCAAAACCACATTAAAAAGGTCTGCCACAAGAAGCACTCAACTTCTTGAATTGATACACACTAATATTTGTGGTCCTTTTAATAACCCTAGTTGGGGTGGTGAATAGTATTTTATCACTTTTATTGATGATTATTCACGTTATGGTTATATTTATTTACTGCATGAAAAGTCTCATGCGGTGAACGTCCTTGAGGTGTTCATAAATGAGGTGGAAAGGCAGTTAAATAAGAAAGTAAAAAATAGTGAGATCAGCTAGAGGTGGTGAATATTATGGAAGGTTCACTGAGAAGGGACAATGTCCAGGTCCATTTACAAAATTCCTCGAAAGTCATGCCATTTGTGCACAGTATACAATACCAGGTACACCTTAGTAGAATGGTGTGGCTGAGAAGCAAAATCGTACATTAATGGATATGGTTAGAAGTATGTTAAGTAATTGTTCTTTACCCTTATCTTTGTAGATGCATGCATTAAAGACCGCTGAATACCTTCTTAATCGGGTTCCTAGTAAGACAGTTCCTAAGACATCTTATGAATTGTGGACAAGTAGGAAATCGAGTTTGAGACATCTTCACGTTTGGGGTTGCCCAGCGAAAGTAAAGTTGTATAATCCACATGAAATGAAACTTGATGCTAAGACAGTCAGTGGTTATTTCATTGGCTATCCTGAAAAGTCAAAGGGGTATAGATTTTACTGTCCTAACCATAGTACGAGAATCGTTGAGTCAGGCAATGCTCAGTTCATTGAGAATGGCTTAGTCAGTGGGAGTGGGGAACCACGAAAAGTTGACATTAAGAAAATTCGGATTGAAATGCCTGTACCCGATATTCCTTCAGAAGTTGTTGTTTCTATTGTTGTATCACAATTTTGCAAGGTACTAGAACCATTCTTTACCCTTATCTTTGTAGATGCATGTATTAAAGACCGCTGAATACCTTCTTAATCGGGTTCCTAGTAAGGCAGTTCCTAAGACACCTTATGAATTGTGGACAAGTAGGAAACCGAGTTTGAGACATCTTCACGTTTGGGGTTGCCCAGCGAAAGTAAAGTTGTATAATCCACATGAAATGAAACTTGATGCTAGGACAGTCAGTGGTTATTTCATTGGCTATCCTGAAAAGTCAAAGGGGTATAGATTTTACTGTCCTAACCATAGTACGAGAATCGTTGAGTCAGGCAATGATCAGTTCATTGAGAATGGCTTAGTCAGTGGGAGTTGGGGAACCACGAAAAGTTGACATTAAGAAAATTCGGATTGAAATGTCTGTACCCGATATTCCTTCAGAAGTTGTTGTTTCTATTGTTGTATCACAATTTTGCAAGGTACCAGAACAACAAGTTAATGTCGAAGCCCCACTGAATGAAAATATAATAGATGAACTGATTACTGTCGAGCAAGAGATTATTGAGCCACGAGAGGAAATAGCTTTGAGACGGTCTATAAGGCAGAAGAAACCTGCTATTTTTGATGACTATGTGGTTTATAATCTTGAGCATGAATGTGACTTAAGCATTGATGATGATCCAACCTCATTTAGTCAAGCGGTGAATGGTAACAATTCAGAAAAGTGGTTAGATGCTATGAAAGAAGAAATAAAATCAATGTATGACAATCGAGTTTGGGACTTAGTAGAGTTGCCTAAAGGTTCCAAAAGAGTTGGTTGTAAATGGGTCTTTATGACTAAACGTGACTCGAATGGAAACATTGAAAGGTATAAGGCCAGACTCGTTGCAAAGGGTTATACACAAAAAGATGGCATTAACTATAAAGAGACCTTTTCCCCTGTCTCTAAGAAGAACTCTTTAAGAATTGTTATGGCTTTGGTGGCTCATTATGATTTGGAGCTTCACCAAATGGATGTTAAAACCACTTTTCTAAATGGTGAATTGGAAGAGGAGGTTTATATGGATCAACCTGAAGGGTTTGTGACCACAGATAAGAAAAGTTTAGTGTGTAAATTGAAGAAGTCAATATATAGACTAAAGCAAGCCTCCCGCCAATGATATATTAAGTTTAATGATACCATTACTTCGTATGGTTTCACAGAAAACACCGTTGATCAGTGTATCTATATGAAGGTCAGTGGGAGCAAGAAAGTTCGTAATATTGGTCTTGTATGTTGATGATATTTTACTTGCTGCTAATGATGTTGGGATGTTACGTAATGTAAAGGAATTTCTCTCTAAGAACTTTGAAATGAAATATTTAGGTGAGGCATCATATGTGATAGGAATAGAAATATTCCGTGATAGGTCACATGGAATGTTGGGACTGTGTCAGAAAGCTTACGTCAATAAGGTCTTAGAGAGATTCAAAATGGAAAAGTGTTCAACAGGAATTGTTCCAATACAAAAAGGGGACAAGTTCAGTCAAATGCAATGTCCAAAGAATAATTTGGAACAAAAGGAAATGAATGTGATTCCCTATGCATCAGTGGTTGGGAGCTTAATGTATGCACAAACTTGTACTCGGCCTGATATCAGCTTTGCTGTTGGAATGCTAGGCCGGTATCAAAGTAATCCTGGTATAGACCACTAGAAAGTTGCAAAGAAAGTCCTTCGGTATTTACAAGGCACTAAGGAACACATGCTCATGTATGGGAGGTCTAATCACCTCAAGGTTATAGGATATTTAGATTCAGATTATGCTGGATGTGTTGACTCGAGAAAGTCAACATTCGGTTATTTGTTTCTTCTAAATGGAGGAGCGATATCATGGAGAAGTGGAAAGCAGTCTGTCATTACTGCTTCTACTATGGAGGCTGAATTTGTGGCATGCTTTGAGGCAACTATTCATAGATTGTGGTTGCGAAACTTTATTTCAGGACTTGGATTTGTTGACAGTATAGCCAAGCTGCTGCGAATTTATTGTGATAATTTCGCAGCAATCTTCTTCTCAAAGAATAACAAGTATTCTAAAGGTGCTAAGCTAATAGAATTGAAGTACTTGTCAGTTAAAGAAGAAGTACAGAAACATGGAGTGTCAATTGAGCATATCAGCACCGATCTTATGGTAGCGGATTCGTTAACAAAGGGGTTACCACCTAAGACATTTTGTGGACATGTCGAAAGGAAGGGTATCATGGATAAGTCCTTGTTAGCATGATAGTTTGTATGTGTACATATGCATAACAGTTATTTGCTCATTATCTTATGATACTTTGATATCATTTATGAATATGTTTTCTGCTTATTTACATTGTATTATTTTAATGTATTATGGTTTAGTCTTCTTAGGAAGACTGTATGGTTGAAGCTTATGGTTCACCTCATTATGGATAAAGTTTAAGTTAAATTGATCTTGTAATACATGGAAGGGATTATGTCAATTGAATGATGTGTGACCGCCATGTTCCAGTTAGTTTTAACTTAATTAGAGAAAAGTCCATATTGATATTATGGAGGATATAATAACATTGCACACTTAAAGTTGTTATTAAATTCTCAAGTCTGACTATGGGCCAAGTGGGAGAATATTCAAATAAAAGTGTCCCACATGACTTAATATCTAATTGGGCTTTAATATTAAGAGTCAACTTTGATGATTTGATGAGAATAAAATATTATTAAAGCTTTTGGAAATTATAAAAGGAAAAAAATTTCCTCTTCCTCAGCCTATTAAAAAGACTTAAAGTTGCAAACTCTAAACATACTTTTAGGTTTTCTTTTCACGTCTCTAAGAAAAGTCGTAGAGAAAAAAGAGAAAGGGCCTAGGGTTTCTTCTCACCATCAAGAAGGCATTAAAGTAAAGGCAAGGAGGAAGACAATACCGACATCAAAGTCTTCAACTTCAATCAAAGCATAGATCAAGGTTAGTACTTAAATTCATGTTCCTAAAATTATATGTTTAGTGATTATTATGTGTTCCAAGATTCTAGGGTATTATAAATTATGAATTCATGAAATTAAAGGAGCATGAATTTTTAATTAAATTTTACAGTTTGGACAAAGAGTTGAATTCGTCAGAGAATATAAATATATTTTCATGTAGGACATGCCAAAGTTCTTCTATTAAAATACAGTATATCGAATATATAAATCACTGTTGATTTATATAACATTAAAAAACTCCGTCAACCTCAAAAGCCATAAATATTGGTCGAAATGAACCGACTACTTAGTACATACTCCCTCCATTACAATTAAATAGACAACTTTCGACTTTTTTGAATTAATTTAATTAAAATTTATTAATAATTTATATAAATTTATTTATTTTTATAAATTATAAAAGTTTGTAATTCATATTATTTTTAATATAGTTTATAATTAATGAAATTATATTTTTTAAAACATAAGTAAAGTATGTAAAATTTGATTTGATTTGGTCATGTATTAATTTTTAAAAATAGAAAGTGAACTCTTTGCGGAGTGAATATCTTTTTTTTTTTTTTAAGATTTAGAAATTAATTTCTGAGTAATTTATACAGACATACAAATTATACTCCTAGAAAATACAACTTTTTTTTTTATTTTTTTTGATAAGACACTTCGAGTAACACACTTATCTTATTCGATGAAGGCTCACTCATAGGAATTCGAAGCGAATCGCAATTGTTTTCTTGTCTACTTAATCGACACGGTTCAAATCTTGTCCTAATTATTTACTACTCCCTCCTCCGTTGCTAAGTTATTATTCTGTTTGATTTTTTAAATCATTTTTCAAAAGAAAATTTAACGTATATTTTTTTAAAAAAATTATAAAACATCTAGTTTGTAATATTTTTTTGGTAGTACAAATTATGTATTTTTTAATTTTCTTTTTAAAAAAATTAAATTTTTATTTGAAAAATAATCTGTTTGAATAAAAAAAGTTAAATAGGACAATAATTTAGAAAGAGAATGAGTAGTGTTTTGGTCAAATTTCAACAAGTATCACCAATGACAAGAAAAATGACAAATGAGGTAGGAATCTGGGTACAATGATTATTGGATAAAATAGAAATGAACACGAGGAATTTGTTGACTAGGAAAAGCCCTTGAACAACTTGTTCGCCGGCACAAAACCCCGGGAGGTTTAGGAACCTGCCTTGACCAAAAGGTATACTGATCAAGTTTGAGTACAAAACTAAGAGCGTATGCAAGGGAGCTTAAGCTAATGGGATCGTGTGTGTAAAAATACAGGTGTTATTCCCCTTTTATACCTCAAATAACAACTATAATACAAAGAGAGTAACAAGCCTAGAATCTCGGAAATACGTTGATCTTGTTGAGATATTTTCGCCACATTGTTGATGGAGGAGATAAGGATCCGTTGCTGGCTATTTTGATGAAGATATGTCATTGAATCAGTCTTCTTATCCATTGGCACGTTCCCTGAAAAGTAGGGTTTAATGCAACAATAATTCAACCTGCAAGATGATCAAGAGGTAGTAGGAGAACTCAAGTTGTTAGTACCAAGATGTTACGTGTAGGTTGAAAACAAGTTGACTGAAAATGTAGGGCCCAACAAGTAGTATTCGCTATTTTTCTCAGTCATGTAAAAGAAAAGATATGAATTATATTGTGAATGAGCTCATACTAATATGATAAAAGTGACACAATCTTCTCATCGTACCAATCTTTTGCCAATGATTATTGCACGAGAATACTTCTTTTTTTTTTTTCAAATTTAAATTCATAGCAAGCTTAATGATTCTCCTATTGTTAGCATGTTCTTGGAGGAAACTCGATAAAAACAATGAAAATTAATTTATGTAATTCTAAACTTCAATTAAATTTTATGTGGCCAATACCTAAAAAGTATATATAGCTAGGACAAACGTTACAAATGCAAACAGAAGTAGCATGTATTTGGGTAACAACTTGTTTTTTTAAATTTTTGAATGGGTGATATATATGATGACCAATTTCAAATTGTTGGGACATCTAGCACTCGAACCTAGGGTGTTATAATTCTTATTTATGCCTTAATATTCTTTTTTCCAAGTGATTGAATCTCACTTTAAGAATTGTTTCTCACTAGAGGTTCAAGCCTGTAAATTTGGAGGTGAGGAAGGTCGGGGTCGAAGCGGAGAGGGATACTAACGTTGCAGAGAATGCTTTAGTGTTGATGCCTGGAGAGTGTGCAATTGGACTCGCACGAGATGATGAGTTAAGTTAGGTGCATCACAAGTTAACTCGAATGAGCAACTTCATTCATCATATCAAAAAAGATATTTCGCTTAAAAGAGGGTAAATATAATAAAGAGATAGAAAGGAGTCGGTGGTCCTACTTAAGAGAGGAGGATTAATTTTAAAAAATACTTAAATTTCGTCCATATAACTACACTTACTTACTACGTTAGTATTTTTTATGTCTTGATAATTTTCATTTGACAGTCTAAACTCTAAAGAATATTTAATGAATACTTGGAAGCCTTACACACACATATATATACTCCATCCGTCTCTTAATTATTATATTATTTAACTCAGTACAAAAGTTAAAAAAATATAATTGACTTAATTATTAATATTAGTATAATGTGTAGTTTTCTTTAATGTCTATGTGTATGTGATCCATAATTAAAGTAGGAAAAAAAAGTAAGAATAAAATGGTAAAAGTGGTGTTTTAAAAAGAAAAGTTTCAAATAAGACAATTATTTTGAGACAGAGAAAAAATAGAAAGGAAGACAATAATTTAGGAACGGAGAGAGTATATTATATATATATATATATATATATATATTATTCTATGTTTTTTGGTACTACAAAATATAAATGGATCACTAATTCCAAAAATAGGAAAAATACAAGAAATAGGGGGCTTGAATTGGTACAAAATTGGAAAACTAATTAAATACCAAAATAATTGTTTGATTTGTAGCGCTGACAAATCTGCATTGCCCTCTACGTCGCGTACTCGTCTCAGTCTTTTTCATTTATAAACAAAATCAATGTAGATTCATTTCATTGTTAATTTCAAGCAAACCCCATATTCAATTCCATTATAGTAATTATGACGACGATTATTTCTTGATTTAAATTCAAAAGGAATAATCCTCTCATTCTTTCATGTCCTTATCAGTTTTTGGGTTCGGATTTGAGACCCCAGTAACCGTGTTTTTGGGTTCGAAGACCAGGAATTGCGAAAGTAGGAGAGAGAGAGAGAGATAGAGAGAGAGAGAGAGAGAGAACCAAGGTAACGGTTTATATATTTGGATTTTCTCAATTGGGTTTTGTTGTTAATTCATTTTTTTTATGATGTGGGGTTTCTTCATTTTGTACGAATGTGTTTGAATGAATGAAGAATGAATTCGGGGTTGGCTGAAATCGAAATTGCGAATTTTGGTTCGTTTTTGTGATTTGGGTTTCTGGGTTTGTTTACGAATTGTGTTTGGAGATAATGGTTGATGGTTCTGCAAGGTGATATGTGACAAAGTTTTTGATGATTTGGTTTTAAGGGTGGCAAGGGTTTTGTGATTGGGTTTGGAATTCGTCCATGAATTGTGTGTGTTTGTACGTGCTTCTGAATGTAGATGAGATTATCTGGGGAGGTTTCTGGTGAATTACGCGGCAATTATAGGAAATACGGTCGAAAATTGGATGAACACGAGACAGGGGAGGCGATAGATAAACTTTGAGGAGGTGAGTTTGTTATTGTGAAATGGAAAACCAGTTAATGAATGCTTGCAGATTTTGAATTTTCCCCCAAAAAAACAATATCTGGAAAATGCTGAGAGATTTTGAATAGGAAACATGTGTTGTTAATTTATTATTGAAGTTGTGTGTATGCTAGTGATAGTTTTACAGTATATCGGGATACTGAAAAGATGGCAACATCACCATCTCCGAATTCCCCACCTTCTGCAATTCCACCTCCTCAATCATCGACTCCTTCCTCTCCACCGCCTCAGCGAGCGACTCCTTCGCCTGTTTATCCATCTTTCTCAGTTTCTCAACGAGCAAATTCGCCAACTACAACTTCCATCCCATCCATGGCACCTACAGGATCCCCTTCCACCAATTCAACATCCCCTCCTTCATCATCGTCATCGCCCCCACCACAACAACCCGTTGCCTCACCGCCACCCCCTTCTACAGCATCACCTCCTCCTCAAAATAATGCACCACCTCCAATCTCCAATTCTCCACCTCCTCCATCACCTGATCCACCACAAAGCTCACCACCACCTCCATTACCTAGTACCCCAACTAATTCTCCTCCACCTCCATCACAAAATCCGCCAGCTACTACCCCAACCACTCCCTCACCTAATCCACCTGCTGCTTCTCCTCCACCACCAGCATCTAATCCACCTTTGATTTCACCTCCGCCACAATCAGACCCTCCACAAAACTCATCCCCACCTCCTGCTCGACAACCACCACAGAACTCACCTCCATCATCATCTTCACAGCCACCTCAATCTACAACCCCGCCACCGGACTCTCCGCCGCAGAATACACCTCCCTCAGAATCAGTGCCTCCCTCCAATTCAACCCCACCTTCTACGTTTAACCCTCCTCCGCCATTATCTCCAAACTCTCAACCTTCCCCAAACTCATCAGCACCATCTGTAATACCAGTGTCCCCACCTCCTCCATCAGGTGCATCCCCACCTTCACCTTCTCAACTTCAAATTCCACCATCAGACATTTGGATTCACAATTCAAGTCCTAATGCACCATCAGCCAATGGAGGCATCAGTACTGGAGCTGCAGTGGGTATTGGTGTAGTACTAGGTTTCATACTGCTTGGCGCAATTGGAGCAGCTGCCTGGTGCACGAGCAAGAGAAGGAAAATGGTCGCCGGAATGCCAACCTCACTGAGCTCTTCACCAAATACAGGTAATTCCTTAAAAAGTAATGAATTGATCCTTTGCAATATTTTCCCATTCGTCATTAGGGTTCAGGAAATTGGGCATAATCTGAGGAAAGATCGATTTCATGCAAATTTGTGGAACAATATTTCAATCTAATGTATTGAACATGCTTGCAAACTCAAGTACTCTACATAGTGATAATAAGATCTGTGATTTGTGTCCAGATTCAAGCTTACTAAAGACACAGAGATCACCAGCTGATACTAGTCGTTCTGCCAGTGAATTTTTATATTCTCCATCAGAACCTGGTGGATTAGGTAACTCAAGGACATGGTTTACGTATGAGGCACTGGTGGAGGCTACTAATGGGTTTTCAGAAGAGAATCTATTGGGTGAAGGTGGATTTGGTTCGGTGTACAAAGGATACCTACCCGACGGGCAAGAGGTTGCAGTAAAGCAACTAAAGATAGGAGGGGGACAGGGTGAGAGAGAATTTAAAGCTGAGGTGGAGATTATTAGTCGTATACACCATCGTCATTTGGTTTCACTTGCGGGTTACTGCATTTCTGAAAGCCAAAGGCTGCTTGTCTATGAATTCGTCTCTAACAACACCCTCCACTTTCATCTTCATGGTAATACTAATCATTTGGTAAACAAAGTTTGTACAGCCTAGTAATACTCTGTTTTTCCCCCATAAGGAATTGTATGCCAATTTAGTAACATAGCTCTTGGTCCTTGACTTTTTTTAGGGGCAGATAGGCCGGTTATGAATTGGGAAACACGTGTAAAGGTTGCTGCTGGTGCAGCTCGTGGGATTGCTTATCTCCATGAAGATTGTAATCGTCTCAAACTCTCTATTTTTTTTTTTTTTTTGTTTAGCTTGACGAGCATGCATGCATTGATCCTAGATGCCTATAATATTGCTTGTCATGATAAGATCTTTTATTTTCTTGGATTTTCATGATTAGAAAATATTTTATCGTGAAAGCATATGGTTATGATTGATGTTTTTAACTTAATTGATGGTGAAACTGAAATCTCAAATTAAACTATTGAACACATAATATTTACCGATGGAAAAAGATAACATCAATTACTGGAAACCCTATGGCAGCTCTTTTATCCCATTATTCTGAAACTGCATTAATTTGATATGTCCAATTCCTTTCTCTGATGTTACTTTTCATTCATTCAACTTAATTAACATTACAGGTCTTCCTCGTATTATTCACCGAGATATTAAGTCAGCAAACATTCTGTTAGATAAGAACTTTGAAGCTCGGGTACTTCTACTTTTCCACCTACTTCACTTTTGTAATATGTTATCTTTAGTAACTAGTTTTTACGGCATCTGTTTACTTGACAGGTTTCTGATTTTGGGCTCGCCAAGTTAGCTGCGGATGCAAACTCACATGTAACTACCCGTGTTATGGGAACATTCGGGTAGATCATCTATCTATGGCTGGTCTAGATACACGCCAAGAAATAATATTTCACATGCTAGAAACATTTAATATATTGCGTTAACATTTAATATATTGCATTCATTCTAAATCTTTTTTTTTTTTGGTTTGTGTCAGATATATGGCTCCTGAATACGCATCAAGTGGCAAGCTAACCGAGAAATCTGATGTTTACTCCTTCGGAGTTGTGCTTTTGGAGCTCATTACTGGACGCAAACCTGTGGATACATCACAACCTTTGGGAGAGGAAAGTCTGGTTGAATGGGTATGTTAATCACTTTGTACCTATACTTATGTCAGCCCTAAGTGTGGCCTCTAGACCTGGGGTTTCACAAAGGCCAAAGCGTGAGGTTTTAGGTTCGAACCTTCCCCCCACCCCCTCACAACTTACATCTTAAAAAAAATAATAATAAATAAAAATGAAATGTGTCGTGCCTTGTTAGATGAATGATATCCTGTCTTCAACTTTTCTTATTTTGGCAATCATTGACTGGAAGATAATTTACAAAATAAAGTAGGGATATACCAAATCAGACTTCTTAAGGCTAATACAAGTAAGGATATCTTGCATTTAGTGGCATAAATAATATGTTGATTATGGCATGTGGTGGTTTTTTCATTGGACGAAGCAATGAAAGGATCCATTTGCAACCCCAAATGACTTGCAATATGTACTCTTTCTTGCAGTGTAGCAAACAGGTGCAATCTGATTGTATTCATGGCATATCATGATCAATTGTCAACTATAAACCATGTTACTTGTGATGATATGCCACGAACAATGATCAGTTTGTAGAAAGTTTCAACAGTTCTTTTAGCAAACCCTTCCAACTCTCAACCAAGGCCAACACAAATTGCTACGAACTGTTCATGTTCATGTCATCTCATTAGTACATATATTCTCTACCAGGTTAATTAGTAATGATATGACATGAACAATAACCGATTGTTGGGAATCTATTTTCCACTGAAGATGAATTAATCATGTTTTGGGATATGGTGCTATTTCTGCAAATAGTGTTGCTGATTCCACAATTTACTACTTCTATATTGTGGGTGAATAAAATTTGAAGCATCCATCATTCCAGAATCCACCCTGATTAGATTCTGAAAGATGTCAACTATAGTTCTATCGACTGCAACCTGGAAATTTTTACTCTTGCTTGGGAACCATTCAGTATTTAAAATCAGAACTAGGATATAACCTCCCGAAAACACGTTCACACAAACAACTTTTCTTACCTACAAACAATATGTTCCTTGAAGCAAACCCTAATGATGATTCTCTTAATTGATTGCATATACATCTGTCATATATGAGCTAACTTTATGCTGCTTATACAGAAAAACCCTGTTGGCTTTTCGTATAAGTGGATCATGCCATTGCATAAAAACTGACTCATTATTTGGTTTCTTTGTTCGTTTGCTTTTAATTCTAATTCTTTTCTGTAGTGAAAAGGCTATCTCTAAATCTTAGGCACCATATTTTTTTGTTGGGCTGCTTGCATTGCTTTAATAGTACTCCTTCCGTCCCTAGAAAAATAGTCCTACTTTCATTTTCTGTTTGTTTCAAACAAACAGTCCCATTTTAAAATTTAAGCTACAAATGCCCCATTTATTCAACTTTTTTCTTTCATTTGAAAAACATGAGGTTTTATCTAGCATGTCATACAAAAAAAAAAAAAAAATCCATAACTTTAGTACTCCCTCAATTCCTAAAATAGTGTCTATCTTTCCTTTTTTAGGTCGTTTAAAAAAGTGTTCACTTTCAAATCTTTCTTTTTTTGCGAGTTACCTTTACCATTTTACCCTTGATATGAATCCCACTTTAATTGATGGGCCCCACTCTCACATGGGTATCCTTGGAAAATACCTACTATCCTAATATTTATAATTGAGCAATTATCTTTTCTTAATTTGTGTGTCGGGTCAAACAAGACACTTATCAGGAACGGAGGGAGTACAATTTAAAGGAATTATAGAGGAGTAAAAGTCCGATATTAAACTTTTTTACTTTTCAAATGGAACTATTTTTGGGACACATGGAGTATATGGATGACTTCCTCTTTATGACTATCAGTACAAGGTGCATGTTGAAGATTGGAATGTCTAGAGTCACTATAAGCATAAGTACATTTTTCATGGTTGGTGTTTCCTTGCCAAACTTATATTTTCAGGCTCGGCCTCAGCTTAGCCATGCGCTTGCTACTGAGCAATTTGAAGACTTGGTCGATCCTAGGCTTGAGAAGAACTATGTTGACCGTGAAATGTTTCGAATGATTGAGGCTGCCGCCGCTTGTGTGCGGCATTCAGCTGCGAAAAGACCAAGCATGGGACAGGTACCTTTCTCGGGCTCCGTTTATTTCACGGAAAATGATTTAGGCTATGTTTGGATACTTAATTCCAGAAATTGGAATTGGAATTGGAAAAACAATTTGAATTTCGTGGAGCTCAAATTGTTCATCCAATTCCATTTCTAAAGCTTGGCATTGAGTAGCCAAACATAGCTTTATGGAAAATGTTTCTGAATTTTCCAGTGTTAGGTAGTTTCGGGAAAATGAATCAACTTGTAGAATATTCTACAAGTTAAAGAGGAAAATCACTCGTTCTCGTAAGGGGAACGACCGACATATTTGAGCTCCGTAAATCATTTTTGGGTAGATGAAACTCCTCTCACACCTACTTTTGTCTATAACGAACTTTGTTGAAAGCTATTTCCTTTGTTTCTTTCAAAGAAAATGACTTGCGCAAGTAATTTTCAGGCCATTTTTTCTTGCATTAACTTAAATAAGAAAATAATTTTACATGAAAATGATCTCCATGAGAATGACCTCCCGAAATCATTTTCTACAGTTATTCTCCGTCACAGAAACAGAACCTCGGTTCTCATTTCACTCCTAACTTTTTCCTACACACTTTTTAGGATACAAGGCTTAGATTAGAGACCTTAATTTGTGGCTTCTGCTTCTCAGGTTGTGAGAGCTTTCGAGAGTATTATTGCTGCAGATCTAACGAACGGGATGAGAGTGGGAGAAAGTGCAATATACAACTCTGCAGAACAATCTGCAGAGATCAGGCTGTTTCGGAGGATGGCATTTGGTAGTCAAGACTACAGCACCGATATTTTTAGTCAAGGTAGCTGGAATAGTTGAGAAGATGTGGTAAATATTGAGACATAAATTCTTTCAACAATTGGGAAGGTTTGCCAAAGCAGGCTGAGCCACTGGCGATCCAAATGCTGAGGCGACGCAGCTGATGGTACCTATTTGTCGCAGTCTCAAACCTGATGGTAACATCGGATGTAGAGATGGAGCTTGGAAGTTCAAAACGTAGATTAGTTTTTCTAACTAGGATCCATTTTTTGGCTCATATATTTCACGTATATTCTTTTTTGGCCGGAAAATGTTGTTCCTGTAAGTAAACAGATGCCATTGTTAACTATCTATTCTCCGGTTATCAATGAAGCGTAAATCAGTCGTCTTCATGATCATCAAATATTCTCTTTTGGATGGTTTATGAAAAAGTTCTGGAAGCGCGAGGTACCCAGTGGTCTTCTTGACCGCCTGACTAACCTTTGCGAACACATGAAAATTATCAGACGACGGGAAATGTACTTCTTTCTTCTCCGTCCAACAGGTAAGATGCTTGATCAGACAAGGAATAATGAATTATAAAGAGCAATGCTAGGGGCAAAAGGAAATGAACAAAAAAGTCAGATACAAGTTGCATATGATTGGTTAGAAATTTTAAGCTTTATTTGTTTCATGGTTTGTATATATATATATATGTGAGTCGTGATTGGTCAGAAATTGTAGGTTTCAATGGTTTCATAGGTTTGTTGTAGAACCAACAAATTTTGAACCAGTCACATCTCATTTGTAAAGCTGAAGTAGTATTTGTCAACTCAACTTTAGTTTCAATTTCTTAGGGTCGGGTCGGCTACATGAATCCTTCTCCGCCAATCGATTCACAAGTAATATTTGACAAAATCGGATATTTGAGACCTTGGCGATTTCTGCAAATAGAGTAAAACCATCTCAAAATCGTTGAACCAATATTGTTTCATTTGTCCGACCACTAATGTTCCATGTCTCTCCATAGAACTCAAGGAACTTACCAGTTCTAGCTGGCGTTGAAATCAAAACTGAGCAGACTGTGGGCTGGACGGCTGCCTATCGAGAAATCGGGGAAGACGACTTGAGTGCCCAGTAACAATTCCAGGCTACTACAGCAAATATTGTGTGTTCAGTTCTGGTTCTACACAAAGGTTTTGTGTGCAAGTTTTATGTAAGAAGTGACAAGGTTTTATCTTTTATTATTATTACTCGGTATTATTTTTTTGTCCTAAAAGAATATGGAAAGGGATCGAAACTGGGATGATTTATTTTTAAAAGAGGAGTAATGATCAAGAAATGCTTCTTTAAGAGACAAAATTCCTGGAAATCTCAAAAGATTTCTAGGTATCAAATGAAATGTACAATGCAAGCAATCAAGACATTGACTGACAGCTTATGTTACCTTATAATACACTACTTTATTTTTAGAGATAATTTCAAAATAAACCCTGTACTAGTTTTGAGATTTTAATTTAAACCATGTATTTTTATTTTTTGCAAATTGAACCTTTATCTATTTTATTTTTTTTAATCAAAACCTTCCGTTAACTTACTGTTAAAACAAATGACGGAAGGTTGATTTGGCAAACCACGTGGATCTTACGTGGAAATGACGGGAAAATTATTCCAAAAAAAACCTTATACTATTTTTTTATTTCAAAAAAAAAAAATTGGTTGTTAACGAATTTTCAAAAAAAAGTATTTTAAAAAGAACCTTGTACAATTAATAAATTTTCAAAATAAACCACAAATGAGAAAATGCCAAGAAAATGCCAGGTAGGCCTAAAAGGAACAGAGTTAAGGAGCCTAATGACGAGCAAAAGAAAAGAAAACAAACAGATGATACAAATGAGAAAATGTCAAGACAAGGAAGAGAGATGACATGTGGTAATTGCAATGAGATTGGGCACAACAAAAGAAGATGTAAAAAGCCTAAACCCCCTTCAGAAAATATAAGTCCATTTAATTTGAATGTGTGCAAGTTAGTTATGTTACAAACGAGTTCAATTAACAATGCTTGTTTGTTACCTATTCAAGTTGAAGGTGATGGTATTTCAACAACAAATTCTAAGACAAAAGCCAAAAAGAAGACTACCACCAAAGATAATGCTGATGCAGGCCCAAGCATGCCAAGGATATACAAAAAAACAAGGAATGAGGCCAAGAAGAAAGTTGCAGCAATGCAAGAAGATGACACTCAACCAAGAAAGAGAGGAAGACATGCTAAGGCCAAGGCTCAACACCAAGTTAGTGGTGTTGGTTTATTTGTTTCACCGACTGGAGACACATACTAAGGGTAAAATATTTAATCTTACAAATATATTGTTTCACCCAAGCATCACATTTATTTAACCTTACACTTTTATTTTGTCCTTTAGGCCCTAGGTTCCTCATCAGTTGTAAATCTTGATGCCTTTCATCCTATACAATCTGAAGGCTCTGGTCCTCAACCCTTTCAGGTCTCACAAGCCCCACAATCTAAGGTCCTCTTCAACCCACTCAGGTCTCACATGCTTTACAAGCATCAACTGTAGTTCTTCCTATCACTCCAAGTAAAGGATATGTTGGAACTGATAGAAATAGATCCCTATGTTTGAGGAGGGGGAAAAAGTTATTAATATTCGTGTCTTATCACCTCAGAAGTGATGTTGCTATGTCAACTACTATAATGACTTAACTGAAGTTGTGTTGCTTTAACTATACTGGCCCTTTTTGTGTTTGATGGCCATAAATACCTTGCCTTAAATTGTTATGTCTTAACTGTATTGGCCTTTTTGAATTTGACGGTCTCTTGCATTGCCGATGTAATGACTTAATTGTATTAGCCTTTTTGAGTTTGATGGTCTCTTACAATATTGCACAGATGTAAGGACAATCTTTTGGATATTATGTAGTACAATATTTTAAATGTTATGTAGTACAATCTTTTGGATGTTATACTTGGTTGGTTGAATACTTGCTTACAAGCAAGGGACTCCATCAAAATATAAGGCAACCACATTGCAAACACAAAAAAAAGCTTATACATTTTTATGGCAACTTAAGCAAAGCATGGTCTATTAAAATACATAGGTCAAGAACATTGCAAACACAAAATACAATGTACATTTTTATGGCAACTTAAGCAAAGCAACATTTGGTCCATTAAAATACATAGGTCAAGAACATTGTAAACACAAAATACAATGTACATTTTTATGGCAACATTAAGTGCCCTTTTCCACCATTGATGAATACATAGATAAACCACCCATTTACAATGCCTAAAACTATAACCAATACCAAGTACATTTTCTCCTTTCGTTCATTTTGTTTTTTTAGCTTATCAATTTCTTTTTTCAGAGTTGAATTTCTCAGTTTTGTCTTGGACAATTGCACTTCCATCTTCGAGATTGTAACTTGCAAATCAGCTACCTCGTCTCTAGCTTCATTGATTACTTCGATCGCTCTTATAAGAAATTGATCGAGCCATTCAAAATAACCACAATTTTTTTGGGGATCCTAAAAAAAAGGACAATTGAACAATTTAAAAATACATTTTTAATCCAATTTTCAGGAACAAGAACAAAAAAATGGATTATACCTTGTAATTTGGGCACCCATTGAACCTCATTCCCAGGTGTTTTTTAGTCATTAACGTCCATTCTGGAGCTCGCAAGCCACATCGGCAAATTTTTTCCCATCCAAATTTGGTGCTTTTTGGATTTGACCCATTTGTTAAAGATGAAGCTATTGTTGTTGAATTAAAAAAAAATAGAGCTTTGACAGAAACAGATCAGACCCAGCAGCGAGTTCGACACAGCAGCTAGAGACAGACGGTGGCTAGAAGAGAGCTTGATCAGAGAGAAGATAAAACCCAGAAGAAGAGGGAGAGAAAGAAAGTAGAAGAGAGAGAAAGAAAGAGAGAGGGGGGGGAATACGTTTGAGAGAGAGAGAGAGAGAGAGAGAGCGTAACTTATGTAAACACGATTTGTCCACGGGGGAAACACAGTCAGCATGTTGTAAGGGTATTTCAGAAATTATTTAACGTGTAAAGTGACGGCCGTCACTTGAGGGACTAACTGTAAGGTTTAAAGTGAGGTTCAGGGACTACAATAGGAAATGTCAAAGTACTATAACCAAATCAAAAAATGTGTAAAGTTCAGGGACCAAATTATATATTAAACCTTTTTAAGTTCATAAACTTCACACAGAGACACTGCATTCTATTGCAAGTCATGACTCATTAATTAACGCCATTTAGCTTAGATTTTTTTTTTTTTATTGCTTCACCCTTTTGATAAGAAAGACCCTTGCAAAGAGGAGAAGGAACTTATTCCTTCACAAGAAATGGCTTCCATATCCATAAAACAATCTTCTTTTATCATCCCTTTCTCTTTCCCCCTCCTACTTCTACCATTTCTCTCATCACAGCCACAGCGACATCCATGGAAGACTGGAACATGGTTGCAGCTGATTGTATCGTCATATCTTGTTGCTGCCAATGCCTGATCCTACAACTTCTCTTATACATCTTGTTCAAACTTCCAAGCAAACTAGTCCGGAGAACGAAGCAATATGTGAAGAAGAAGTTCAGGGATCAAAAGCAGGCAGGGAGGAGGTTGATTCAAAGAGAAATGAGTCGATACGTTGAAGAATTTATGAAGAATCATAATAGACCAGGGGAGAGTTTGGGCTTGAATGAGTTCCATGGGTGTTGTATGGAGGAAGTTGAGAATGTTTTGGAAGAATTGTCTCAAAAGGGTGAGTTTGGATTTGGGAGTTTTTGGAGGGGGGAGGCAGAGGAGGAGATTCCAATTTGTTTTGGAAATTATGATTTCATTGGCTCTTACAGATATAGGTGAAATTGCATTAAGATGAGGCATGTTTTCTAATAAAAATTGCTATCTTCATTGGTATTGTTATTTGAATGCTCTATAATTTCCCCCAATTTTGTTCAGTTGCAGGTAAGATGGGCATCCAACAAAAGTAATTTCCTTGATTTCTTTATGAGCAGTGCTATTCCCACCTCCCATTTTGCTGAGTATACCCTCTTATTATTATTACAAAATTGCCATAATTTTAAAAGACTATATTACCCTTAAAATTTTTAAGAACCTAAGATACTGTGCGGCATCCCCGCACGCCCTATGTGCGCACCCCACCACACGCCCTAAGGTATGTGCGGACCGGCCGCACATTCTAGGTGCGCGGGTGCCGCACACTACGTGAATATCGATCCCGCCTTGCATCAACTGAATCGGAGACCGCGGTGAAATGATGGGGACATGACCTGAGATGGAGGAAATGCTGTTAGATCTTTTTTGATTAGTTTGGAATTAGCCTTGGTTTCGATTTTTGATTGGATTAAATTCATTGTTTGTGATTGTCATTGTTTATTGTTTTCTCTGTTTCGATCTCTTTTGCTTTCTATTTTGGATCTGCAGCTTCAGATTTGTTGCAATTTGGATTGAGTGTTGGCGATCTGATGGTACCTTGGTAATTAGATCTTGATTTCATCTTTTAATAGTGCAAAAAAGAAGAAGAAGAATTGGGGGTTTATTGTTAAAGGGTAAAATAGGAAAAAAAAATGGGGGTATACTTAGTAATATAGATGGTATAATATTTAAAGGGGAGGTGAACTAAGTAAATGGGTATACTTAGCATTTTCGGGGTTGGAATAGCAATTCCCTTTCTTTATACTTCAGTTAAAATCGAATCGAGTTGGATGCTCAAAAGTAAAATTTTATTTTTTTTTCCTTTTTCGCATTTCCATGGCTCTAATCTTTTAAGGGTTGCTCAAAAGTAACTTGTCAATCTGATTCAAAGAGTTAATTCTAGTTTTTGCCTCTTTGGGCCTACTTCAGATTTGCCATCCACATACGAGAAGATCGTTAGGGCATCTCCAATGTAGAAAACTAGTTTTGAGTTCTTAGGTGGGCACCACCTTGACACTTAGGATTTCCACTTACTAACCCATTTAAGAACTAACATTCTCAATGTTTGGTTCTTTAACTTGATTTTTAGGTGGGCTCCATAATGCCACTTAAGATTTACACTCACTAACTCATTTATATTTATATTTTTCATACAAATTAAATTTTTTATAATTTTAATTAATACATTGCATATTTTAAATATTTTGTATAAATATATTAATTTATTTGTAGTTTTAATTAATATTTGACATATTGAATTTCTTGGATGTATAAATAAATTAATTCATTTATAATTTTAATTAGTATATTACATATTTCAAAATTATAAAAAACAAAAAATAATAAAAAATAGTACAAAAACAAAAAAATTTATCAGAATAAAAAAAAACTTATTTAGAATTAAAAATTAAATAACTTATTCGGAATTAAAATAACCTTTTGAGAAAAAAAAAGCCTTTTAAAATTTTTTTAAAAAAACAAGAAACAAAAAAATCAAAAAAAAATGAAAGAAAAAATAAAAGTTTGATTCAAGAAGGAAAGAAGTGGACGGCAAAGGACCGGGGGGTGGGGCAGAACATGTCAGCTTGGTGCATAGGTCTCTCACATGGGAATTGAGCAAGTGAGATGCACGCGCTTGCTGCAAAGCGACAGTGCATGTCATACACGGTGATATTGCTGGCCAAGGAAGGAGAGCCGTGATGCAAGAACTAGTTCTTATTTTGGAACCAAAAGGAACCGGAAGAACTAAGAACCAAAATTAAGAACTCACACAATGTTGAGGAACTAATCATTTGGGTTCTTAATCCACTAAGAACCAACAATGTGAATGCTCTTAGGCGCGAATATCAACTCAATTGGCTAACAAACGCAACCATCTTATTCTACATTGAACAAGCAGCAAATGAACATAGGGCCTGTCCGGACAAGACACTTTTACTGTATTTTGAGTCTGATATTTTGATAGGAAAAAATTCGGGCGGCTTTAACCGCTTTAGCCCATAATTAAAGTATAGAAGAAAAAGTAGGGTTAAAATGATACTCCTTTCATTCCAGGCAAAGAGTAAACTTTCCTTTTTAAAAGTCAATATGTGTTTAAATCAAATCAAAATTTTACATACTTTACTTATGTTCTAGGAAATAAAATTTCATTAATTAAATTTTACATTAACAATACTATACTACCTTCGTCCCAAAATAATTGTCGTTTTAGCAATTTGCACACAGATTAAGGAAGCTTTAAAAAAGACCGATCTACCCTTATTAAAGTTCAATCATTGTAGGCAAGTTGTAAAAGTACTTTTTATCTTTCTTCTTACCAACCCTCTTTAATGAGAGTAATAAATAAGGGCAAATTTAGCAAAATATGGGCAAATATTTCTTGAAATCCTATAACAACAATTATTTTGGGACAAAAAAACTTTGCTAAAACGATAACTATTTTGAGACGGAAGTAGTAGAGTACAGCTTTCATAACTTTGTAAAAATAAATAAATTTATGAAAATTATTGGTCAAACTTTAATTAGGTTGATTCAAAAAAGTTAAAAGTGAACTCATTGCCTGGAACAGAGAGAGTAAAAGTAATGTTCTAAAGGGAAAAGTTTCAAAGAAGACAATATTTAGGGACGGAAAAAAAAGAAAAGTAAAACAATAATTTAGGGACAGAGGGAGTATATATTTTTTAAACTGGCAAAAGACACTTTTGTGCATCACGATTCCAAATTAATGCATCGCGATTAAACTTTTCATGCATCGCTATTCCAAATTTATGAATTGCGATGCACAAAAGAGCATTTTGTCGATTAGAAAAAAATATAGAATACTAAAGTAGTTGAAAATTCACCAAACTGTACCGACTCACAATTTCCTCTTTTTGATATTTCGATGTGTTACGAAATGGAGATATGTGTTTGAACGTGATACTAGGGTGAAATTCGAGCTACTCCCTTTTATACAATTTTTAACCACTTTAGTCCACTATAATTGTTTCAAACCGAAAAATGACATTTTTGTTGTGAAATGTCGTCTATGCCCTTAAAAACACGGAACATGCAAGCTATGTATCGCGATGCACAAATTGATGCATCGTGATGCAAATTGATGCATCGTGATGCACAAAGTACTATTTGTGCATTACACTTGATGCACGCTATACATTACAGATCTCTATACATCTCTCGTCCCAGACGACTAATTAGGTATGAAAATCTCTCATCCTTAGCTGAAACAAATAGGTAAGTGAAGTTAGGTATGTACAATACCATATATAATGTATGTCCCATCCCTTGGTATGCTTATAACCTTTTAGGAAATCAACTGATTTCACCCATCTTCAAAAATTAAGACATAATGTCTTTCACCAACACGTCAGTTTTCATCTTTATTCTTTTTTGTTGTCTTTGGTACTTGTCCTAGCGAGTGGAAGCCTCTTTGGTGAAGTTGTAAATCTAATAGTTGACAAAAGAATTGAATGGATGAGGCTCACAAAGGGGATTCTAGCTCTTCTATTCCTGATTTGCTTCACCAACTATTTCATCGCCTATAGTTTGTACGATGCACAAAATTATACTGAAAGTATTGTTTTTGTGCATCGTGATGCACAACATTATACTTGTATATATCGCGATGCACAACATTACACTTGCGATCAAAGTGTGCACCGCGATGCATAAAATTGTACTAAAAAATACTGTTTTTATGCTTCGCGATACACAACTTTTATTTTTGATGCATAACTTTTAATCGATATTATATTTGCGATGCATCAAAAGTGTGCATCGCGATGCACAAAATTATACTAAAACGTACTGTTTTGTTGCATCGCGATGCATGTAATTTATTTAACAGAAGAAAAAGTGACACAGACTTAAAAGAAATTCCATTGGAGATACAAAATTCCAACGATTGAGTCAATCAATTAATCTAAACCAACTGATTACACATACCAATTTACATTAAAGATATTTGCCAAAAATATTATATAGAGCAAATGACAGTAAGACTAATCGTATACAATGAACTTGAACATGTACAGCTTGAGATTTAAAAGATGTGCACAACTTAAGATTTAATTAAGGATATTAAAAATTAAGGATATTTAATAAGGGTAAAAAATCACAATGGATGAAAAATCGAGATTGAGAGCAATAAATCAAGGAATAAATAGCTTAAAATATGTTTTAAGTTGTTACGTGGGTAGTTTTGGAACAATAGGCTAATTTATCACTTAAAATGGACTTAAGCAATTGAAAACAGTTATGGTGGACTAAAGCGGTTGAAAATCCGACAAAAGGTATCGACCCACAATTATTCCGTGATACACTAAGGATTGTTCCTATGTCGTATGATCAGGATTCAGGACATTATATTGGAGCTTCGCTGCAAGTTTTTACAGAAAAAAATTTCTTTTAGACTACGTACTTGCAACATATAATAAGCCCTTGGTTAGATAAATTCTCCGTTACTCTTTCTCACGTATGTTCACTACAAGTTTATTCTTATTGTTTTCAACATAACTTCCTTACCTAAGTTTTAAATTGACGTCCCTTTGACTCCACTAAGGATTGTTCCAAACCATGATAATTTTAGAATTATTTCCCAACGTTATTCTTTCAATTCCAAGCCATTTTGAAACTGATGCTCATGAGTACAGCTTTTGGAGGGGAGAGGAACTTGTCGTTTTCAATGAGACACATCCTTGTTTGATAATAAATACATCAAAAGGGAAACAACTGCAGAAAATTAAAACATTTACAATATAGTATTTACATACAGCTTTCATCAGAACAAATGAAAACTCCTCGTTATGTTGCCTCTTTAAACATTGTATCATAAATCATCTAGTAAATTTATATTCTGATCTACAGCATAATAGCAAGATTTCTAATATAGCTTTCCATTACCAATCCTCAACCCAATCCCAGGCATTCTACATTCACATTGATAAAAGGAAAGAAAAGGTACAAGAAGTTTTGTAAGCAAATAGACTTATATAGGTGCATAAGATTACTAATCTGGAGGTGATGACTAGTGAGGAGCTAAATAATATTTAGTGCCAAAAGAAGGACTATCAGAATCATTTTATTTACAAGTATTATCAAACTGAGTAATATTTCGATAAATAGGAGTCATTTACATAGCTCCTACCCTTTTGTTCTGAATTATTGGTTTTTACTCTCCCCAGTTGATTGATCCAAAGATTAGTTCTACATTTTTCATCAGTTCTAGGAAGATTTCAACAATAGAAACAGGATAAGTCTGTAAGTCAATCCAAATTTCAAGTAGACAAAATCATAGGCATCTGAATTCAATTCGACAAAATAGCAAATCTCTTGTTGCTACTGCTAACAGTAACATGAGAAATAGATACCTAAAATATACTCCCAATCGGAGCCGAAGGGCTTGAATCATACAAAGTGAATGTTTATTTTAAATTGAACTCTAAAAAAATATTAGGAATCTAAAATACACACCAAATCACAACACAGAGAAAAAAAAAGGAGGGCTTGAAACAACTCAAAAACGTCTAAACAAAACCAAAATCCAAACCATGCAACTAATTCTTTAATATATTTGAGAAAGATTAATGACATACCTGGTTTGAATCATTTGACTCCAGATTATGATTTCAAATAGCAAGACAAAAGTCTGACTTGAACCTACTTTGCTAATTAGAGAAGAGAGAGAATTAAGGGAAACACAGAGGGCAGAAGAAATCCTTCCAACCGGTAAAATTGAAAACAAGAATGCTAAGCGGACAAGCCGATGACTATGGGAGGCGGGTATTTTAGTCTCAATTGGGAAAAGATATAAATCCTGCCTCTTAGCGTGTTCAACGATAAGCGATCCCTTTTTAACTTAAAATTTTGACCATTTTTTAAGAGATACTTAATTTATTAAGTGATATAATATAACATTATCAAAAACTCTTATTTTTAAATTCACTTAAAAATTTTCTAATTAAGAGCTTAATTAGGTTAACAAACATGCCCTAAGGAGACCTACTCTTTATTTAATAGAAATGCTATGTGCACTAAAAATAAGTACTAAATATGTACTCAAACCCCAATTGACACGTTTTTGTTTATCAAAATATTATTAAATGATAAAACCCATCAATTACTTAATCAACCAT
This sequence comes from Platycodon grandiflorus, assembly GCA_016624345.1. Taxonomy (NCBI): domain Eukaryota; kingdom Viridiplantae; phylum Streptophyta; class Magnoliopsida; order Asterales; family Campanulaceae; genus Platycodon; species Platycodon grandiflorus. Next base: position 64,982,001 of record CM028362.1, read on the forward strand.
AACATGTCAACCGTAATTTAAATGCACATTTAGTCATTTAGTGCCCAAAAAATTACTGTTTATTTAAATCCCAACCCCACCTCCAGCAAGAAAAGCTCACAAAAAAATACAAAATCACAAAAGAGAGACCTCAAAGAATCAACCAATTAGTAAAAGAATTTTCGAATTCAAATCCCTTTCCCAACACACGCTTTCTTAGAATAAAACACAACCCTTCATTTTTCAACAAGACAAAGTCCCAATAATTTGCCAAAAATAAAATCATTCCTTTCAATTCATTCATCTTGTTCTTGTCCTTCTCCCTTTGTACATCACCCATTCACCCTCTCAATCTCTGCCTCCTCTTCCATTGATCATTATGGCTCAGCTCCAATCCGAGCAGCTCAAACAATTGAAGGACATATTCTCCCGCTTCGACATGGATTCTGATGGCAGCCTCACCCACCTTGAGCTCGCTGCCCTCCTACGGTCCATCGGCCTCAAGCCCAAAGGCGACGAAATACACATGTTGTTATCCAGCATGGACGCAAACGGCAACGGCTCGATCGAATTTGACGAGTTGGTAAATGCAATATTACCGAACATGAGCGAGGAGGTATTGATCAACCAAGAACAACTCATGGAGGTGTTCCGAGCGTTTGACCGGGACGGCAACGGCTACATTACGGCTGCCGAGCTAGCAGGACAAATGGCAAAAATGGGACATCCGCTAACGTATAGAGAGCTAACGGAGATGATGCGTGATGCGGACACAAACGGGGATGGGGTCCTTAGTTTCAATGAATTTACGTCTATTTTGGGAAAGTCCGCTGTGGAGTTCTTTGGCCTGCAGACCGTGGCCTAGGCGGCATTGATACGATGTCGTTTCCATCCAATGGTGACATTGTCCTAAGAATTGACGATGAATATGGATGAGTTGACTTGATCAACTGGATGACTTTTATCTTCCAAATTGATTTTAATTTTAGTTAATTTGTTTTATCTTTTTTTTTTTTTTTTTTGGAAAGGTCGTATGGGCCTCGATGTATATATGATGGAAGGAGAAGAACTGTGCGGAAATTAATAATTATCATGAATCTTTTATGAACTTTTCTTGCATGATCTGTATATTATCACCATTGAAGCCTTCTTCCTTATAATTCTTTTTTTTTTTTTTTTTTGAGAAACAAAATATTAGGGCCTTCTTTTTCTTCTCGTAAAATTTTCCGATCTTCACAGCTATATATCCTATCTTACAAGGAACCATAAAAGTAGTCATTTTCGTATCTGAAAAAATTAAATTAACATGTTAAACTGCCTGGTTTAACGTTTCTTCTGGCTCTTTAGATGTCCTATGTTCATTTCTTTCTAATTTTTCTTCCAATTTTTTTTCTTAATTCTATAAGTAATTTTCCCACGACTATAACAAGGTTCGTAATACGTTGAATTAGTGATATTCAGGTCCACAGGACAAGTTCGATTTCTGAGATCGAAGCCTTGTAACCAAAAATATATATATATATATTCAAGGTTCATAATACTTGAGCTCAAAGGTTGCAGCTGGTTATTCAATTTTTTCCTTGTGGCGTAACAGAAGGATTGATCATTAGAATGTCGGGGAAAGTTGATTTATTTGGAAAATTTTCGCTTAATATTTGGCTAAGATTTTTATCATCTGTTTTGAGTTGTTTAGGGTTCATATCGATTGTTCTTTGTGATGGTGGAGTAGTTGGAAAATGAAAAATGAAAATAAATAAGAAAGAAGAAGAGTTGAAGCTTCCTGCTTGTTTTGTAATAAAGCAGTTGAAAAATCATTGTATCTATTTATTTTGTTTTATAGGCAACTAGATTGAGTTGTCATTTTCAATGATCACCCATGTTCTTATCAAACCAGTGCATTCATTATTTGTTTAGAAACAACAATAAATATTGTAATTAATATCTTACATTTCTTCACAAGAATAATAAACAGTTGGTGGATTGGAGCTTATATAGTACCCCCTCTGTTCCTAAATTATTGTCTTGTTTAATTAGGCATACGAATTAAAAAAATAATTAACTTGATTATTAATATTGGTATAGTGGAGAAAAAGTAAGGGTAAAATCGTAAAAGTGATGTTTTAAAAAGAAGGAACGGTTTCAAATAAGACAATTATTAAAATGGTATAGTGAAAAAGTAAGATAATAATTTAGGGACTGAGGGAGTTGTCTGTATTTATTTACTCTCTAGTTAGGGTGTATTGTAAATTGTGTGTGTGTGTGTGTGTGTGTGCCCATATTATCGTTCTCTCCATGAAAAATATAGTAACTGATTTAATGGTTGTTAGTACCAACTATTTACGCAAAGGAAAGTGATAGAAAATACAAACATTTGTATAAATCTAGTTGTCAAACATATAATCGGTTAAAAAAAGATATCACGCGCTAAGTCATGCTTAAGCAAAATACTTTGTTATCATAGTTATCATACCCATTATTTTCTTCGATGGATGGCCTGGTATTGTGATAATTAGGTGTTCGTAACCCACAAATAGAAAGTGTGTATTGATGTGTGTGTTTGACAGTAAAGTATTTGAGAAAACAGCGTCGATTAGAAGCCCCAATAGTGTGTGTGTGTGTGTGTGTGTGTGTGTGTGTGTTTGACAGTAAAGTTATTCAGAAAACAGCTTCGATAGGAAGCCCCAAACCGTGATTCTGGAAATGTGTATCACAACTATCCTAGTAGACTGACTATACATGGCATTTCATTCAGAGTTCCCAATACCATGACAACAATTTTCGCAGAGCATTACGGATGGGAGCAAGAGTCTGATCAGAGAAAGAGAGAAGATTAAAGGCTCATCGATTTTAGTTTTCGATCTTGCACCTTAGCATGAAGAAATGAAATCCGGGTATCCATTAAAACTAGCACAATTGATCAAGGAAATCGATAGAAAAGGAGCAAGAACACTGATAACCTTCCTAAGTAAAGAAATAAGCAACATGGTGATTGCTTTCTTGCTGACAAGAAAGAAATATACGTAGATAGAAATAGAAAAAAAGAACACTAGCCTGAAAGAAAGACCATGATCAAAAGATGAATCCTTTGCTCTTTCTGTACATAATTTCTTTAATTACAACAAAACTTCTCAGGTCTGTACGTAAATCTCAGAAATTATACATGATATATGTATAATAAAAGAATAAATATTGTAGCCTAACATGGCTACCGCTCAAAATTTACAAGCTTTTTGGGGCCTTATTCTCAGCCTCATCAACATATGGTACAACATATGGTACAACAGCTGAATCGCGCTTCTGTACAGACCTCGTTAACTTGCAACTTCTGGGATACCCCCATCCCTCGATCCTCAATTTTTACCATGTACAAGAGTGTAAGAGAATAGTGTACAGCTACCAGCATTACCTACGGTTGAGATCCATATGCATGTTATTATGTCTTGCTAACGAGCGGGCTGTAAATCCAACAGTTGTGGTTCTTATAGATCTCTGCCTCACCACGTTGCAGTATTCAGGGTCTTCTGTTCTCCCCTCGTGCCTTAGCCACTGGATCATACCATGGTACATGGGGAAGAATCGCATTTGAATCGACTTGTACGAGTAGTATGGTACAAGTGAAGCAATCACCACAAAAAGTGTGACTAGCCAGTATGAAGGAGCCGGGGCTAGGGTTTCGACGAATACTTGGTAAGCATCAGTGGAAAACGAGGTTGGCATGGCACCATAAGCTAAGAGGAACAGATACCAGAGAATAATTCCACCCCAGATGAAGATATGTTGGATTAAGGTGAAGTAACTAATGGCGAGGGCCATTTGGCAGTTAACCACCCAAACGATGCATGTGTACATTGTAGCACCCACAACGTCCCTCCCGGCAGTCTTTCCATTTTCGCGATATGTCCCATCTATTGCTCTTATGCAGAGAAAGAAGATGATGATGCCACTGCATAGCCCATTGACCATCCAGCCAATTATACGGCGCCATCTGAAGAGTATGTTTTGGATTCCTTCTTGGTACAGTAAAGGGAACTGCAACATGAAACAAAATGAAAAATGAGGAACTTCATAACAAATATTTAACATTGATTGAATTAATAGATGCCCAAGATAGAAAGCATACCTTGAGACAAAAACGCGCAGACACATCCTGGTCAAAGACCCCCAAAGCAACCACTGGAAGGGATGTGAAGAAGACATTGTAAAGGGACAAATACCAATCATTGTAAGCAGGTTGCCCGGAGAATGATGTATATGCCTCGTATAAGAAGACAGTGGTACCAAATACGATATTTTTATAGAAAAAGTAGCATATCTGCAAATAGAAAGAAGGAAAGATGTCATTGACTTGAACTTGAGAAAGAAAGTTTAAAGAAACAAAAACATATCTTGAATTTTGGGTATATTACCATTGAAGAGATCCTTCTGTAACACCAATGTCCGTGCACCAAGAGCAAGCGCTCCAAGAATCGGAACTGAGCGATCGCAATATCACTCGACATGACCGCCTAAGCCAATAAAAAGAGCACAGTTTAGAAGAAATGAAAAAAGAAATAGAAAAACAGACCAAACAATTATAACCAGATATAGCTATTGTTAACACACCTGCATTCCTTCAACGCCACTAATTCCAATACCGATATCAGCTTCTTGAAGCATCCCAACATCATTTGCTCCATCACCAACTGCTAATGTTGTCTTTCCAGTTCCCTCTTTAACAAGTCTCGTAACCAGTGCTTTCTGTTTTGGTGATGAACGACAGCAAATAACAGATGCACAGCCTACTGCAAGTTCTAAAAACAGATTCTTTATGTCGTCTTCCAGAGCATATGCAAGTGATTTCCCGTCAATGATCAGAGCAAATGCCTCTGAGCTTGATGCATCAACCTGAGCTTTCCCTCCTGATATCTGCTGGAGGACACTTTGCTTTGAAGCCTATAAAGACAAAATCGAAAAGATACAATCAGAATCATGAATAATGACACCAACCTTATATCCTGCACTTTTGATGAAAGAAAAATTATGTAAATTTACCTTGGCAATTGCATTTTTATCCCCTGCTTTCTCCAATGCTATAATATCTGGGGCATCCAATGTTATCATTAGCTGCTTCATGCCTTGTCTAAGCAGACTACATGCGAAACTGCAATATATTGATTTTTGAGTCAGTATGATAAACACATGAACTTAACCTCCCATTACTACTACTACGAAAAAGATGAATTAATAAGTCATACCCTATATTAATTGCCGTTTCCATCTTATCTCCAGTTAAAACCCATAACTTTATCCCTGCTTGAGCAAGTTTGTCAATGCACTCGGGAACCCCTTGCTGCAGTTTGTCCTCGACAGCAGTGGCGCCAAGTAGGATCAAACCTTTCTCAATCTTCTCAGCCACTTCATCAATCATTTCGTCCCGTTCTGCACTGACTGAGTTTTTGGCTTCTGCAAATTTCTCATTGAAGTCTTTGAATTCTTCCTCAGTGAGTTCACGATAAGCAAGTATCAATGTCCTTAACCCTGCATCAGCATACTCATTCACATGTTCCCGTGTTGCCAATTCAAACTCCCTCCCATTTTTAGCGAGCCTATCAAACATGACACTGGACGAAAACCAAGAAATGGAAAAGAGAGATAAGTATAATCATCAGGCAGACAACTGCATATATAAAAGAATTACTGATTCTTGAGGCGACTTACTTGTCAGCTCCTTTGCTGAGTAACAGTAGCTTTCCTTCATCATCTCTCACTATTACAGACATTCTTTTTCTTGTGCTGTTAAACTCTATAACATTCAAAAGTTGATATGATCTGCAATAAGAGAAATCTTAGCATATTAGAAATGAGGAAGCATAAAGAGTAGAAGAAAAATTTATTGTGGACAATAGTATTCCATGCTAACCTTTCAACTTTCTTTCCTGTCATGGGATCCAACTCCATGAACGAGATGGTTGTTTGTGTCCTTTTGTAGAATTCAAAACCAATTTCTCTGGCTGCAATCACGAAAGCCGCCTCATCAGGCGACTCAGCTTCATATGTGATCTTTCCGGTATCCTCATTCACATCAGGTATGGCTGTATGACAGATAGCCAATAAACGAAAGAATCTCTGTATGACATCGGAGCGGGGTTCATCAGCCCAATTCCCATTCATGATTCTTTCATCTTCGAAATTGAACCCTTTAACAAGTGGTTTGGAATGAGTTTCAGAAGAATCATTAACTTCCTTCAACTTTCCATTCATCAATAAAGGAGATCCAGTTCTTTTTGCCATAGCCCTCTCAACTTCGGTGATACCACGCCCGTAGGCAGTTCCCGCCACAGAGCACTTGATGAACTCCATTGAATTACAGGTCAATGTCCCGGTCTTGTCTGATAGGATTGTGTCGATTTGACCAAGTTCCTCTGTCAAATTCGAGGTACGAGCATGCGCCGGCTTGTCGGTTTCCTCATAGTACATGTGAATATCATTATTGATGAAGATGGTTTGAAGCACTTTCACAATTTCTATTGACACGTACAAGGAAATTGGGATCAAGTAGCTGTACAACATAACGGCTGTCAGGAAGTGATAAAATGCAGCTAACAGAGCCCTTTGTGGATCGAAGAATACTTCGGCGTCATCTGGTCTTAGATACCACCTCTTCATTCTGCTACCATCTAGGTCATCGTTAGTAGTAATCCCAAAGTAAACCGAACCAACAAAAGAAAACAGAAACAATACACCGAACAAGAAATAGATAATCCTATCCATTTTCCGCTCGATTTTGCTCCTCTTTGAAGGTGGATCAGTCGAATTTTGAATAACCTTGGTATCATGACCAGTGAAGATAACAGCCCCATATATGTAGTCAGTGTTCCGAAGCTTAGAGTCTCTAAGAAGGAGTTGTTGTGGAGAAAGGGGATGTTGTTGCTGTTCAAACTCCATGGTCCCAACAAAACTGTACAAGTTTGCATTTGGATCCTCACATTTAACAACTGCCTTGAAATCCCGAAAGTCTGAGTCCTCGTGCAAGGACGAAGTTGCATCCAATGCTTGTTTTAATTTCAAATTTGTTTCTCCATCCAAGTTCATAGTCTCCACATAGCAGACTGCATCCTCATAACTGGAGGAAAGCAAAAGAAGGTCTGCTGGAAAGAATTCATCCTTTTCAACCTTCACTATATCACCAACTCTCAGCTTCTTCCACTCACTATACTCAAAAACTCCATCACCACGATGCACTTTAACCTTTCGATTATTCATCTCCGTGTCCTGAAAAAAGTATTGAACATAACTTTTTAGCATATTTGACCAACTATCAACTCCACAAAAAATACAACTCTGGAAATCAGCAGAATATGGCATACTATCACTTATGAAAATCGACCCTTGCATCACACTTTCAGTAATTCCTAACACTAATGAAATCCGCTAGTGTAACATAAACTTCAATCCCAAATCCTCAGTGGACATAACAGTTTCTAAAAACAATTCAAAATTTGAGCCAACTGCAGAAAACCCAATTTAATCCAAAGTTCTAAACCAAGAAAAAAAAAAGGAAGAAAATTAAGAATCACATACAACTAAAGCAGTACCCAAATTATGGCACCCAAAAAAAATAATAATAACACACACACAAACACACACAAGACTGTTAAATTAAGATGGGTACCTGTTGTTGTCTTCTCCAGTCTTCAATACCCTCTTTGACCATAGTTGCTCCAATCACAATAATAAGAGGAAGAACAGCACTTACAGAAGAATAAGGGGCAAGGGGTGTGAAGGCCAAGATACCAGTCACAAGGAAGTAAAAATTGGCAACTCTCCTGAACTGTTCAAACAATGATTTAGGCAAGAAAGTCACTGGTGTATACTTTGTTGACCTAACATAATTATCTGTATAATTTTGTATCTCAGCCTCAAAGCTTCCTGCTTCATTACAATAAGCCACTCTTGAAAACCCAGGCCCTCCAATTTGTGAATGATCTCCTTTGAAACTCTGTCTTCCACATTTAAATGCGTAGATCTTGCTGAAATGCAGCTTTCTTCTCCTCCCTCCTCCACTCTTCATTTTCTTTCTAAAACTGTAACGACGATCGAGTTCCAATCGAGTTTCTTTTAACTAATAAATTAATCTCCAAAAACACAGACAAACCCACAAACACCTTTGGTCTTCCCAAGGCCAAATTCTCACTGCCAAATGCAGTTAGATTAACTAAAAGAACCCAACTTTGAACAAATACCCAAAAGAATCAAACTTTCTGCTTTTTTTTCTCTCTTCACACCCTCCAAGCACGACCCCAAAAGCTCAAAAACCCAGAAAAAATTAAGCTTCACTAAACAGAGGTCGAAGAAGAACTTGCACCAAATAAGAAACAAATTCCCAAGATTATAGACAAAGGGGGAGTGTAAAGAATATGAATGAATGAACGAATCAAGAAACAAAGGTACAACCTAGTAAATCAGCTGGTACAAATTATGTCATGAATGAATCTCGAGAAAAAGTAGTGAACTTTGTCAAAGAACAGACAAACCCAGAAAGAGAAAAAAGTTTAATACAGCTAACTAATTCAAGCAATGTATATATATGAAAGGAGAAGGGGTTTTTTTAATGTAAGGAGAAAGGTTCGGGGATTTGAATTTTCTTTGAAACTAGAGCACGAAAGGTTTGAACGAAGACTTGGATCTCCCTTTCATGTTTTGACTTTAACAACAACAAATTATGGGTTTTGATTAAATAAAAACGCGCAAGAAAGAACGTTTCAAATTAGGAAAAAAAATAAAAAACCCAATAACTAATCTTTTTACTTTTTTTTCTTTTAGTCAATAAAGTGGAATTGAAAATTGTTGTGATATTTGGAAAATAGAAGGAAGGAGGGGGGGGGGAAAGGAAATTCGAAGCTTCAAAGCGATCGAGAGAGAGAAAATCTGGTAAAAATTCTTTGAATATTTATATAATTTAATGGGGAAATTATATTTCGCGGGGAAATATTCAAAGAATTTTACCAATGGGAGAAACGAGAAATGCCTTCTTACATCGCAGGAAGCTTCAAAAAAGACGACACAAACGGAACCCTAATTAAATACTCATATGTATATATATAAGCAGTCAGTGCCTGCATTCATGGAAGTATTTTGTATATATAATAAGAAGGAATATACGCATGAATGCAATACATGTGAATATGTGTTAATTAAATTTTTATAAGAAAAATCAATGACAATTATTATTAGTGTAGTTGGATTGTTTTAACCCAAATTTCGATATTTAAATATTGTTATGTTGTGATGATTTGAAATTTCATGTTATTACTTAAAAAAGGATAAATTTATTAGAAAATATCACGAGTTCGAGCTCGAAATATCATACCTCATATAGTATGTATTTGTTGATTAATTTATTTTTTTAATTAGAAAATCAATAATAAACTAGTAGCAAGTGACAGCTTCGTCTTTCGACTTATAATTTATGGGCAGATGAAATTTATATGTTTGATATCAATTGTTTAAGCTTATTGGGGAGGGAAGCTATGTTTATACTTTGAAATATATGGTTTTAGTTGAAATTTAAGCTAGTTTATATATGAACATTGAATACATAGCTTTAGTTGATGTTTTGAAATTCATAGTTTTAGTTGAAATTTAAGTTGGTTTATATATATATATATATATATATATATATATATATATATAATGACTTATGATAAGTCATAATCACCTATCTATAAAATCAATCAAACAGATCATACTTGTTTTTGAAAAGTAGAAATAAGCACCATGTCTAGTGCTTATAACTTATGACTCACATGTGTTTTAAATGGCTTGTACATGACTTATGACGTATTCACTCATAAGTGAAATCAAACGCATCTAAAATGACTTATGATAAGTCATAAGTTATAATCACCTATCCATAAGACCAATCAAACAGGGCTTAAGTCATTTTCCAATAATAAATTTGTACAACTTCATGATTTATTAAGTTGAATTTGAATTTTCTACATATTTATAATTTTCAAGAGTTATTAGTTTTCAAATGATAAAGAGGCTGTTTGTTAGTTGAAGAGTGAAAAAATAAACATTCCCTCTCTTTTCTTGTAATTTTTCTTGTATTTCTCCGTCAAAGTCGTTAAGGTCAATTCGTTAAATTAATTGATAAAGGAAAAATCAAAAAAGGATAAGAAAATGAAAAGGGTAAAAATGACATTTATCGGATGGTGTGGATTTTCTTACAAGTCAACGTTCCCAACAAATACACGACGCATGACCAATCACGTAGCCTATCATGCAGTGTCGTAGTAGTACGGTATTCAATATTTCTGTAATTTAGAGGGTTTGTTTGGAATTTAAAATTTTTTGGAGGATATATATATATATATATATATATATATATATATTTATATAGGAAGTTGAAGATTAAATGTGTCAGCAATTACGTGTATAGACTATTGACCTAATTAAATTATGTATTTATAAGATCTTAGGATTTATATGACCCCAAAAGATAAATCGTTAAGCATGTTAGTTTCACAAGAATGGAAATGTGTTTTTCTAGAAGATTCGAAAGAGTTTTTCCCACTCATAGTCCTACCATGTCATGATGTGGTCGCACTCACGGGCGTAACTCAGTTAGTTAAGAGCTAGTAGATTTGGAACAGGATCAAGGATCGAGTCTTAGCAACTGCAGTGTGGGGGTTTCATCCTCTTGTGTGGGGGTTTCATCCTCTTGTGAGGATGGCTCTTTGTAGGTACTAGGCACGGATCCTCCTAGCTACTTAATCGCTGAGTCACCGTGATTTTCCCTCTCACATTCTCATGGGGCTAGGGTGTCACCGTGATTTTTCCTCTCACATTCTCATAGGGTGGGGCTAGACATTCTCATGGGGCTAGGGTGTCACCCTGATTTTTCCTCTCACATTCTCATAGGGTGGGGCTAGGGTGTCACCGTAATTTTTCCTCTCACACTCTCATGGGGCTGGGGTGTGGGAGCTCTCGGGGGAGAGCTCCCCCTTTCTGGAACATGTCATGATGTGGTCTCATCAATTTCCATGCTTTAGTTATCTTTGATTGATTTTCAACTTAAGTTTTTTGTTTTGAGTACATCTTCTGACAATTTTATGAATTTTAATTCATAAGAAGGAGTATTACTTTTTTACAGCTCAGCCTAACAATACGGTGATTCGATTAAAAGAAATTTGTCTTACAGAAAATACTCGCAACACAATATTTTCTAAGTTTTTGCCTTTTATGTTAATCATGTAATAATCACTTGTCTTAGAAAATGTGATTTTTTTTTACCTTATTTGAAATCAAATTTAGTGCATCCATCCAAATTTTTGGTATGTTGTCCCTTAAATAATCATGTGACTGATACATGTTTACTTTTTCAATAAACTAAGATATTACTATTTTTCCTATACTCTTTCATTTATTATTTTTAGGTAATTAACATTGTATTATGTTCTACTGATAAAAGGTTTGGTTATTTTTCATCACTCCTATGTGCACGGGGATTTTTAGAAAGGAAATATGTTTATTTCTAGAAGATTCAACAGAGTTTTTCCCACTCACACCATGTGGTCTCATCAATTTTCATGCTTTATTTATCTTTGATTGATTATCAAGCTACCCCTTTTTGTTATAATCATGCACTACTTGTCATAAAAAATGTGAAATTTTTCCCAATTAGGCAACCACAAAGTAGATAGCAACAATAGTGTGTCACGTATAGTACAAATTCATCGTTTTACGTCGTGCTTATCTTAACTTAATTTCACGGGTTATGATCGAAAATGCGTGTCATAAGCTCATCAATCATACTTTTGTTTTTAGTAAATACTTGTGAAATAGGAGAGATAGAGTGACAAACGTGTGATCATCTATTTGTAGAAATAATGATAGTCTCGTACATATATATATAGAGAGAGTGAAAAGTGTGAATTGCATATATTTGATATGTAAGATTATTAGTATATTAATTAGACAATGTTAGTAGTATATAGGAGTATTTCTTTTACAGTAGGATGTCATGGTTAAAAAGTAAAATGGTGATATTAATTCTTTATTGTATTTTATAATTAAGTAGATAGAACTTATAACATTTCATAACAAGGTCTAGTTGATCTCGTTGTTACTAAGGGGTGTATATAGTTTTATAACTCAAACGAACAATAAGCTATATATATGTTTGTTTGTGTGTGTGTGCGCGCGCGCAAGGCGTGGGCATGCATGACTAAGTGCCTCCTATTTATAATTTAGAGAAAAATACTAAAAAGTCCTCCTAAAGAATTCATATTCATAATGTTCCAAAAATAATTCTTCTATGTAAAAAGTCCCAAAGATAAAATCTTATGACTAAAAAGTCCAAAAGTTAACATCTCTACATTAGTCTTTAAGATAAGAGTTTTTATTTGGGTGAAAACTTGTGTTTCTTTTCATTGATGGTAATGATGATAAGAATTATATCAAATAATAATAATAATAATAATAATAATAATAATAATAATAATAATAATAATATAATAATAATAATAATAATAATAATAATAATATTATTATTATTATTATTATTATTATTATTATTATTATAATATTATTATTAATTACTCCCTCCGTCCCGGATAAATATTTCTACTTTCTATTTTGGAATGTCTCAACTAATGTTCCTAAAGACTTTTGATCTACCTATTCTCTATCATTCTTCCTAATATACCCTTAAAGCTTCATTTAATATAACACATCTCATACAAATTCAATTATTTAAAGTGGTTGAACTCAATTAATGTTCATATGTATTATGGTCAAAATACATTTTACAGCACATCATTAATTATGTTTCTTAATTCCTGTGTTTTATCCACTAGAAATATTTATCCGGGACGGAGGGAGTATAATTTTATTACAACAATATTATTATCGTCATCTTGATCAACATTATATTATTAAATACTCTCTTTAATCCTAAATTATCATATTGTTTTTTTTTATCAAACAAATTTGACGCATATTTATTCACAAAACACATTTGTCCTTGAAAAATATTCTTTTTAACTAAAAAAAAATCAAATATGACAACAAAATGGAATGAGAGTACTAAAAATCTCTTTAGAGTTAACGGTTTAAGCCGTTGGCAGTGGTAGACTAAAATTTCAGATTTCTTGGAATGCTCTTCCTGAAAAAGCACATGTATTAAAATGACCTCGAGCGGTTGGATCTGCCGGCCACTGGGTCTTGACAACTAGTGGTTGGGACTCGTGTCGAATAATGAAAAGGAAAAAGGACTAGTTACGGTCAAAAGAAATGTTTAGGGGATGTAAATAAAAATTGTTAACCTAGCATTATGAAGTTATAAATAACCAAAGAGAGTTGCTATTTATACCCAAAAAAATACTGAGTACACCCCATTGTGATGTTCGGCAGGGCCGGTCCTGGGGGTGTTCAAGGTGATACATGGAACAGGGCCTCAAAATTTGGGGGCCCCAAATCTTACACATATATGTCTTATATACTCCCTCCGTCCCTAAATTATTGTATTTTTTGACCCGGTACACGGATTAAGAAAAATTAATTAACTTGATTATTAATATTGGTATAGTGTATTGTTTCCTTTAATACCCATGTGTATGTGACCCATAATTAAAGTAGGAAGAAAAAGTAAGGGTAAAATGGTAAAAATGATGTCTTAAAAAGTAAAGTTTCAAACAAGACAATTATTTAGAGACGGACAAAAAAGGAAAGGAAGACAATAATTTAGGGACGGAGGGAGTATATACTATATATATATATATATATATATTTAATTATTTTTTATTTCTATCTCTCTAAAATATCTCATATCACACGAATTCTCAACTTCTCTCTCTCTCAAAAATACTGCCGCACTCCTAGCTCGTCGTCCCCAAGACCGATGGCTCAACTTCTCTTCAGCTTTTCCGCCTCCAATAATCTCGCCTCAGCAACGGACAAATTTTGGTCCATCAAATATCAATTCTATATTCAATCAAGTAATTGACCATGAGCAATAAGCAACCTAGCAAAGCAAGCTACAAGCCCTCGATCTCTCTGCGACTTTGCATTCTCGGTTCTTCTACCGAAAAATCAAAGATTCAAAATAAATCACAAATTGACAAATTTTCTTCACTTCTACATCAATTCAATTTCGAATTGGGCTGCTGTGGTGCTACCTGGGTTCAACGAATTCGGAGCAGACCTAAAATCCTCGTCTCCTCCTTCAATGACGATTCCTACTCCTACATTTGGTCAATCCTAAATCCTAATTTTATTTCAATTATGTTCTTCTCCATTTCAATTTTGTTATTCTCTAAAGTCTAATCTCAATTATGAAATGATTTTTGTTTCCATTAGCTGTAAATTTGCAATTCAATGGAGATTATGTTTATTTAACAGCTTTAACAGTGGTGAAGTGAAGAAAAAAATAATATTCATCAAGTTATGTGCATCGCTCATTTTAGTTGTGTTATGACTTATGAGAGACTTGAGAGTAAATGAGTAATTAGTTATAATTTTCTCTAGTCAGAATAATTTCCTTTTCCAACTTCAATTGCTTAATCGTCGGGCTTCTTCCACACTAGTTGGGGAGAATTTGGAATAATTGATAAATGATAAACGAATCTGGACAGAATAATTGTTGTTGCTCTTCAGTCTTCTCTACATTTGTGGCATTTGTCGTTAGGCCGAATTTTTATAGTTATGACTCGATCCAAAAATTAGGAAATATGAATCTGGATATGAAAAGCGTAAAAAGAAAAAAAGAATTGAAGTGTTAACACAATCTCAAAGAGGAGCCATTGATAAGTTTATTGTAAAAGAATCACAAGTTTCTTCTGAAAATGAAAATCAAAATGTTGAGGGTGCTAATGTTAATGCTACTATTGATGTCTTGATGATGTTAATGTTGATCGATGTTATTATTGATGACGCTAATGTTGATGCTGTTAATGTTGATCGATGCTATTGTTGATAATAATGATAATATTGATAATGATGATACTATTGATAATGATGATGCTATTGATTATGCTAATGTTGATGATAGTAATGATAGTGATTTTCATATGTTTGATATATTTGATCCAAGAAATTGGGATGCTCTTGATTTTAAAATGATTGATGTTTTAGTAAAAAAGGGTCCTAAAAGAGATTTGTCTATTCAAAAAGGGCCTAAAGATAAATTTTCTAAACGATTTTCTGCTACATCTTATAATACTAGAGTTTTGTCGAATGGAGAGAAATGTGATTGAGATTGGCTTGTGTATTCAAAAGAGTTTAATAAAATATTTTGTTTTTGTTGTAAAATATTTAAAAGAGGGTGTGGAAGAGGTCAATTAGCAAATGAGGGTTTTGGGGATTGGTCACATCTCTTAGTATTAGACTTAGAGAGCATGAAACAAGCATAGAACATGTTAAGAATATGACCACTTGGTATGATTTGCGTTTGAGATTCCAAAAGAATGAAACTATTGATAAAGTAGCCCAAAGACAACTTGATAAAAAAAAAGATCACTGGAAAAAAATCCGTGTTTAGAATTATTTCAATTGTGAAATTTCTTGCAAAACATAATCTAGCATTTCGTGGTACTAATGAGAAAATTTATCAAAGTAACAACGGTAATTTCTTAGGTTTGGTTGAAATGTTGGCTGAGTTTGACCCTCTTGTTCAAGAGCATGTCCAACGTATTACAAATGATAAGATTCTTTATAATTACCTTGGTCATAAAATCCAAAATGAGTTAATATTTTTGCTTGCCTCTGCCATCAAATCAGAAATCCTTAAAAAAATAAAACAAGCAAAGTATTTCTCAGTGATACTTGATTGTACTCCCGATATAAGTCACCAAGAACAGATGTCTTTGATAATAAGATATTTGGATGTCTCTTCAAATTTTGTTAACATTGAAAAATCTTTTTTAGGATTTTTGGACGTGAATGATACAACTGGCCAAGGGCTTTTTTGATGTTTTACAAAATGAATTAAAGTCTCTTAATCTTGATATAGATAATGTGCGAGGGCAGGGCTATGACAATGGGTCAAATATGAAAGGAAAACATCAAATAGTGCAAAAAAAAAACTTTTAGATATAAATCCTAGAGCTTTTATACTCCTTGTGGTTGTCATAGTCTTAATTTGGCATTATGTGACATGACCAAATACTAGTGGTAAAACTAAAGATTTTTTTGGAGTCATACAGCGTATCTACACAATATTTGCTAATTCTTCCAAGAGATGGCAAATTTTGAAAGATAATATAAAAGGATTGACTCTTAAATCATTGTCATCCACTCGTTGGGAGAGTCGTGTTGATAGTGTTAAAGCTATAAGATTTCAAGTTTTAGAAATACAGGAAGCTTTACTTCAAGTAGTAGAAAGTGATAATGATTCAAAAATAAGAAGTGAAGCTAAATCCTTAGCAAAAAATGAGCTCGGTGATTTTGAGTTTTTACTTGTAATAGTTATTTAGTATGAAATATTATATGTAGTTAATTTGGTTAGCAAGCATTTACAATCAAGGGATATGCTTATTGATGTTGCCATTGAAAAAGTAAAAGGATTGATATCCTTTTTTGAGGAGTATAAAGAGACTGATTTTTTAAATGCATTAAAAACTACA
The DNA here is from genome assembly GCA_016624345.1 of Platycodon grandiflorus. Classification (NCBI taxonomy): domain Eukaryota; kingdom Viridiplantae; phylum Streptophyta; class Magnoliopsida; order Asterales; family Campanulaceae; genus Platycodon; species Platycodon grandiflorus. Next base: position 64,998,587 of record CM028362.1, read on the forward strand.
AAGGAAATTGCAATTGAAATGAATGTCGATCTAGTGTTTCCTCAAAAGCGTCAAATTAGAAGAAAAAGACATTTTGATGAAACTCCAACCGATACATCCTCAATTGATTCACAATCTGAAGATGAGTCATTTAGGGTTAATTATTTTTTATACATTGTTGATCAAGCAATTGCTTCACTAACTAGGAGATTTGAACAATATCAAAAATATGAAAATATATTTACTTCTGACAAGTTGCATTCATTGGAAGATATGAGTTTAAAGTTTTGTTGTAGTCGTTTTGAAGCTGTACTTAAGTAAGGTGAACAATATGAGATTAATGGAAATGAATTATATGTAGAATTAAAGTTACTCCAGAGAGAAGTTTTTAAAAATTGAAGTTATTAAAGTCCTACTTACATTCTACAATGATATAAGAAAAACTCAATGTATTAGCTTTCATAGAGAATGATTATTTGGAAAAAAAATTGATTATGAAGACCTAATTGAAGATTTTGCGTCAAAGAATGTTAGAAGAATGTTACTTTTCAAATAAAAAGTTTGATAGTAGTTTAGGGATTTAATTATTTTAGTATTTCATTTGTAAAAAGATAATTTTAACATTATAATGTTAAAAAAAATATGAAATTTGTTTTCATCTTTTGGTAATTATCTTTTATCAAATTTGAGACCTAATTTTAAATTTAAGATAGAGCCCTCAAAATGTCAAGACCGGCACTGGTGTTCTGCAGTCAGCACCCTTGCCAAACACAAATATGGGTGTACTGGTGTTCGGCGGGGGTGCCGAACACACAATGGGTGTACTCAGTATTTTTTGGAATGTAAATATCAATTCTCGTAACCAAAACACCTCAAAGAATTTGTGCATCAAATGACAAAAATAAATAAATAAATAATAATAATAATAATAATTTCCTTACTGAGCATGCACAGAGTTTTTGTTTCAAACTATTTGTGTTTGGTTTCTGATAATTGCAGATCTTTTTTTTTTCTTTTTGTTAAATTAATATAAAACTCGAAATATATGTTCCTTTCAAGAAAAAAAATTTTTGACATATGGTTGGTTCTAAGAATAAAAGATAAACTGCCTATCTATTACCCAAACATGATGTTTATCTTACATATCATACAAAAAAATTTACAACTTCAGTGCAATTTACAGGAATTATAAAAGAGTAAAATTACAATATTAAAAAATTTAATAATACAAAGTTATAAATAAAACTATTTTTTTAGAATAGAGGAAATACATAAAATTAGATTTTCTTGCTATAACGAATAATTGCATCAATAATGAAGTGTTTGCTCTTAATTAGGTAAAATATTAATATGCCTTCAACCACCATGTGCAACACGTGAAATAGAGTCAAATGACTCGTAAAATTGACCACAAAACTTATGTTGTTGTTGTTATGTTTGAAAAGAAAATTTGTTCCGATAACTAAGAGTGTCATGTCTGACCGTACATAGATTAATAAAAAATAATTAAATTTATCATAAATATTAAGATGATAGTGTGTGATTTCGAAGAATACGCATGTGAGAGAGGGAGGGGCTCATGAAAAATACAAATTAAATCAAAGGTAAAATAATAAAAATATTTTTCTAAAGGGAAAAGTTTAGAAACTAGACAGAACTTTTTATGGAACGGACTAAGAGCCCGTTTGTTCGTGCATTTTGGCCAAAACGCACGGTTAAAACGCAGCTTATTCCTTAACTTAGCGTTTCAATGCTGCGGTAGAAAACGCTGCGTTTTCAAAACGCAGCTGCGTTTTAAAACGCTGGAATTCCTAGCTTTTTCCCAAAACGCAGATTTTAAAACGCAGTAAGGAATAAAAAGCTGCGTTTTGACATAATATCCCAAACGCATTTATAAAGAAAAAAACCGCGTTTTAAATAATCTGCGTTTTAGAAACGCTGCGTTTTTAAAACACTGCATTTTGAAAACGCTACACCAAACGAGCTCTAAAAAGATAAATATGACTCTTTTATTAAGAACGGAGAGAGTATTACATTCTTTTCGAGTTATTCATATTTCATTTATAATTTAGTTTACATGCTTTGATGTATATTAATCTTTACATTCATTAATTTATTATTTCTTAGATAGGTACAAATAAACCTAACAATGGATCAGATCATTGATCTGATCCATTCTTATGATTCAAATTATGGAATTGTTGATCTACTGATCAGAGATTCATTAAGTTTTTGTGAATCAGATCACAATCCAGATTAGATGGGTCTGATCTATTAATGATTCATTAACACAAGAAAAAACTAGTAATTGAATTCATACATGTAACCCTTTTGTTCTAATCTTTCTTGCCTAATATATATATATATATATATATATGTATATATATATATATATGTATGTATATATATGTATATATATGTATGTATTTATGTATACTAAGAGGTCCCTTTTTAATTAAGATAATTGTTAATTTAAATAACTCTTTAATTAGAATAAAAGTCATGTCTAAAGATAGGTTTAGCTGTTTTGATTGTTCTGTCAAAACAGTTATTCTATAAGGTTGATAATTAACTAAGAGTTATACTCAACGGAGTTGAGATTTAATTTATAATGCAGGCAATTGATCATTATGTTTTGTTAAGACGTATCGTTATGTTACGTTTTGTTAAGACGTATCGTTATGTTACGTTTTGTTAAGACGTATCGTTATGTTACGTTTTGTTAAGACGTATCATTGTTTCGTTAAGAAGTATCGTTATATTTTAGTAAGAAGTATCATCATTATATTCCGTTAAGAAGTATTGTTACATTTCTTTCAGACGTATCGTTATGTTACATTTCATTAAGACTTAGTTATGATCCTAAGACATATCATTATGTTTCGTTAAGAAGTATCATTATGTTTTAGTAAGAAGTATCGTCATTATGTTTTGTTAAGAAGTATTGTTACATTTGTTTCAGACGTATCGTTATGTTACGTTTCATTAGGACTTATCGTTGTGATCCGTTAAGACGTATCATTATGTTTCGTTAAGATGTATTGTTATGTATTGTTAAGACGTATCGTCATGTTTCGTCAAAAAGTATCATTATGTTTCGTTAAGACATATAGTTATGCTTCGTGAGACGATAATCCACAGTATCTACTCAAAATGCAAGATTGACTCTCCAAATAGATTACTTTCTATAGATTTGAATAAGGTACAAGGTATAATGACTGTGCTTCTTGGAGTGATATATTCTTAGATTCTCTTGTGGAAACTCTTGATTCGTATCTCGCTATTTGTGTGAATTCTTGCTCTTATGAGGATAACTGTTTCCTCAAAGAATTATCTGTTGCTTTTCTCCAGCTTGAAAAGTCAATGAAGCTCTTGTATTTTATGTAGATGTTATAGATATTTTCTTATTGTTGATTTATTATTATTATTATTATTATTATTATTATTATTATTATATATATATATATATATATATTTATCCATGTGTTGTTGATGATGCCAATTTTTGCACCGTGGTCTTGATGGAAAAATGCTCCGGTGAAATAGCTGGTAATTAGCCTGAAAAGAAGAACAGAGTTACTGCGCAGGGGATCCCTGCAAAGTCCCTCCGGTGTGAGAATTAGCACAGTATATCAGAGAGAGAATAATGCTAATTTGAGGGAGCAAAAAGGGTATAGTTGCGTGTACCTTGTACTATGTCTGATAGTAGTATTTATAAGAGAGTAGTGGTGCCCTAGATAATTTCGGGCTGTAACTGATACGATCAAATCCCGTAGTTTACGGGTCAAAGTAACGTATCCGTTCTGGACTTGTGAGTAAATCGGAGATAGTTCCGTAATAGGCTCGGAGATAGTTCCGTAATGTATTAGGAGATAGTTTTGTGATAGTTCCGTGAAATACGAAATATATCAAAAATAGGTCTTACTATGTCCGCTCTATGCGGGCTTGACACTAGTGAGGCGGCCTGGCAGCCAGGCACTAGTGAGGCTGCCTGGCGGCCAAGCATCAGAGAGGCGGCCTGACACTAGGGAGGCGGCCGGGCACTAGTGAGGCGGCATGGCGTCGGGGCACTATTGAGACGGATGGACACTAGAAGGGACTGGCGGGCGATACTAGTGAGGTAGCTGGCCGGCACTAGTGAAGTGAGGCGGCCTGACAGACATTAGTGAAAAAGCGGTGACGCGGACACTGTGAAGCGCCTGGCGGCACCACCTGGCACCCGGACACTAGGGAAGCAGCCTGGCGGCTGATACCAGTGAGATAGCCTGGCGGCCGAGCACTAGTGAGGTGAGGCGGCCTGACGGCCGGACACTAGTGAAGCAGCCTGGCGACCGGACACTAGTAAGGCAGCTTGGAGTGAAGCGGCCTGGCAGCTGGCACCAGTGAAGCAGCCTGGCGGCGGGGCACTAGTGAGGCGGCCTTGCGGCTTAGCACTGGTGAGGCTTGCCTAAATGGCTGACGGTCCTTTTTACAGGTGTTTTGGATATTTGTCATTTTTATCCTTGTGTATAATTTTGGATAGTTCAATTGTTTTATTTTTTGTAGAATGATCGATTTATATAGGTATATGCACGTTTGTTCAAAGTAAATAGCCATTACGAATATAGGCTAGTTTTATTCACCTAGTGTGCAAGTTGCTATCTATTTGTAGTCAACTTGTCCACTTGTAGTTCTTGTCTTTTTATCTCTTGTATTCACAAATTATTCTAATAATTAATTGTTGAGAATTATTTTTCAATTATTTTTTGATATTTAATCAATTTGATAATACAATACCTTCAACAAAGAAAAGAAAAAAAAAAAAACAGGAGTCTGACCAACAATTCAAATTGGCGTTTACATAAAAAGCAAACATTTTTAACTCAACAACTGGGCAATATATTAGTTTTTTTTTTTTTAAAAAAAGTAAGATTCACGTGTTCCTTTGAATGGCCATATTTGAGGAGGCCGCCTCTGACTCTTTCTTATTGGTGAGAGATTGGAAACGTTAAAAGGACAACGGTTCGCATGGTTGATTTGTTTAAAATAAAAAAAATAAGGTTAGGGCTTAATAATTTTGGCCTGTTTAAAATTAGGATTTTTTAGGGCTAGCTCGTTTAACCCACGGCCCGTTAAGGTTAGACCGCTAGGTTTCAGGGTTGGCCTGCCAGCCCGTATAATATTAATTAGGCCGTAAAAAATTTAAGAGATACATAAAACAACCACTATGAGAATAAAACCAACAACCTTTTAATTCAAAATCAAACATATTTATCCTTTGCAATACATATATTCTTTGTGTACTTGTGAATAAATATTGAAATATAAACAAAAAATTTGGAAAGAACTGCTAAGTAGAGCTATTACATTTTTTATTTTGAGAAAAAAATAAATTGAAAATTATAACACATCGATGTAAAAAAATGTTTAGTTTATATTTTTTTGGAAAATATAAGAAACTATCAAAGTTATGAATGGTTTATCGATTCACTATTTTAAAATATTGTTATATTATATTTTTAATCGTGGTCCAATAGTGGCCCGTTTAGCACCAAACCCGTTAAGGTTAGGGTTAGGTCTGCAATATTAGTGACCTAAAAAAATTGGACCGTTTAGTCCACGACCCATTAGGGCTGGTCCAAACTGCTAGGACTAGCCCGTTTAACATCTCTAGTTGAGATAGAAACTAAGAGAGAGAAAACGATCCTACCAATATCAGAATTTTACATTGGACCCCCTTAAAGTTGGAGTTACTTACAAGGCAGGCCATAACCCTCTCCTTCCAAATTCCCACGATTGTTTGACTTGACGCTATACTTTGATACCCAATGCTTTTGACCAAATGCAGCGCGGGAGTCTTGTTTAGCAAGTCGTTTCTTTGGTTACGTATAAATTATATTGGAGGCATGATATTACGAGCTTGTTGTATTACTACAAGTTTTAATGTTAGTGTTATTAAATTAAATTTACTCAAATCCATATACTGTCAGATCAAATTTGCTTGTTTCTAAATAATGACGTGGATATTTCAAATCATCAACAACTTAACAACATTACATCATCCAAGCTTAAAATAATACCACAAACTCCAACTCGTAACATCATTTGTCAATTATATTTTTCTAACAAATGAATCTTCTGTGTTCAAACATAGATAGAATTGAAAATTTAAAGAAATAATGTACGACCGAAACAATTTGTCTTTAATTTTATAAGGCTTGTTGATGTCTCATTTGATTAAGGAACGGCTTAGGATAGTTCTGTTATTATTTAAAATGGGTTTAACTTAGTTTATAAAACCAAATTGAAGTATGAGTGATATTTAAATCTAAATTTTTGATCTCATGCTTAACATCGGCTCCTTGCATTTTCGGGACGGTTTAGACTCAGGGCCTGTCCTGAACTTTTTGGGGCCCAGGGCGAAATGAAAAAAGTGGCCTTTAGAAAAATATAAATAAGAATTTTACACAAATAGTTTTTCATTTTTCAATATTCAAAGTACTGAAAAACTGAAATATCTACAAACATACAAGAAAAAATAAGTATAAAATAAAATTACTATTTTGCACCGCTTTACGCAATTTATAACAAAAATAATATACTTTGTTTGCATCATTTGATAATTTTCTTGTATATTAAGAATATGAAAAATGTCTAGAAATTTCATGTTTAGGAAATTTTTGTTAAATATATTTAGCGGATCCAAAATAAAACGAAGGGTGGACAACCCCGTTGATATCGAATCTAAAATTTCTAGTTCTATAAAATGACACCTTATCCATTGGGTCACAAAGTCAATTATGAAACTATAATACATTATAAATATAAATAGATAAGGTTTGATAATTAAATTCAACGAACCCAAAATAAAAAAATATTAAAAAAAAGTTGGATGACTTTACTAGGAATTGAACCTAAAATCTCTAGTTCAATAGTTCAACAACTTATCCATTGGACCAAGAAGTTAACTACAAAAATTATATTACATTATAAATTATATACAAAATATTGTATATATAAATTTAGGCCCCCAAAATTTGGGGCCCCATGGCGATCGCGCTCCCAAGACATAGTCCAAGGCCGGCCCTGTTTAGACTCAGACTCTGATTCGACTCTAGCTCAGATAATCAAGTTTAAACTCAGCTCGTGATTGTTTTCCCAAAAAATTACTCCCTCCGTTCTAGACAAAGAGTTCACTTTCCTTTTTTAAAAGTCAACATGTGACTAAATCAAATCAAAATTTTACATAATTTATTTATGTTTTAAAAAATAAATTTTCATTAATAAAAAACTATCTTAAGTATACTATGTGTTACAACTTTTATAACTTTGTAAAAACTACTAAATTTATGTTAATTGTCGATCTAATTTTAACTAAGTTAACCAATGAAAGTCAAAAGTGGACTATTTGCCTGGAACGGATGGCGTAATAGAGTACTTTGGCTTGACTCGAGTAACTCGGTGAACTAAACAAGCCTTGCTTGAAGCCATTTAATACCCCCCAACCAACATCGGTTAAATATGTCTTATAAGTAATCACTTACTACCATTCGGCACCAACAATTACAGTATTCATAAATTTTTGGGTGGGCTTGTGGTGAACCTAGTTGACCTTGGTGCTCAGTGGGCAAATGCGATGGCATGCGTTGCAATTCGGACTCTTGGGGTTGGGTCATGACATCACGAGCCTGGTCATGAGTTTTATTATGATTGTGAAGCTTGGTTCATTTTAAAAACGAGCCCCAAATCGTATTCTCAAATCCGTTTCTCGTAATTAATTGAACATACTCGAGCCTAGCCCTTAGAGCGAACACAAGCTTATTTGAGAACAGTTTAATTCATTTGTAGCACAAGTTTATCGATCTTAGAATATTTTGATGTATTGATCTAGGTTTTCAAGGTTTACTTCGATTTTCATTTCATCCTATCCCAATTATTCAAAGTGTTGAGAAAAGAAAATAGAAACCAAAACATTAGGTCACTTTATGCCATATATTGCCTCTATTACCAAAAGAGAGAGGAAAAAAAAAAAAAGATGAAAATTTTAACTTCGATCCCCTCTTCCAAAAGTCAAACTTTTAGCATTTTTTCACTTTCATATACTTCTTTCATTCCAACTGAAGAACCCAACTCACGTTTAAAAATTTAATAATTAATATATATATATATATATATATTATATTGGAATTGGTCCTAATCACAAAAATATATTAGCGTATACATAAGATGTTTATATTATATGTATAATTTATAAGGTTTCCAATGTGAAAATTGTAAATATAAATTTTAAAATAAAACTTCTTAAATAAAATATCTCAAAATAAATATATTAATATACTCCTTATAGCATCCCCAATGGGGAATTCTTAGGGAGGACAAGAATAAATCTCCATTGGGAGAGATTCTTAAAATGCCAAAGGTGGAAAGAAAATTCTTCCGGGGGTGAAAATAAGAATTGAAAAGAGAAAGAAGAAGAGTCGCGGTGAAGGGAGGTGGGACGCACGCAATGGCCAGGTAGGTCGCATGCCCTTCACGCGCTGTGGAGGGGCGTGAAGAGCCACCTGCCACCGTTAGTTCCTTGTCTGTCACTTTTTTTTTTTTTTTCTTTTCAAATTGACTGTTTCAACTTAATTTTTTTTTTCCAAAGCACCATGCAACCTTTAAAAAAATCACCATTGTGACCGTCGCCTTTATCCATTTAAAAATGGATAGTTTTTTTTTTTCATTATAAATACATCCTCCAATCTCCATTCATTTCACTTTTAAAAATATTATCTCTCTATAATTCTAATTTTTTTTTTCTCATCAACTTAATTTCCTTTTTATTTTTTTCAAAGTGACCGTTTGAGAGCTAATTTTTATTTTTAAACTTTACTTTTTGTGAAAAAGTATCCGTTTAAAAACAGATACATTTATTTGGCTAATTTATCTTATTTGTTATTTTAAGAACCGTTTGAGAGCTAATTTTTATTTTTAAAGTAACCTTTACTTTTTGTGAAAAAGTATGAGCTAATTTTTATTTTTTAAAGTAACCTTTACTTTTTGTGAAAAAGTATCCGTTTAAAAATGGATACATTTATTAGGCTAATTTATCTTATTTGTTATTTTAAGAAGTGTTTGTTTGTATGAAGTATTTGTTGTTTGTATGAAGTATTTCTTATTTGTATGAAGTATTTGTGTAATATATAATATTTTAATGAAAATTATAAATTAATTTCTTTGTTTAAAAGAATATTTGTATAATATACTAATTAAAATTATAAATAGATTAATTTATTTAAAAAATATTAATTAAAATTTAGAAATGAATTAATTTATTTATACGAAACATTTAAAAATGCAATATATTAATTAAAGCTAAATAAATTAATTTGCTTGCTAGTACAAATAAAGTGGATGATTTGGTAGTGAGACCCATGTAAAAATGGGGGACAAATGGAAACCATAGGAAAGATAAATTTTTTGAGTGAAATTTTTTTAAAATGTAAAGGTGACAGTGAGACCCAACTAAAAATTAGGTAAGAATTACAAACCATTTGAGGTGCTCTTAGTTGCAATGTAGTGAACATATTCTTCATATTTTTAGTGAAACAGGTAAGAGCAGTACCATATTTTCAACAAGTGTATACACACTTAAAAATAAATTTATAACTTGTGATTTTCTTAATTTATGAGATAGTCCCTTTCTTAGAAGAAATAATGCATGCATGTATTGTGGGTACATTAAACTTGAGAAAATTATATTTTTGATCATCGTATAAATTAGGGATAATCAATTTGATCAACATACTTTTAATATTCAAAATGTGATCAACGTAGTCACGATTTAAGTGCGATGTGGTCCTTACCGTTAACGCCCCATCCAATTTTTTAATGGTCGTTAATGTCTCATTCATTTTTAACGTCGCTAATGTAAACTATGTGAGCCCTTATCTCGCAAAATGGTCGCTGCGTGGACTATGTGTGCTTAGTTGTACAAAAAAAAAGTTTGATAAAATAATTATGATGAATAGTTATCTTCATTAATTTGACATTAATGACCGTTAAAAAATTAGAAGGGGCGTTAACGGCAATGACCACATCGCACTCAAATCGTGAGTACGTTGGTTACATTTTGGATATTAGAAATACATTGGTCAAATCGGCTATCTCCAATTTGTACGATGGTCAAAAATATAATTTTTTCCATTAAACTTCGAGTAGTGCTACGTGCATCAAAATATTTACACCAAAATCTCTTTATTTTTTATTTTAATTTTTAGAAGTGTCCTAAGGCCTAAAAGAACAAAACTAATCTCATGAGTCGGATAGGAACACAAGTGGATGTAGAAGCTTTTCCAATAAGTTTTTAACATAGCTGCGATTTTATAGGACTCCAATTTGAGACTTAACTAATCTACGCACTTGTTGGTTCTAAAGTCTCAATTGACATGTTCTAATTGGTCAGAACATTATTAATTAAAAATTAATTTACAAATTACTTAACTATTCGAAGAATACGTGAACTAAGATTTTAGTACGCATTTTTAGTGCAAATAGAAATTACTTAATGATCGCTTTCACTATTTATTGCAACTAGAAATTATTATTTCGTGTCAGTTTGTTTATCCAATTTACAGTAATATATCCATTACTGTCACTCCAATTTACCATTTTGGTCATGGAAAGAGTCGATGAAAGCAGCCCAACCATTTCCACCTGTAAACCCCTTTCTAGAAGCTACGGCGGAGGAAAAAAAAAAAAAAAAAATGCGTGACCTTCTCTTTCAATTATTTGCTCCTAATTCCTATATGGTTAGATAGACAACGCAACTCCTGTCTGCCCCCTTTGTACCAACTAGTCAACTATGTACATAGCCAACAAAATTTCACTTACATAATTATGAAGAGCACGTCTCCGACGTCTCCAGTAAAATTATTTTACGGATTCTTACGATATCGTAAAATGAAATTAAATTTTTTTACAGTTCAGTTCACTAATATAAAGTACATTGAGTCAGAGAGATCTGTGTTACAGAAAATCAGGGCCGATCCTGGCATTTTGAGGGCCCTGTTTTAAATTTAAAATTAGGCCCCAAATTTGATAAAAAATAATTACCAAAAGATGAAAATAAATTACATATTTTTTAACATTATAATGTTAAAATTATTTTCTTACAAATGAAATACCAAAATAACTAAATTCCCAAACTACTATCAAACTTTTTATTTGAAAAGTAACATTCTTTTAACATTCCTTGACGCAAAATCTTCAATTAGGTCTCCATAATCAATTTTTTCTAAATAATCATTCTCTATTGTTACGAAGCTAATCCATTGAGTCTTTCTTGTGTCATTGTAGAACGTAAGTAGGACTTTAATAACTTAAATTTCAAAAAACTTTTTTTTGCAGATGCAACTGTCACAGGAAGAGTCAACAAAATTCTATATGCAATAATTGTATTAGGAAAATAATCTACACGTTTCAAAAATTTTAAAATATCAACAGGTCCTACCTTTGCTAGGTTGCTTTTTGCTCATGGTCAATTACTTGATTGAATATATAATTGATATTTGATGGAGTAAAATTTGTCCGAGGCGAGATTATTGGAGGCAAAAAAAATGAAGAGAAGTTGAGCCGTCGATCTCGGGAACGACGAGCTAGGAGTGCGGCAGTATTTTGAAAGAGAGAGAAGCTGAGAATTGGTGTGATATGAGATATTTTAGAGAGATAGAAATAAAAAAATAATTAAATATATATATATATATATATATAGTATATATATAATACATATATGTGTAAGATTTGGGGCCCCCAAAATTTGAGGCCCTGTTCCATGTATCACCTTAGAACACCCTCAGGACCGGCCCTGCAGAAAATACTAATAAAATGAATTTTTTTTTTTAATGTTTTTGTCAATCAAGAAAATGATTAGTTGTTCTAAAGCATTACTTTATCCGTTGATTTACTCCTCTAAAATTAATTAGGGACTTCAAAATTATTGATGTGAAGGTTTAAAAAAACTGAAGGTCTAAAAATTTTAAGGTTCAGCAATTGCAACTTGTGCGTCGTATATCAATTTCAAGGCCCTTGATTGACTCTTTAGCACGACCACATAATTGATGATTAGGCATGTTGATAGATCAAAGTAGTAAGATACTAAGTACAATTATCTATCAAAGTTTTCATAAGTAAGGGCCCGTTTGATACAGCGTTTACAAAATGCAGTGTTTTAAAAACGCAGCGTTTTAAAAAAATGCAGTGTTTTAAAAACGCAGGTCTTTCCTTATAAATATGTTTGAGATATCACTTCCATACGCAGCTTTTTTTTCCTAGGAGCGTTTTAAAACCCGTTCTGGGAAAAATCTGGAAATTTCAGCGTTTTAAAACGCAGCGCTTTGAAAACGCCGCTTTCCGCCGTATTGAAACACATTTTTTGTAAATAAGCTGCGTTTTATCCCTGCGTTTTGGCCAAAACACTCGACCAAACGGGCTCTAAGTCATATTCGAGTGTCTACTGATTCTAATTGAATCGGGTCGAATTTATACAAATATTCTTGAGCATACAAGTGTTAGAAAACATATTTACTTTGATTACAAAACATATATTATTTTATATCAAAATAAATGAGTATTCATTAGTATTAAGTATTACTCCCTTCCAGGTAAAGTGTCCAGTTTTAACTTTTTTTAATCAAATTAATTAAAGTTTGACTGATAATTTACAAAAAAACAGGTAAATACTTATTTTAATTTGATTTAGTCACATGTTAAAATTTGACTGATAATTAACAAAAAAAGGTAAATGCTCATTTTTAATTAATAAAATTTTATTTCCTAAAATATAAATATGTAAAATTTTGATATAATTTAGTCACGTGTTGACTTTTAAAAATGAAAAGTGGACTCTTTGCTTGAAACGGAAGAAGTATTTACTTATTTTAATTAGGTTTCTTTTTCTTTTTTTGTGATTGCAATTACTTTTATTGGAAAGCACTTTAGAAAATTGTTATGAGCAATCCATTCTAGTATATATAAATTTTTTATTTTCTATTTTAGACCTTAAGGGATGGCCTAGTACTAGAGTTGGGGCTTCACAAAATATGAGGTATCAAGTTCGAAAAAAAATGAAGTAACAAATTTCAAAAGAAAAAGGTAAATAATTTTTTAGTTTCTATTCTAAAAACAATTATGCATCATATTAGTCAAATTACCCTACTGAATTCTTTTTTCTTAATCGTTATGCTAAATAATTACGATTTATTTGTAATGGATATTGAAAAGCCCATGTGAAGCATTGTAATTTAAAACACCAGCAAACCTCAAATACAATAATATTTTTTTTAGATCATTACGTCCAGACAATACCAATTTTATTTAAATGATGTTTGGTCCAGATTGGAAACTATATCACACGCTAGCCCCGAGCAACATTAAATTAAAAAGGGGCAAATTTGGGTGGGTTCCATTAGACAATTTTCAATCATTAAAGTTCACATAAGTGTTTTCAATTAAAAAGGATATTTTTTTTGGAACTTTAAGTAATGAAACAATGCTTGAAGTTTTGGTTAGTTTGGTCAAATAAACAAGCAGTAAATGACACAAAGTATGTAAAATGGTTTACAGTATGAAAATTGCTACGTCCTCTACCAAGTTGGTCAAACTTGAATTTTTGAAGTGCATTAATATTAATAATCTAAATGATCACTAACTGATCAGTGTGCAACAAGGACCAGTTAGATATGTAGATTGAATGTTCAAAGTAACAAAACAATCTCGTGTGTTACAATCAAAAATCTCTCAATAACTAAGCAGTTGGGAGAGATTCAAAACAATGATTGAAACTTAAAGGCAAAATACAAAGAATGTAATAAGAAATAAATGATCTAAGTAAATGCGCTTTAATTGGAGAAGTTTCAGAGAATTCTTGAAGTGTTATGAATATTTGAACTCTTGAATGCTTCTTATGATCTAGTTGTTGTTCTTTAATGCTCATTCGGCTATATATAGGCAAAACTACAAAAGTTGTCGTTGGACTCATTTGAAAATATTTTACTTGCATTAAGTATTCTGATGTAGAGCAGGTCAAACGTGGTGAACAACTATTCATCGAGCTTAGTGCTATCACAAAAAGGTAGGTTGAACTTGCCTTTTCATTTTGAAATAAACAGAAAGCTAGAATTGGAAAGTGTGTTAGAGTACTCATTAAATATAAACTAAAAAGCATGTTTGAAAACAAAGCACACAAAGTACTGACACAAATTCAAAATAACCACGGAAGCTTATCAAGGTAGCTTCTGTTTGAAGATCAGTAGACTTTCAAAAGATAAGTCAAGGAAAATTATCAGTCTACTGTTCTTATGCCAATTTATCAGTGACTAACTTAGAAAATATTTAAGTCATTATCAGTCACTGATTCCTGGCGGAATTAGTTGACTGATATACACGAGTAAATCAGTCATTAGCCAACTAGGAATGACTGGTCATTTGATCAGTCATCTTTAGTTAGAAGAATGGTTGGTCACTTCATCAGCCAACATCAAATATAAGGCTTGACTGAACATAAATGATTCCAAAAGATAGAATAGTATTAAGTAAATCATGGGAATGACCAACAACTATGTCGTTATTATTATTATTAGTTAGGGGTGTGCACGGGCCCTAAGCCCGCGGGCATTGGTAATGCCCAAAGATAGGCCCATCAGCGGTGGACTTCATTTTTAAAGCCCAAGATGCGGTGAGCCCACGGGCATTAGTGGACGGGCTTTGTGCGGGCTTTAGGCGGGCAAGGGCTTGATGGGCTTACGATTGATTTTCATGTTTTTTAACAATTTTACCATTAAAATTTTGGACTTCAGCCGATCAATTCATTGCCATGGAGTTTCATTAAGACCATTAATTGTGGGCTATAAAATATTTGTTATTTAGCCCAACAAATCATTGTACAATTATTCAAGATCAAAATAAATAAATATGATAATCAATATATATATATATATATATATATCAATAAAACAACGTAGTTTTTGTAATAGATGGGCCGGGCCGGGCTTAACGGGCAGGAAGAATTGGAGAGTCCAGTCCCTGCCCGAGACCGCGGGCTTTCACTCATGTAAGGCCCAGCACTATGCATTAGCCCATGGGCACGGGCTTTGGGGGCCGGGCATTGGCGGGCTTGGCGGGCTGATGGGCCGGTCTGCTCATCCCTATTATTAGTAGTACTGGTATAGTAGTATTAAGACTTTTACCATGTTCTTTTTTTTTTTCCTTAATTAAGTAAACCAAAATTTGAGTTTATAAAAGTACATTTCATTACATTTAGTTCGCTTACTTGATGTTTTACTTCATGAATTTGTTTTGCTTACTCACAAATGTAGAGTAATAAAAAGTGAATCCAAATTGATATTGCAATCGGAACAGAATTGTTATAAAACCAAAACCGCGGGTTTTGTTTAGTTTCGGTTTCTAATTTAGAAAAACTGGTCGTAAAAGTTTGGTAATGATTTTTAACTCGAAACTGGTGAAACTGGCACCGTGCACAAACTAACCTATCACATGCTTAGAAAAGCAACTACTGTGAATATTTTCAACAAGTAGCCTCTTTAGTTTTCACTAGTTCTATCTTTAATAATTCAATTTTGAAATTTCTACTAGTAGCCATATTTTCACTAGAAATTCTTCAATGGATTTGAATAATTGGTTCATATATGCTTCACATTGTGTGTAAAATCTTGCGTGGGCAAAGATTATAATTAGGTTGCACCAATTTTAATTCTTTATAACAATTTGTAATTGGTTTTTTTTTTTTTTGAAAGGAAATTTCATTAATCATGGGAATGATTACAAGCAGATATGATCGTATTTTCTAGAAAATGTGGGATTTCAAAAGAAATAAAAAGATCAACACAAAAACAAGACTTCTTTGCTAGGACATGGGTCGCCTCGTTAGCTAATCTTGGACAATGTTGGACTGAGAATCCTTTTGCTTGAGCAAAGATAGACTTGCACCTGTTAATTAAAGCCCCAAATTCTGACCAATTATTAGAATGCATGGCATGAACGACATTTTTTGAATCAAGCTCAAAAATAACATTAGAGTAATATGTTGTGTAAACCCATGTTACCGCCTCCAACAAAGAATAAGCTTCACAATCATCAACATCAAGAACACCATCCAACCTCTTTGCACAACAAGCTATCAAGAGTCCCGCCGAATTTCTAAGAATAAAACCACAGCCCGATGTTCCATTCTCCCCGAACAATGCCGCATCCGTATTACATTTCAAGAACGTGGGTGGAGGACAATGCCATTTCGAGCAAACATGAATGGAAGAAACAATACCTCGATGGTCGTAAGTGCGTTCTTCGTGCTAATCTAGTTGTATAACATGTTCATTGACCGTATATTTGTTTGCGAAAGAGTACAATGTCACCATCCAAAGCTTCTCATTGCATCGCCTCCAAATAAACCATAAGATCTTAGCACCCTTTCCAAATTCCCAGGAGTAATACTTTTCAAGAACTCAAAAACCACTCGGTGAATCCTTCTATAATGTCCACAATAGTAGAAACTTAGAAGTTAAATTGGTCGCTTCCCAACACTCGTAGCATAAGAACATGAGAGAAATATATGTCAATTATTCTCCAATTCATGGCCACAAAGTAAGTAAGAGGGAAAAATAGGAATACCTTTTGTTGTAAGATTGACTTTGTTTGGCAAGATATCCCTAGCTGCTTGCCACAAGAAGTTTCTAACTTTAGGCGGCACCTGCAATTTCTATATTTCATCCCATCCACCCTCACACCTATAACCATTATCTAGGCCGAAGATTTCAACTGCAAGTCTATATCCTGACTTAACCGAGTAATTCCTTTTTCTTTCGTAATGTTAAATGTGATTGGCTTGAACCGCATCATCAACTAGTGGTATCTTGAGTATGACTCTTGCATCTCTTTCACAGAAGAAGTCACGTCGTATAACATCTACATCTGTAAGACCTTACCAAAGAATCTTAGTTAGAATCAATTCGGGAAAAGAATTGAGAAACTTTAATGTTTAGAAAAAAAAAATCCCTAAAGAATTAGTATTTAACATGGTTTACATTTTTAGGACTTTGGTTTAGGTTTATAAAATACCCCAAAGATGTTTTGGAACACCTTAGAATCAATTCGGTGGAAATTTTAAAAATTAAACACGAAGGTTCCATGTGGCTCGCGCAGGCAATGCTGAGCGACCGTGCCGTTTAGGGAGAGCAAGGCAGAAATTTGATGTCGGGTGCGACCGCGCCATGCCCACGACGCGACCCAATCAAACAACTTCCAGGTTTTCAACACTTCGAGCTTTCCAATCGCATCGTCGTCGTTCCTGCCTTGACACTTAGCAGCAACAATGATTTGGACACGGTTTTGGAGCCTATATAAGGCTGGTTTTAAGCCTTGAAACCTATTAAAAATATACACACAACACACGCACACACTCCATATTAAAAACATTATTTGCGGTACGAAGCTTGTTCGGTGCACGGTTGATCGAATTTTGGACGAATCAACTTTGTGGGAGCGATATATTTGATAAGAAAACTTTTTCAAAAGCTTACTTGGGTGGTAAGTTATTAACCCCTCCTATTTATAATATATGCATGATCAACTAAAAATAGTTTCATGCCATGATAAACTATGCACTATTTGTTAGTATGCAATACGAGATATATATTTGAAATGATTAAATGAATACTTTGAGTTAGCATTACTAAAATTAGTACCACAAGTTATAGAATGATGATATGAGTAGATGGGTATAAACCAAAGCTTAGTAACGACTCTAACGGAGTCAAATAAGATGTAATAATATTACGTCAAATAATAAAGTAACATTGGTTGATGACTCTAGTAGAATCAAATATGATTAGTGGGTGTTATATGATGTGTCCCTAAAATATTAGGGAGACACATTAGCGAAGTCATACTGTCAAAAATGCTATGACATATACAGTAAAGTGGATATGAAATGAGTACGGGATATAAAGTATCACGTCACGAATAAAACACGATAGTAATGGGGTCTATTATACACCAGAAACAAAGATAGTTCTGTAAAGTAATAAAGTGATGATAGTTTCTTATAATGTTAGTACTATGACATGTGATGTGATATAAAGAGTAATATCATGTGTATGTGACTAGTAATGTGCTTAGTATTTATAAGCACTAGGACAAAGTAATTAATGACAAGTAAACATCTACTTGACCATAGTAATATGTGTTATGTATAAGATGCGCTAAAAGTAAAGATTCTGCGTATGTGATTATGAAATGCAGCGTGAGATTAATACAAGTAAACATCTACTTGTTCATGAAATTAAAGCAAGATAAGAGATAGTAAGTAAATATCTACTTATTTGTGATAATGAGAACCAGCAAGTAATTGCTGGGGAATGTGTTGATGTGTGAAATACATGATGAAAATTATGATGCGCACTAACAACCGTGGGCACAGTTATACATGATGAAAATCATGATGCGCGGTGTCAACCGTAGACTCAGTAATGATCCTGCCACTAGCCATGGTAGAGGGTAGCTCACTGTCATAACCAATAGGGTGACATTGGTATGCTACGACCCTAGTTGCCGTCAGGTAACTAGAGGCATGGGAAAGGGCTGCCCATAGAGATGAAGTCAGGAAGAAATGGCAGGAGGTAATACTGCACAACCTAATGCCCAATTTAATGTACTACCAACAGTTCAGCCTAATGTTTCTTCTCCAGAAATACCAGTTAACCCTAATGAGGTAATCATGATAATGTTCCAAGTATTTACTAGGATGATGACGGAAATGAATCGACTTGGTAATCATGAGCAGGTGCCCCAAGGAGAGAATAGGGCACAACTTGAGGTTAGGAATAAGGAACATAACAATAGTTTAGAAAAGTTCTTAAGATGAAACCCCGTAGTTATGATGGAGAGCCCGATTCTGCAAAAGCAGAAAGATGGATAGAGGGGATGGAAAACATTTTTACTGCACTACAGTAGTGAGGATAAGGTGAGGTTTGCGGTGTTTAGTTAGTTGGAAGGGGCCGCTGAACATTGGTGGCAGGTGATTCAGGAGAGTTGGGAACAAGAACGTGTTCCGCATACTTGGGATAACTTCTTGAAAAAGTTTAAAGGTCAATTTGTCCCAACAATAGTTCAGGATAGGAAGGAGATGGAATTCTTGAACTTGGAGCAGGGGGACTTGTAAGTTGCTCAATACTCGGCGAAGTTTACCGAGTTAGCAAGGTACTGCACTCACTTAGTACCAAATATATATGATGCGTCACAACCTAAGACATACTCACCAACTTTACATATATATATATATATATATATATATTTACTGAATGTTAGTCGCGAACATTTATTCTGAGTGACAAGAAAAAAATTCAGGGCAAAGGTACATTTCACTTCCTTATACTCCCTTCGACCCAAAAAATAAAAAATAATATCACTTTTCTCTTTGGTTTGTCCCTTAAAAAATAAGTCAATGTTTAAAAGAGAAATTATTTTTAGTGTAATTCAATGAATGTACAAATATGTAAAGATATAATCTTAAAAGTTTAACTTATAAAATGACTAATATATTTGTTTTGGAACGTAAGGAGTATATGTTTATTCAGTAGTACTCCCTTCATCCCTAAATGAGTGTCAATTTTTAGTTTTTCATTAAAATTAAGAAAATTGACTTCTGGGACATTTAGTAGTACATATACATTAATTCGTACACATGCATTAATTCATTTAATGTCTCCATGTAACATTAGAAATTCACACTAAGACACGATATGTGCAAAGATGAAATTAGTAATCTCGTACAAAAGTAAATACTTATTTAGGGAGAATTTAAAAAAAAATGGAGACTCATTTAAAGACGATGGAATACTAACTAGCTATATTGCATTCCTTAGAGAGAAAAAAATTCATTATTTATCCTCAGATATTCATATGTTTTACATTGAAATTAATTTTAGAAAATATGATGCACCAATCCAATTACTCCCTACGTTCAATGCAAAGAGTCCACTTTTTATTTTTAGAAGTCAACAAGTGGTTAAATCAAATCAAAATTTTACATACTTACTCATATTTTAGGAAATAAAATTTTACTAATTATAATCTATATTAAAAATACTATAGATTATAACTTTCATAACTTTATAAAAATAAATAAATTTATGTAAATTATCGGTCAAAATTTAACTAAATTAATTCAAAAAAATCAAAAATTAACTATTTTTCTGAAACGGAGCGAGTATTATATATATACCATTGGTTCAAGAAAGAAACTTGTTTCGTTCAGAATGGGCTGTGACACTTCATTGACAAGTTATAGACAAGTAGACAATACTGACGCATTTATTTACAAAAATTATTTAGTATTATTATTTATTTATTTATTACTCTTTGGCGTATTAATGTGTGTCTTATTTAGAAATCAAATACCTAACCAATTCATCTTATCCAAAACTATTTTTATTAAAAGGGAAAATGACAAAAAGGATTTCAGTACTGTGTGTCATCTTCTAAAATGATATTTTTGGAATATCCCATTTCAGATGCAGCCAGGGCCACTTATGGCGGCCGGAAAATGGGTTTAAAACCTTTCCATTTTTCTCTATTTTCTCCATCCCTTTATTTTTTTTTTAGAATTACTTCGTAAAATGACGTAACTCAATTTAATCGGAAATAAAAAAAAAAAAAAAGAAGAAGAAGGGTATTGAATGGTTGGAGGATCCAGTCCATGACTATAAGTAATATTAATTATTTTTTACAAATATATTTAGTCTTGACTCTTGAGCATAGTGTAGAATATATACTACCTTCCCTTCTCGAAAAACAATTACATTTTGACTTTTAAAAAACGAGGGTTTACTTTACAAGTTTATATTATTCCTAATTTCCTATCGATGAGTATCACTTTAAAAAATCTTTAAGCGGGATTTTCTGTGACGATGGCAGCTCAACCCCATGCTGGAGTAAGGGTTCTCCGTTGAAAGAAAACAATAATGGAGATCAAAAGGCATCGTACAGTGGTGCTACTTACCCCAACCCATAAGTCAAAATACTAAGAGCCGTGCAATATTTTTAAAATTAAGAATTCGTTTGTTCGTGTGTTTTGACCAAAATATAGGGTTAAAATATAGCTTATTTCTTAACTAAGCGTTTCAACGTTTTGAAAACGCAGTGTTTTGAAAACGCAGCGTTTCTAAATACACAGATTATTTAAAACGCGGTTTTTTTTTTTTTTATAAATGCGTATGGGATATTATGTCAAAACGCAGCTTTTTATTCTCTACTGCGTTTTAAAATCTGCGTTTTGGGAAAAAGCTAGGAATTCCACTGCGTTTTAAAATCTACATTTTGGAAAAAAGCTAGGAATTCTAGCGTTATAAAATGCAGTTTTTTCTACCGCATCATTGAAACGCTAAGTTAGGGAATAAGCTGCGTTTTAACCCTGCGTTTTGGCCAAAACGCTCGAACAAACGGGTTCTAAGTGTTTAAAAAACACTGCGTTTTTAAAACGCTGATTTTTTAAATCGCAGTTTTTTTTCTTCATATAAATGCGTTTGAGGTATCGCTTCAAAACGCAGTTTTTTTTTTTTTTTTCTACCAACGTTTTAAAACTTGCGTTTTAGAAAAAAACTAAAAATTACAGCGTTTTAAAACGCAGTGACGCAACATTGAAACACAATTTTTGCAAATAAGCTACATTCTGACCAAAACGTACGATCAAACCGGCTTTAAGTTAAAAAACATTAAGATAAGTACTTTTAATGTTATTATCTTTGTAGCAAAGGTGGTTTGGTTTCCAAGCATGCATATGACGACGATCCTTGAAAGAAACAAGTTTAAATTAATAAATTATTAGTAATAATAAATGAATGATTAGATAATATAAGTAGCAGAATCAATCTAGTTTATGATGATATTTTATTATCTATTTAGTAAGTATTGTTTATATATGACGATATATAGATTTGATTATCGAACGCCACAATCCAATCCCCCTTCGTGTGCCACATTGTTAGGTTTGATATACTTTGAATATTATTCTAGTCGTAAAAATTTTCAAATTAAGAATCAAAAGTTGTTAATTATTTGCTTAAACTACTACTCGTACTTATATTACGTAATCATTTTCTCAGAAATCATTTTTATAAACAAATTCTGCCTGATTTTTTTTTGGTATATTATTTTCTCTTTTTTATAAAATGAAAAGGAGGAGAACGAGTAAGAATAGGAAAATTTGTACTTTTTTTTTTTGTTACAAAAATGTTAGGTTTACAAATATTTCTACAACTTTAGTAACAACTTTGCTTTAGAAAAAAGACCGTTTTACGGCTATTTTTTATAAGATGAATTTTACTGACCTAACCTACCGTGTATTAATGAATTAAGCTGTGAAAGACGATCTCACGAAAGATTATAACTGATACTTAGTGGAATATGCCAAGTAAAATGGTTTTGGAAAAGCCAGTGGTAAAGTGAAGTTTTCGGGTAGCTAGAAATTCAACTCTTTGTTAAGGTGATTCCCCTAATTAACTTGTCACTTGTCAACTAAATAGTTTTCAAAGTTTTGATATCCCAACAACCCACACTAACACATTACTAATTAATTCAATCTGACAAAGACCCATCTTTTAGTTAAATGACTACATCCTCCACTGAATTCGTTGCTTTTATTTGATAAGTTCAAAGTTTAACAAATTACATATCTTATAGAAACATTTAAAAAAAAAAAAAATCTTATCTTATAGAAACATTCATTGAGCTAGAATAGCCATAGATATATTTAGCAAGAAAAATTATTATATATTGATAACACATTGTATTGGAATTGCTTCCTTCTCCGGACGCATAATACCAAAAAATGAGACGAGTGTTTGAATGACTACATTATGGCCGTCATCTTCAACCTCGGGCAATAATTTAGGGTTGGCATTTTAACGCCCAATTCATCAACGTTTACATATTCTATTTTGTCCTTAGAAAGTTATGAATTGCTATTATTGCACATACTATTTAAATTTGATCCTTATCTCGGTAGTCTGGTATGGCTGAAAATACTTACCATCTTGCTTTTTAAACTCCAAAAGTCCTCACAAGTCACAATCACACTTCTAAGTGAATACTGAGCAACATAAATTTTTCATGTGCATTTTGTGGCTGCTCGACACATGGAAACACGGGTAATTGTGCATTAAATGTCTTGAATTAAACTCCCTCCGCCCTCAATTAAAAATTGGATCTTGTTAAAGAACAAATAGATTCAGTTTGTTTTAAGAAAAATATTTTCAAAAGACATTCTCCTTATTTTTCGATATTTGGTAAAAGCTAGAAAATAGAGTCAATGGAAGCTCAACAAGTCAAGGGAGAATAGGTTCTCTCCTTGACTCCGTAAGTCATTTTTCAGGGCGCTTCAAAGCCCTCGGAAAAAACTACGAATTTTCGCTTAACTCTTTGAAATTTTTTCGCTTTGATATCCACGAGAAAGATTTTTGTACTCCATTTTCCTTCTAAGAGGAAGGAACTATGAGATGGCAAAATAAAAATATTTTCAATGAAAATGGACTTCATGAAATTGTTTTCCTGAAATTATATTTTAGAAGTCATTTTTTATGAAACAAATGAAACCTTATTTTGAGATGAAAAGTACTATAATTTATAACTCATTTTTACGTAATTCAAATCAAATATTCAAAAAAATAGCTTAGAGTAATCGTAAAAATCATAAACAACAAACCCAAAAAGTCAAATCATAGTGGCCCTACATGTGTCTCCAAATGGTTGTTAAAATGTTAGCCAAAATGAAAAGGAGGGTTGTGAGATATGTGGAAGGATAGGCCAACAACGTATATAACTACTCCTCCTACTCCTTCAGAAATTATGTGTCACCAGCGATGGATCCTTTCACCCTCTTGCATTACACTATGAGTAATATTATGGATATTTAAAAAATATTAAATTTTTTGTATTAAATAATATGTTAGTTAATGTGACAGTTGATGTGATGCATTAATTATAATTTTTAATTTTATTTTTTGTACCACATCACCTGATACATCATTTATTATAAAAAATTTAGTACTCTTTAGGTACCTATAGCATTACTCTTACACTATTCCTTACTAATTTGCTTAATCTATTTTACGTTTTTATTTATTTATTTTATTTTTAAACAAGATATCTTTAGATCCAAACGGTTCTTGACAAAGTTTCGAGGCAGTGTTAGGTGTTGAAAGCAAAACCTCTAATAAGAAAGAAAGTTTTTTGCATGAATAATGCTATATGTATCTAAAGAGTATTAATTTTTTTGTACCAAATAATGTGTCAGTTAATGTGATGCATTAATTATGATTTTAATTTTATTTTATTTTTTTATACCACATCAACTACCATATCATTTGGTACAAAAAATTTAATACTCTTTAAATATACATAACATTACTCTTTTTGCATATACAAAAATTCGAGAAGAAAACCTCTTACTTATGTAAACAAAATTCTTTCCATTCAAGCGGTTGCCCACTCTCGTACGCTAATATGCTAGTGTACAACATTTTTCTTGATCAATTCTCAAAACATATAATTTTAATTTTATTAGAGAACATCTCCCCTAAAAAACAAAATTGTCTACACCAGTAGAAAAGAGAGAAGAAAGAAAAATAATGTCAACTTTTTTTATTTGAAAATGTTTTACATCTTTATTATTTCCTCTGTTCTAAGCAAAGAGTCAACTATTCTATTTTAAGATATTTTACTTAAAAGTTTCACTTTCAAAAATTATGATTACAATTTTTACAAGCTTGCATCTTTACCCTCTAATTGTGTTGTAGGCATATTGGTTATGTTAGAATACTATTACCGAAAAATTTAAAACATATATTCTGAAAACCCATGTTGAAACAAAGAGAATAAAAAGAACAAAATGGAAGCGTACACGTTCATTAGACGAAGTTTACGGAAGCGTGCTTGAACACGAACAATTTTTGAGATGATCTTCCATTTCTATTCTTTATGCAATTGTTATGTTCACTAAAGAGAGGATATATTGAATTTTGCATCATAGAATGAAATGGGGACCATAACCCTTTATATACTTTTCCGGCACCCGTTGGCAATGGTTGACACCCATTGGCAATGGTTGACACCCGTTGGCAATGGCTGCCAATTTCTTGTTTTCATTTCCGCCCCTCAAGGAATTGAAAATTACTGAATGGTCTCTACACATTAGTTCCATGACAATTAAACCCTTAAGCCTACTAACAACTAAATTAGATCACTTAATAATTAGACTTTTTATAGATAACAACACATATTAATAGTTTACATATGTGGTCCCAATTTAAATTATTAAATTAATTCAAAAATTAATCCAACATGTTATATTTAAGTATTTTTGTAATTATGACTAACTCTAATGACACTAATATATTTTTTAATTAATAGATTTTTCAAATATTGACTCTTTGAGTGGAACTGAGGGAGTAATTGTTAACCAATCAAATATTCCTTTTAAAAATCTATTGAGGAGATGTTTATCTCATTTCAATTAAACCACTGATAGAGAGGTTGAAGCTTGTGCTGCTTTTATTGTGCACTGCATGCTTTGACATTTTCTTTTTCTCCTTTTGTAATTTGTTTTTTTTTGGCAAATATAGAAACTCTGCAAATTTGTTTCTCTAACGAAAATTGATAGTATTTTTTTGGCAAAACTTAGAAACGATCATACTACGGGTATTTTTTGTAAGACGAATCTCTTCTGACCCGATCTACCATGTGTTAGTGGGTTGAGCTATGAGAGAGTAGGGTTCCGTCTAACGAATTAAAATCCGTAATAGGGTCTCATAGGAGACATTTTTTTTAAATTTTTTTTTTTTTGGGTTTTTCACAAAGAGTCCCAATACCACATTTAGTTTGAGATTAATCTCCGTTCATTAGCCTATCGTTGGCTCAAAAAAATTTGCACATGGTGAGAATCAAATGCTCAGGTTCCAACCATAAAATAAGTTCTAGAAAATTAAAGTTCATAAATACAAAACAGAACAAAGTTTAGTTTAGAATTCTTTTTTCATAAGCAAAAGTAAACAAAATATGGGATATAAGAAGAAATTAAGAACATGGGAAAGCGACTAGGAAAGCATAATTGACCTGACAAAGAATTTAAGGTTAGTTCATACTGATTGAAACGAAGAAAATTAATTAGGTAGAAACCAATTTTGTTGATTTCAATTCTTTCCCCTTTACATGATGTATATATTCTAGACAAAACTCGTTTTCAATTCTCTCTATTATGTTCTTATGTCAAGCCTTTTTCATTTATTTGTACAAAATACGGGACCGTACAAGGTACAGCAATATGAGTTGGACCAAAACTCGATTCAAACAAAGGTAAATGCTATTTTATATATAAAAATGTCAAAAAACAGTAATAAAAAAAAAACGTATTAATTGTACATCAAGTAATTATGTCACTGATGTATACTGGTTGTTCTTGTCACGGTTCGAGTCCAAGAACCCGTACTGCAACGCGTGCCTGCCCGCTGACACGAGACTTCGTGGATAATTGTTGGTGCTAGTTGGTAGTAGTTGACCATTTATAAACCTATTATCATTCCCACTTTTATCTAATTTGGATTTGAGGATTTTTGTTTTGTTTTGTTGCTATTTAAGAAAACCATGATTAGGGATAAAGATAGTGACATTACGTCAATTATTCATGTACCAAATTTACGAATGTATTTTCTTATGATTTGATTTTTTCAAACTTATCTAAATGTGCCAACAATCTGTTGGGTGATGAACTCCTCCCGATGAAAAAGCCAAAAGTGCTGGTTTATTTACATTGCTTTTGGTGGTTCATGTTCTAAAGTTGCTTTGTACTTGGTGGTGAATGTATCAAAGGGTACTGTAATATGTGTGAGGATATATGTATACGAGACAATGAATCTAGCTTCTTGAGGCCTGTGAATGGTTCATTCTTAAGTATAAAAGGGTGAGTGTGTCATTGTTGGAGTATAAGGGAATGAAGTCTAGATTGTGGGTTGAGAGCAAAATAGTCCGGTTAGAGGGAGAGAGCAATAGATGGGTGAGAATATAGAATTTCACTTGGTTTGAGAATGGGTGTACAAAGGACTTCTCCGGGTGGGTAAGAGATTTTTTGTTGAGTATAAATACGAGTAAACTTTGTATTTGTATTTCTCTCGATTAGTGAAATTGGTGGCTCTCAGTGAATGTAGACGGGTTTTGCCGAACCACATAAATTTTTTGTGTGCTCTCTTCACTCTTGCTATTTTTGGCTTTAAACTTCTTTTCTTTTGCCATCAATTACCGTGGTGTAATCTTGTACGAAGAAGTGTTCGTGTTTTTTTTTTTTTTTTTCTGCTGCGCCACTTTTCCCAACACAATCTTATAGTACTTTGTTTTGATAAAATAAAATTTCAAATGAGCAACTTAAATAACTTTTGTCAAATAATTTGTCTGTACTTTTATAGAAGAATTCTGCTTTGGAAACCGTGTCATCTATAATTTTTTAAATAAAAATATGAAAAATAAAAGAAGAGCTTACTTTGTCACGGGGGGAGGAAATGAAAGAAAGAATGAAAATAGTAAGCATGTGGAAGTAGAATTTGACTGTTGAAGTAGAGAACACCAAACAAGACATTTTCTAGGGTACCAACCGAACATTGGGCCTTCAATGACTTGGACTTTGACTACACTAAGTAGGCCCAAGTTGGAAAAAGTCCATTTCTGTGTCTTTCATTAACTGGTTAAAGACTTAAAGTACACAATAATTTTTTGAAAGCCGTCTTGATATATTAATAATCATTCTTAGAATCTTTGTATGGAAGAAGTCTTCGCTTTTAGCACCCGATAATATCTTAAATTTAGTTTAATTTAGATATTTGGACCTTGGGATACTTTGAGAAACCAAAAAGAAAGTGTTGTACGTAGCCCTAAAATGTGTTCTCGTTTTTGTCATTGATCATGAATAAAAGTTAGGATGTCGCCGATTCTAATGCATTGAGGGTTGTTTTTAATACATTATGGATGTTCTTAATGCACCTATTTTTTATTGAGGGGGCACTTGTTAACAAATCTCTAAAAATAGAAATTTATTTTGATACGAAGGGAGTAGTACATAAGCTTACTCTGGTTAAAAACTAATTACTCAATTCCAAGTAAAAAGTAGTAAAAACTCCAATACTGAATTTTTTGGGCAACATAGATTAGATCAAAGATTTGTATACATTGACATGTTTTATTACAGTTTCTAGTATTTTTAACATAATTTTTATTAATTGAAATTTATTATCAAAAACATGTAAACATAATGGAGTCATCCTATGCATAATCTCTCACGAATAAATTGGGACAACACTTATTTTCTTGCATGTTGACTTTCAAATACAAAAAATCAAGCCCACATGTCAACTGAAGATCAAAAGACTTAACAGTTCATACTAAAGCCCACAAACCAGAAGGTCTTTTCCTATATTTCTCTGTGATACAAGCCCAATATGTAATATCTTAAAAGGGTATCAAGGCCCAAAACAGGCCCGTTTTCACTTGCTTGGATGAAGATGGTACCTCTCCCATGCCCTTCTTTTTTAAAAAGAATTTGTTCCGAAATGAGTTTTTATTGAAGTAATGAAATTACTAAAATTATCTTCTTGATCAATCATGTCACGCACTGTATTTGTAATACTATGTTGTTGACACAATAATATTCATGTATGTATATTTTATAAATAGTTTAAAAGTAAACTTTGCAAAAACTAAAGAACGCCACTCAATTAGGGACGGAGCGAGCAAAATGGTATAATTTTTCTTCCTTTATTCAATTTGAATAGTTTTGGGATTGATATTTGACTATGTTTAATTGTCATTTCAAAAATATAGGTGCTAAATGCAGCTCTCTAAATACGTTGTACGCAACCCCATGGTAAAATAACTATTATGCCCCTGATGTTTACTTTAGTAGACATAAATGTTGAATCAAATGTGTATATGTTTTTGACATATTTTGTGTTGAGTACGATTTTTTTTTTACTATTATTATTAAGTTATAATGTACATTATTGCAGGAAAAAAAATCGGATGATATGCACCTCCCGTAGGAGCATGTCCAAGAGGACACGCGCCTCTTGTAGGAGCATGTCCATGTTCTTTATTTTTCAATTATTGCACTTTTATCCCTTGAATTTATAATATTTTAAAAATTTGCACTTTGCCCCCTAACCCTTGAATTTATAATATTTTAAAAATTTGCACTTTGCCCCCTAAGTTTGTTATTCATTAAACTGTTTAATTGAAAAAAAAATTGTTTAGTTAAATAATTTAACGAAATCAACAAACTCAAGGGGGTAATTCAGGGGATAAAAGTGCTGCAGTTGAAAAATAAAGAATAAGGGACATGCACCTATGGTTGGCGCATGTCCAAAAGGACATGCACCTATAGTTGGTGCGTGTCCAAGTAGACATGCACCTATGATTGGTACACACTGTTCGAAAAATCGTTCTAGGCACCCGCCTAGGCCCCCCCAAACACCGCGACTAGGCTCTAGGCGCCCGCCTAGGCACTAGGTCACCCCTAAACACCACGACTAGTATCTAGGCGCCCCCCAAATGCCGCAACTAGGGCCAAATCGGACAAAAAATTGCCACCATGAAAAATTGCCGCTTAGTCAGCCTAGGCGCCGCCTAACGCCCAGCCGATTTGAGCGATGTCGTACGCGTTTTGTCGAGGAGGGACCTAGTATGAAGAACCTGGGAGAAAGGGGAGTCAATCAGGGGCAGAGCGACGCACGACGATGCGATGAATGACGTCCTCAATCTTCTGGATAGATAGGGCTTAGATAAGTTCGGCGTTGGAGGAGGGGGAGTCAACGTGACTGAGATGTCAACGTGACTGAGATCCACAGCTTGGAAGTAGTCGAAATGGCTGGATTGATTACGGTGGAAAAGGAGGCGATATGCCGATGAAGATGTGAAAGAGAGAGTGAGAGAAATTAAGAGAGAACGAGAGAGAAAGAGAGAGCGAGAGCGAGAGATTGTTGTCGGCATCGAAATCCCGTCATCTATCTCATAGTGAGAGAAAGAGAGAGAGGCGTCTGTGAAAACTTTGTGAATTGTGAGAGAGAGACAGACGGTCAGCTTTTAGTTTTAGGGTTTTAATTCACTTTTCAAAATGACAACGTCCTCCCTCAAGTTATTAAAGTATTTCCCCTCCCCCCTCAAGTTATTAAAATATTTCTCTAAGTATTTTCTCTTCCCCCTCAAGTTATTAAAGTATTCCCATCTTCCCTCCACTTTGAAATGATAGAGAATTTGATTTTAATTTTTAATTTTTAATTTTAACTTTTAATCTTGTAATGTAATAATTATTTTTAGTTTATTTGGTCATATTTAGCTATTTACTATTGTTGCACTAGGTTTGGTATGAACTTAATATGTAATTATGTCTCGATTTCTAGGCCCCGCTTAGACTCCGACTAGGCCCTGCTTTGTCGCTTAGCGCCCGCCTAGCGATTTTTAGAACACTGTTGGCGCATGTTCAAGTAGACATGCACGTACTGTAAGCACATGTCATCTGAATTTTTTTTTTTACAACAATGTACATTATAACACAATAATAAAAACAAAAAAAAATGTTAGTAAAAAAACTAAAAATGAAAGTGAGGAAAAAGGGCAAAATAGTTATTTTGTCGAAAAAAAGAGCTGCTACATAGGGAGCTGCATTTAGCACCTCCCTTTTAAAAATTATAAATAAGTAACGGTATCACTTGGTATGGCTAAGCTGAGTAGTACTTTTGAGGTAGTTATCAGAGATTATGGTTTTACTTTCTCCAACAAAATAAATGCTATGAAGAGTCCGTTATTATTTTTAAAAGTTAACATTCAGTTAAATCAAATTAAAATTTAACATATTTTAATTATGTTTTTAGAAATAAAATTTTATTTATTAAAAACTATATAATGAATACTATTAATTACAAATTTTATAATTTTGAAAAAAATTATTATGTGAATGAACGATCAAACTTTAATTAAGTTGACAAAAAAAAAAAGGATTAATATACAATTTGGTCCCTAAACTTACCAACTTTTCCTACCTAGGTTATTGTACTTGAAAATTTCCTAAATTGGTACTTGAACTGAGGTTTTGGGCTCTCATTTAATCCCTCAACTGACTTCCGTCAGTTGAGCCGTTAGTTTCTTAATTTTATGACAAAATTGCCCTTAGCTAATGTTGATATTAATCTTACGTGGACAATTATGCTGAGATGGATTTTTTTTGGCAAAAATGAAAATATAAATAGAAAAAAAAAAGAACTAATCTTAGGAAAAAGGATGTAACAAAAAGAAGAAGACCACTTGTCGATGAACCATGGCCCCATTTCCAAAAGACGTGGACTTTCTTTGTGGGGGTCAAAGGAAAGATTCAAAGGAGAAAGAAGCTTCTGAAAAAAAAAGAATGGCCACAGTAATACCAACAACGGTCTCGCCACCACCATTGATGTTTTTCAAATCCCAAATATTTCGTAACCATCTAATCTCATGGAAGAAGAACCCAATCGAAGCTCGAAAGACTCTCCAGCGGCAAAGCTACTGGAGTATCTTAGACAATTGAGTCGATTCAAAGAAACGTCCCCGACTAGCCTTACGTCGTCACCGACAGGGAAGAGATTGTGATTATCTGGCCGCTCCTTTGCTAATTGTAGAAAGTCCGTCCGGGGTAGAGGTTTACTTTACCTGCTTTTCTCACTTCTTTTCTCAAAGTCTAGATCTTCACAACACGAATTCCTTAGATGCGCAACAAAAACCACCTGGATCTCCACCCCTTACCATAATTAGTCCACTTGTATAAATGCGAGCACCAAAGAAGCTCTCGATAGCTTCACCTCAGGAAGATTGGTCCCCGATCCCTGTTTCGAGCTTCCCCTTGACTCTCTAGATTCCGGCGATATATGTCGTGCATATCGAGATCTTAGTGGCGTGTCTTTTGTTCGTAGATCCGAACCTATTGAACGTTTTGACAATCTACAGACCCCTTCTTTCTAGTTCAAACCCCAAAATTGGTTCTTTCTCTTCCTCTTTTCGGTACTGATATTAGCAGAACGGAGGAGAGAGAGTTGACTGGGGTCAAGACCAGGGTAAGCCAAGTAGACGAAGTTTGAAACGGTGAGACCAAAGGTCGCGTCGCCGATAAACTCGAGTTAAAGCTTCTTCGAGAAAACCTTTGTTATTGAATCGGTAATTCGCTTCTCCACTGCCCGAACCGAAATCTCCATGTCCATTCATTCTTCATCACCGTCGATGCCCTCAGCGTAGTGGTAAGAGAGAGAGATAGAGAGAGAGAGAGAGAGAGAGAGAGAGAGAGAGAGAGAGAGAGAGAGAGAGAGAGTGTTTTTCTAATTTGTGTAACTTAGAAAAAAAAAACATTAAATCCAAGTGTCCATGTGGAATCACACTCAGCATGTAGTAAGGACATTTTGGGTATTTCAGAATTTTTTTAACGGGTAAAGTGACAGCCATCACTTGAGGGACTAACTGTAAGGCTTAAAGTGCGGTTCAGGGACCACAATAGGAAATATCATAGTACTAGAACCTAATTAGGAAAATATTGCAAGTTCAGGGACCAAATTGTATATTAATCCAAAAATATATATATATATATATACTCCCTATTAGACTGTTTGGTTTGAAAACCCTGAGTGGTTAGTCAGACAAATATTGCCGAGTTAGGTGATCAACTCAGCCGAATCTTGATTCATTACCGAGTCATGGAGTGGAGTAGTAGGAATATTATTCTCCATTTCTAGCTCGAGGTCATCAACTCTCTGATCTACACTTACATGGACATACTTTCAGCTATCCCAGTCCACCCCTGACTTCTCATTTCAAGGTGATCTCTCTCTATCTCTTTCTCTCTCTCTAAGGAAATGCACAACACATGCATAAATCCATCTCTATCACTTGGATATAGAGCTTCGCATTCTTTATCGTTCAGTGATTATTACTCTGGTTGTTTCTTGGATGACAGATTTGGTAGAAACCCAATTTCATTATCACCTCCTCCATCATTCTGTTGTTGCTGTTCTAATTCAATTTATAGACTACCCATAAGCCCTAGCCTTTTATATGGGTTGAGGCAATCCACTTTAATTCAATGGTCTCCTTCCAGGAGATTGATCTTGAATGGTAGGAATCAAGTTTTTTCTAGGTTTTCTGTTAGCGATTTGGATGGAAATTGTTCTTATGGAAAGTATGCTTCTTTCAAGGAGAGGGGTCGTGGTAGAAAAGTAGGGGGAAGGTGGGGAAAGGGGAGGTATGGGTGTATGATTTATGAGGAGAGGGGTAAAGGGGATTATTCGGGTGATGTTGGTGATGAGGTCGAGATGATGCTTAGCTTGTTGACTGAGGAAGTGGGCGAGGAGCGTTTTCGTGTTCGAGAGAGAAATGATAGTTCTTGGAGGTTGCAGGTGGAGAATCAGAAGAGAGGAAATAATGATGGGATATCTTATAGGAGTGGAAAGAAAAATGTGGGATCGGTTGGTTTGAAGAGTAATTCAAAGAGGGATCAAGAGTATGATGCGGCTCGCTACAGGGAGGAGATTAAGAGGCAGAAGGAGGATAGAAGAGAGGAAGAGAGAGAAAATATTTTGAGATGTGAGAATTGTAGGGTGAGGATAGAAGGTTCCTCATCTAAGAGTGATCAGGCATATGACATTGCGGAGTATAAGAGACGGAAAGAAGATAGAAGAGAGGAAGGGATGGAAAATATTTCTAGAAGTGAGATTCGTAGGGTGAGGAAAGAAGGGTCCACTTGGAAAAGTGATCAAGAATATGACACAGCTCGGTACAGGGAGGCGATTAAGAGACAGAAGGAAGATAGAAGAGAGGAAGAGAAAGAACATATTTTGAGAAGCGATAATCAGAAGGTGAGGAAAGAAGGGTCCACTTTGAGGATTGATCAAGAATATGATACAGCTCGGTATAGGGAGGAGATTAAGAGACAGAAAGAAGATATAAGAGAGGAAGAGAGGGAGAATCTTTCGAGAAGTGAGAATTGTAGGTTGAGGAAAGAAGGGTCAAGCTGTTCGTCTTATTTCTCGGTTTCTTCTACCGGTGAATTCGAGAGTGACTCTGAACTTCAGGTTAAAGATGACAGAATTGTGGGTCAATCGTCAAGCGAGTATAGGAGGGACCAAAGAAGGAATGAAGATGTTAGATATGATGCGGAAGTTAAGGAGAAGGTTGAGAGGCATGGGGATTATGTTAAGGACCATGAAATACTCTTGAAAAAGGAAAATAATGCAGAAGGGTTTTATGGAGAATCAACTGGTGTTGAACGTGATTGGAGAAAGAAGTCAGAAAAGAAGCTTAACGAGGTAATAATTGAACAAACTGTGTCTAGGAAGAAACTAGCAGAGGAGCGCATGAGATTATCGAAAATTGAGCAAACAGGTTATGTGAGAAGTTCTGATTTTCAGCAGCAATACAATGATAGGAAAGAGAAATCAGCTTTGGCTGTGAATATCAATGAGGGAACAACACAGCATCATAGTGTGAATGATGATAGAATTAGTGGACAATCTGAATCGCGAATAAAGTATAAACAATTTACGGGAAAGCCAGAGTTACATAGCACTGTTGTTGAAGCAACTTCCAGCTCCCAAAAGCGTTATAGTGGTGTGGAGAAAAATGAAAGTACATCAGTGAGTTTGGTTCAGGAAACACAAGGGGCACATTGTGAAACAGCTGTACGTGTTGCTAGACAAGATGCGTACAGAAGGGAGTCTCAACAAATTGCCGATGTGTCAGAAATTGAGGAAATTGATAGAAAAGGGGCCTCCTCTTCTCTGTCTGAAACAAGAATGAAGAACTTGGAAGACAATTCAACTATGGTTATTGGTCTGGTTGATGATAGAGAAGGGAAACATCAAAAAACAGGTCAATTGGTCACCAGACAAATGGGATCCCGAATAAAATCACATCAGATGACGGGAATCTCAGAAACCAAAGAACTTGATACTGAAAGCACATCACTTTCACGAACAAAAGCCGACAGTAGAATGAAAAAGCAGGAAGAAAAATCAGAATTGGTTTATGTAGAAGCCAAAGTTACTGATACTCAAAGAGTTTCTGAAGAGAACACTAGTAGGCTAGATAGGTATTCGACCTCAGTGGTAGAAGGCAAAGTTACTGATACTCAAAAGGTTTCTCAAAATAACACTGATAGGCAAGTAAGGTATTCGACTTCAGTGGTAGAAGGCAATGTTACTGATACTCAAAGGGTTTCTCAAAAGAGCACTAATTGGCAAGAAAGGTATTCGACCTCAGTGGTAGAAGGAAAAGTTACTGATACTCAAAGGGTTTCTGAAAAGAGCACTAATAGGCCAGAAAGGTCATCAACCTCCGACATAGAATCCATTGACAAAACCAGAGAAAGGCATAGTTTAACTAATAAGGGTGTGCTACAAATCGAACCAAGGAAAGTGACAAGGAGGCCTGTGAAGGCATCCAGTTTTAATGAGGGCATGCCAAAAGACGCGTCTAGTACGTACAAATCCTTGAAATTGATCCCTGAATCTATTGTGCAGCGAATTGGAGATGACGACGATGATGAGAGAAGCTCACAGCCAGTAGTGCCTCCATTACATATTGAGTCAACCAGCGAGTTTTCATCTGAAAGTTTTAGAAGCGGATTGAGTGAATTACAGGTGCAAAGAGAAGAGAGTTCTCCAGCTCCTGGGTCTGACATCTATGGTGGAAATAGAAGAGGTGATTCTCGTGGAGAGCCTTTAGACTTCATCTCTCATGAAGATGCACTTGGTTCAGCTGACCGTCTACAACAATCCTCCACTCATTTTGTCAGTGAGTTTGTTGAGAAGGTAAGGCATGAAGTTTCCACTTCTGAAGGCCAGAAGGAGGAGAAAATGCACGAGACGAAGTTGGTCCAGGAGAATGAGGAAGATAAACAAAAGACTGTTGGTCAAGATGGTTTGGGAGATTCAAGGCGCTCATCTCGGGGTTCTGGAGCTAAGGGGCCTTCTGATGAAATGTGGCATGTAGCTGATCAATCTATTCAGGGACCTCCCAAGATAGAGGCGGCATCAAAAAGCACTGTTACTACAAGTGAAAGTAGTGTTGTCACGAGAACTGGCAGGTCCATGTGGAATGTCATTGGAGATATAGTTCGAATGCGATGGACTTCATCACGTTCTGAAACCCATACTTCAAAGCCAGATGGAAAGAGCTCTTCGAATCAGTCTACTGGCAGTGAAGCATGGTTTTCTGATCATGAAGCAGATGAAAACAATGATGAGAATGTGAAAAGAGAAAACACTATCTTCCCACAAGAAACCTCATCCTCTGAGAAGCAACAATCAGGTGGCATTCGCTCTGAAACTCAAGAATTGCCCAGTCAAGTAAGCAGGAACAACATAAAGCATGCAGGAGTTGATTCATCATCATTTTTGAGTACTGAAAGTGGATCAGCATTGAAAGGCGGTTCTTTACCTTCTCTTCAAGGCACTTCTTCTGGCACAGGGATTGTTGAACCATCATTGCCATTGCCTGCTATCCGCATGAGAAGATCTCCTGTGGTAAAAGATATTCCTGAGGCATCAAAGACTGATGCTTCTGGTAGTGGAAAAATGGTGGAGATCGAGCAGCCAATTCCAGTTCATTTGCCTGAAGTATCAGCAACTGAGGCTAAGGATGGAGAATTAAAACGAAGGAAATTTCAACGTAGTGACCATGTCTTGAAAGATAGATTTGATGAATGGGAAGAGGCACACACTCTTGAAACTGAGCAACGAAAAATTGATGAAATGTTTATGAGGGAAGCATTGTTAGAAGCGAGAAAGGGTGCTGACATGTGGGAGGTTCCAGTTGGGGCTGTGCTGGTGCAACATGGGAAAATAATTGCTCGTGGGTACAATCTGTAAGTTGTACTACAGGATTTTGTGTTTTTATTTGTTTGGTTAAAGCTTTTACATGGAGTAACTATAAGTATGGTTTACAGAGTAGAAGACTTGCGTGACTCTACTGCCCATGCTGAGATGATTTGTATACGGGAGGCGTCAAATGTCCTTCGGACATGGAGACTTTCGGTAATTTTGCACTGTTCTTATTCACTGCAAGTCTTATGTAACTCATTAACTTTGTATTAGCGAATACAAATTTCTTCTTTTATGGAAAAAAAGAAAAGACAATAAAAGAGAAAAATAAAAAGAAAAATAAAAATAAAAAAAGAGTAGCAAATCACAAAGTAGAAACTATAAGTTATTAGTCATGGAATGTGATGTGGCTATTACTTCATTCGAGGAAGTCGATTATACTAAGCAAGAGTTGGTATTAGCAGAGATTTAACAGAATGTTTGTGAGATTATCTGATAGCCGGTTTGAGTGCCCATCAATGCCCCAACCCCAAGTATTCAAGTATTTTACAAGTTCTTGTACCTCTACAGTGTTTCTTGTTTTTTCAAGCCTATGGTACGGTTTATTCACAAGTAAACTTTTTGAATCTGTAAATGCTGATGCTACTGGTTTGTACAAACAGGCTACTTAGACCATCTTATCTAGAAAAGATCCTGTTATCCTGCTTCCGAGACTTTGGTTTTTTGAAATATAAAACACCAATCTATAGTCAATTGTTTAAGCCAACCAGAATTCCTAGAATCTAATTCCATCTTTATGCTGTTGTTTACTTGCAGTTTTGCATATAGAAAATGTATGTTTTTCCTACAATATTATGATGATTTCCCCATTAACTCTCTCTCTCTCTCTCTCTCTCTCTCTCTCTTCTTCAGGAGACTACCCTCTATGTAACACTTGAACCATGTCCTATGTGTGCTGGAGCAATACTTCAAGCTAGAGTTGACACTGTTGTATGGGGAGCTCCCAATAAGCTCCTAGGAGCTGATGGCAGCTGGATTAGGTATGAAATGTTCTATGATTGTTTCTCCCAATTTATTAACAGTTGTGAGATTGCATTTCCTTGAAAGAGAAGGTCATCAACACTCTTGCTACATTTTTTCAAGTTGTGACGTGGATAGTTCTCTGTGATGATGGAATCGATCAAATTACAGAAAAATTCTGAATCACTTAGATGCATGTATAAATAAATGTGATTTTACCAGTCATTGATAGATGTGTGAAATGCCTTGCATTTTGCAGGCTATTTCCTAATGGGAGTGGGGGAAATGTCTTGGATATGGGGGATAAGGCGTCATCTGGTCCAGTCCACCCATTCCACCCGAACATAACAATACGAAGAGGGATTTTGTCTTCAGAATGTGCAGATGTGATGCAACAATTCTTCCAACTAAGAAGAAAGAAGAAAGAGAAGAAAACAGAGCAGCGACCAACACCCCCTTCGAGTCTTCCTGTTTCAACCCATCCTTCCAAACTCCTCACCAAGATGCATGAAGCCTTCCACATGATGTTCTGTTTGTAATATGAGCCATTGCGGCATTGGCCTTCAATACTGATAATTAGACTGTTCCTTAAATGTGTTTTGGTTGATTTATAATACAGTGTTGTGTATTTTTTCAATCCATAAGTTTTGATTTTTCATGCTTGAACTAATCGGAAGCAGAAATTTAATATTTGGCTCTAGCAAGTGGCATTGTGCGGCCCAGAGCATGATTCGATCTTCATTGCAACTGATCCATTCAACCTTCATATAGTTCAAACGAAAAACTATTTTAATCATACGATCTAGAGAATATTAATTTGACCATCGTACTTTTAGATTTTTTGAATTTAACCATTGTATGTATAATTGCACTTGGAATTAAACTTAAATCGTTAATTTTAGCTAAAAATAACATTGGTTCTCTAAATTTGCACATGTTGATTTCGTGGGACTCATAATTTTTAAAAATTTAACAATGGCTCTCGAAACATATTGATGTGAACCTTCTATTGCAAAAAGGTCTACATTTACAATTATTAAATTGACATACTTTCCAAATAGTACCATGGTTAAAATAATAGTTCTTCCTAGTTTTACACGAGGCATACACTGCTGCCATTGTTGTCGGTGTTTTGCCGTCTTCAGGTCATTCAACATACACTGCTGCCATTGTTGTCGGCGTTTTGCCGTCTTCTGGTCATTCAATACTATTCGTATCGACATGTATGAAGCAAGTCCATAGATGGAAACTTTTAAGATCAATCGACACAAGTTGGTTCATTGGCTGCAAGAGTTGTACTCTCAGATGACCGTGCTTTTCGTTTTTTGGGTACGGATAAACGTACTTCAAATGCAGGCAGATTAGCAAATTGAATTATGGTCACACACATGAATGGTGACTATATTTGATGTATCATAAATTCGTGGGGCTGCATAATTTAAAGAAGCAAGCTTTCAAAGTACGAAAAGTAGTTATTCATCTTGGTGATTTTTTGTGTTTTCATTGTTTGTGGTGTGGAAAGAAACACCTGAAAAAAGAAAAGCATTGCGTTCAAACTCGATCAGGACGATGACTTCAAGAAAACAGTTTTCTACAAATTTATTTTCCGGAAAAGTTGATGAGGACTGCATACCAATGTTTATTGTTTAGGTAATCTGTTGAGATCGCCACAGCTATCCAAGGAAACTTAGGTACGGATTGTTAGAATGGAACTGCCATTGGCATCAGACTCCTCCCCTTCTGTACATCGCAGTCTTTACTTATGATCATCGTCTGTTTGAGTTCTTGATTTTATTTTTCACAGCCCTAAATAAAGAAACATCGATAACTCTGCAAACGAGGATATTAACCAGTGATAAGTTGCCTATGGAAGTTTCTTGATGTCCCAAGTCACTTGGCCTAAAACCAAATCTCCAAACCCACTATTAGCAACTAACTTCTGTTGACAACCTCCACATTTAAAATTTTCCATTGACAAATCTCACTTGCCAATTCATTAGAGGAGATGTAACAATCACTTGAAGACTACATCTCACCATACACCATTTTACCAACTCTTTCTGCTTTAATACTCTATGCAACAAATATATCTGCTTACAAGGCCCAAGCATTCCTTTCAAGCAAGAAGAACACAAAATGGCTTCACTTTCTTGGCTTAGCATTTTTGCTTGCCTCTGCTTTCTCCACATTTCTAATGGACAAGCACCGGCAGCTTCACCTTCTTCTACTACACCAACCACGACACCACCACCTTCTACCACCCCAATTCCTCCAACACAACCACCAACAACTGCGGCGGTAACTCCTCCTCCTGCAGCCACACCAGTATCATCTCCCTCACCTAAACTCCCTTCATCTTCAAGCCCGCCTGTCCCACCCCTCAAACACCGCCACCACAACCACCACAAAGTCCACCTGTATCAATTCCATCTCAGCCTCCAGTTGTTTCACCACCAGTAGTGCCACCTGCTTTGCCCCCACCAACCGTGTCCCCAGCACCGGTCCAGCTGCCACCAGCCCCAGCCCCTACAAAGAACCCACCTTCACCTGCACCCCTGCCCTCACCTCCAACTGTGCCGCCAGCACCAGCCCCGGCACCAACTTCTGTGTCCCCAGCCCCTGCACCAGAACTAGTACCCTCACCTGCACCAGCTCCCAGCAAGCATAAGAAACGGAAGCACAAGCACAAGAAACATCATGCACCAGCACCGGCTCCAACTGTCCCTAGCCCTCCAGCTCCACCAACAGTACAAGACTCCGATGACACAATAATAGCACCAGCACCAAGTCTGGATGTGGTAATTTGCCTTCTAATTTCCAAATTTAATTAAATTACAAATTGTGTACTAAACAGGTAACTCTAAAGTCATTGACCTTTTCTTTGGATTGCAGAGTCAAGGAATTGCACTCCCACAGCAGGGAGGAAGACTAGGACAGTGGGCAACTACCGGATTTGCTATTGCTGTTCTTCTAGCTCTTAAAAGCTAGTGTCTAGAGATTTTTTCTGATGAGCTAGCTATACTTGAAGAGAGGAATATCAGATGAGATCAACTGAATTGTTTATAGGACAGTGAGGAATAATACAAAAGCGATATCATCAATTTGTTTTTTTTTTTTTTTGTTTGTTTGTTTTTTTTCTCTTTTCTAAATATTGATTGTCCTTTTAACAACTTTCTATAATCAATCAAACATTCTTTCTAAGCAATAGTATCCTCCACCACAGTGCAATGCGCAATGTCCACTCTTCAAGCAGAAAATCTGCAATACTGATGAACCATGTCAAGCTTGATCTGCATCTGTGTTCGAATTGATCTCGTCCCGGAAGTCATACTCAACCACAAGATTGAGATTATCAACTAATTTATGATACTGGGAACACCCTGAACACTGGAAAGAAATATTGAAGTCGGTGAGGATTAAAAGAAATATTTCAAAGCCATTAAAAGCTGAAGTACGACAAACAACTTCGTGGGGGATATAAGAAACTGAAGGACTACCATCAGTAGAATAATGGCAATGGCACATTGCAAAATTCATAATTAACCCTAGAAAATTGCAGACATAATATACATCCCTATTAGCATTTAACAATATCAGTAACTATCCTTAAAAATATAATATCATAACACTCATATTTAGTTTACAACAATTTCACATTCCATATTACAGAAAGTTATTAGATTTACATCGAACAATCCACGTAGCGATATCACCTCATTAATTACACATAAGCAGCTATGCTAGCAGCCTAACAATCATAGGACTCTAGCAAAAAACAGCAAGTTAAGGGAGGAGTGAAACTACTTCCTATTGACAAGTTCTTGATATCATGAAAGTTTCCGGGACAAAAACAAGCATCATGATAAAGAAGCAGAGGACTCATTAGGGCAGAAGGGTTGTCCTCCCTATTCCCATCAAAGATAAACAAATACAAATTAGTCATACACGTGATGAGGGAAGATAAAGTTATGAATCAAAGGGAATAAGTACGGGCTCTTTGTAAATTACTCCGTCTACCAGAGTAGATTGTGTTTTACACCTTTGATCAGCCAAAGACATACATACTACATACTGGAAGGTTTCCTGTTAGTTATATAGCTTTAAGTAGCATTCTTGGGAAAAAGTTAGAAAGTCTGAAACAAATCTACTGATCTGTTAAGGCTGTCGAAGCATAATATACATCTTGGTCAGTAACTATAACATATTATGCTTTAAGAAGAGCTGGGAAACTTAACATTAACACATTAGGATACAGCATAAATTTCTCAATATCAGCTATCAGTAAAACAAAATACCTGTACATAGACAGTTCCTTTCTCATAAGCTAATCTGTTTATGAGCTTTTGTGATCTTTCACCACATGCATTACAAGTAAAATGCACTAACAAACTTCTTCTTGGGAGTTTGATGTCAATAGT
This sequence comes from Platycodon grandiflorus, assembly GCA_016624345.1. NCBI lineage: Eukaryota > Viridiplantae > Streptophyta > Magnoliopsida > Asterales > Campanulaceae > Platycodon > Platycodon grandiflorus. Next base: position 65,040,903 of record CM028362.1, read on the forward strand.
TGCTCCCTGCAAGTGAGTACGATTGTAGACAAAGTCAAGCTACAAGAGTACATTGCATGTTTTACATTATCAATGATGAAAAAAAAAAAAAAAGCACCACAGCAAGTCCTAAAATCTATTGTATAACATTAGCTTTTAATACAACTCATCTTTCCCTACCCAAAACATCACCCAATGTTCATATAACTTTAAAAAAAGAGTGCAAACACGAGATAAATATTGTTGGGTTGTCAAAACATGCCATTGGGAATAAATCATGAAAATAACATGTCTTTGTTTATTTTCTTTACAAGTAATTCTTGATTTCCTTCACTCAAATTACTGTAACAATTTGCAAATATTCAATCTCTGAGTGAATCGTTAACATGAATTTTTGTTCCACAAATTCGGAAACCTAAAGTTTGTTTTCTATACTTGAGATACATGCTTGATTAGGCCATGGTCATAACTCCTCCTTTGCATAAAATATTTGGCCTCTTCAGGATACTACACCATTCAAATATATTGTTTGTGCACCATATACAGACCAGCTCTATTCATACTATAGACAGTAGTTTGCCTATGTCTGGTGACTTCCCAGAGCAATTTGATTAACATTGGACTAGAGTATTGGGTCACTTATTAGTGGGAGGTGGTTTGATTATTCCTAATTGCTATGGTCAGTCAGAGTTTATCTGCTTTCCCTTTGCTGTGTCATTTACTTGTCGTATTAATGGTTTCAAAACTTCAATACAAAGCACATTCTTGAGAACACTATTTGATTCACTGGATTCCTTAATATATTGCTGTCCTTACCTCATACCCCTCAAGTAGCTATCTTTTTCTTTTATTGCATTGCCCCTTTTTGCAGCCCTTCTTTGCAGGACCGTGTACATTTGTTTTACATTGTTGGGCATCGTTAATACACCTATCACATATGCAATATAACTATCCAAAATACACGAGAAGGCCTCCATGGGTTTGAGAAGTCACGAGTGAATTTTGTACCTCAAAGTTGTCATTTTAACTAAGAACGTTCAAGCCACAGAGGCGTTTAGGTAATGCTTTACTGTGGATCGGTTAGGAACTTAGGATATAACATTGAGACATGATCTTTCTCGGATAAAAGTAAAATTATGTTCGTACTATTCGCATAAGCCCAGTAAGGAACTCTCAATGACGAAGCAATAACTTCAATATGTTTAACCGGAGGAATATCAAGCTCAATTTAACAAAGGCAAATTAACATGTAAAAGGAACTCTTAAGACAATTCAAACCACCCATCATATCAAAAACATACCGGGACAGAGTCATTTGAAACAGAGGGTTGCCCTGATTCCAGATATGCTTCAGAGATATCATCAATTAAACAAGAAACCGAAACCCGATGCAAAGGCTGCAGTTGCCTTCGTGTAGTGTGACATATCTTCAATCTGCAAACAGAGCCAATCAGTTACCACAAGCATATCCTTTGTACGTGTGTGTGTTTGAAGAATGAAACTAGGAGTCGGAGAATGAAGGATGAAATATTGACCTGGAGAAATTGAGCGTAAGATTGGAGCCGAAATTGGAATTGGGCCTGAAGAAATTAGGGTTGGGAAGGAAACAAAGATTGGTTCTTTGAGTTTTAACAGCAGAGGAATAGGATAGAGAAGGAAAGGCAGCTAAACCAGCGGTGGTGCTACTGCTGCTGCCGCAGCATCCCGTTGCAAACATCGTTAAGAGTTAAGACTGTAGTTCAATGGCTATCGCCGGAGTAGTATAATTTTCCGGGTACCTCAAACCTTTTTCAACTGAATGAAATTTATTCTTGACACGCCCACCAACTCGTGCAAGGCACTATTCTTTTTTGTTCTTTTTTTCCTTTTCGTGGATAAGGAAAGAAAAAAAAAGGGGGGAAATTGTTCTAGCTAGACTATAGGTCTCAAATTTGAGTTATAGGAACACAGCTTAGTTAAAATTTGGTTTGCAGAGTTTTATTGCCCTTGTGGTCCTAGTCAGCTCGGGAGATTAGACTTTTCCGCCTAACTTTTTCCACAAAAAAAAATAGGAAAAAATCTGAAATCGTCACCATAGTAGAGCTACGGTGGACCCATCACTATGATTCAAACTTATTACGGCTCCGTGATTGTTCCTCGCAAATGATCTATGCAAAGTCGAAGACATGTGTCGTGGTAAACCGTGGTGTTTTATGACGTGTCCTCATTTAACTTTGACCACTAGGCTATGGTCTAGACGGGTTCGAAAATGATATATAAACGTGTTTGTGTTTGGTTGCACTTGTGATCATTCTTTTGGGCAGCTTTGATCCTGTTCATGGGCTCATAGTTGCAGTAGTTATAATTTTTATGGCTGAGGGGGCTGGATTATAGAAACTTTCTTGACTAGGCACGAACTAAATTTTTAACCTAAAAAGCACATCAGTTTCATTAAATTTCAGAAGAAACATTTGTATACAAGTATCAGTTATTTTTCTCCAACTGAACATGAACAAGAACAATGATAAACAAGTTGAGATCATTTTACATCAACTTGTGGAGTGACAATGAGGTTCCATTTTGAACCATTTGGTCTCAATCGTTATCTATCGACCCTGAATCCTATTCTAATCAGCTGCAACTGTTGCCAGTTTGGCATCAGTCTTGATCATCCACCTCATGAAAAGGAAGTGGTACTGTCTTCACTGCTCTAAACTTGCCCGCATTATTCAGATGCTCATTCTCCAATCTGTAACATCAAATATATAGAATTTGTTCATTCAAACAATCATGTTGGAAAAAACAAATCTTTATTTGATTACACATACAAAAAAAATAAATATGGCTGCATATATAATTGCATTTGTAAATGGCTAAACTTGCATATTGCTGAGAGGCTGCAATAATAGAAGTTAGAATGCCTTCTATACCTGTAGAAATTCCAGTGCCCTCTTCGAATGACTTCAAGGGCTGCTAAAAATAGCCCAGTTAGTCTATAATCGAAGCTCCCAAAATTGTAATGGAGTACAGTTTGTAACCAAGCTAGCCTGAGAACAAGGTTCAGTCCCTGCAGAAAAATGTGACAATTTTTTTGTTTAATATAACTAGAAATCAAAAATCTAAACAAGAACTGGTTACTTGGTCTTAAGGATCCTTGAACAACTCGTTGATCTGTTTTGGTTCCTTTCTTTAAGTGATAGATTGATGTTTTTTAAGCTAAATTGATTGTACACGTGGAATCAGTCGATACTTTCTAGCTAAGATCACTTGAGGTTCCACAGACAGAGAGAGAGAGAGAGAGAGAGAGAGAGAGAGAGGAGTGAATCATATATACCATGGAGAAGAAGTAAATGAACTTTCTCTTAAGAATTAGTTCATTTCTTAACCAGGGGTTCTTGGAATTCAACTGCAGCAAGCCCCAATCCTTTACAAAGTCCCAGTACAATTGATACACAGTTGCACCACTTGACATGACTACAACTACACAGAGCCATCCTACACCCTTTTCTTTCTCGTAGGCCACTTTCGCTCCCGCAGCTAACATTGCCGACACATATTTCCCAAGATTCACTAAGTGACTCGTTTCTCCTTCGTCAAACCACCTCCGTGCACACTGCAAAACAAGTCAACCAAGGTCAACAAAATTCAGAATTCTAAAATTGCACAAGTAAAATACCAAATGAGCTTGGTGCCAAACCTGCATAGCTCTCCAATAATATGGCAAGAAGGAAACTGCATAAGCAAGGTCTCTGTAGTTTTTTGTTCGGACACAATATCCGTAATCCTGAGTTCTGTAGCTGCCTGTTATGTAGTAGCAAGCTACATACTCAAAGTTTCTGAGCATTGGAACCTGTTCAAAATAAGGTTCTTAATGTCAAAATTTTACTACAAACCATTTTTTGAGACATGAATTTTTTGCAGTGAGTAGTGCACTTAATTAGAGGTTTAGCTACCTGGCTACAGAGTTGATCAGCCATGAAGAAGTCCATCATGACAACCTTGTAGAGAGGGGAGAGGATGATGTTCCTTATTACACGAAGAAAGCGGTAACGGCTTGATTTGTAAACAATGTTGAGGGGACACACAAGCAATAGAGTAAAAGCCTGTAAACATAAAAATGATTTAGATGTCGATTACAAGAAACTAAACACCCGTTAAGTAACTTCACATTTTGAAATATTTTTGCCAATAAGTTGTTCCAAAATAAGTAATTTACCAATAGCAGAAGGCCAGGGATTGATTGGACTTGAGAATAAGAGTACCCCTTTTCCATAAGGGATAGATGAAGAAACAACACCCCAACTACAGCAGTCATTGATGCTGTACAGATCAAGAACACATCTCTGTACTTGAGATGTTGCGTTGGCGACAGCTCGAAGATGAAGCTGTAATTTATACGGGTTTTCTCCACATGAATATGTTGCATCCGTACAGAAAGAAGTGTAGGAATAATAGGCTGAACATACTGCAAAATTACGAGACCTTGTTAATATCAACGGCTAGTAATGCATGCTAAAATCCTCAATATCTTGTGACCAAATACTTGCCTAAGAACAGGGTAGACGGTTTCCATGTAAATTGTATCTGACTGTGGTCTGTACATTCCTGCAATATGAGCCATGATCGCATAGCCGAGTAGAAGTGCAATGAAACATCCCGTAAAGAGTCCTGTTAAGATAATAGTTAATGTAAATATATGTTTATTGAGTTACAAGAGTTAGGTAAGTTTCACTTAGCGAAGCATCAACTAGGCTAAATTGGTTGTACATGGATTTCAATTGGCTAACCATTAACTTTACTGTCGATTCTGTGTAAGATCACATTTGAGAGTGATGTACGAGAATTCATGCTATGTTGATGTTCAACACAGAGTCCGATAACATGGTTTGTTTCTCGCACATATGAATGTTTAGGCAACATAGCCAGGTACCACACTACGGAAGCTAGGGTGCACCTTTTCGCGTTAATTGGCTCTTTTAAGGTTCAATACATGATTCTGTGTAGGGTGAAAGGTAGTCAATAACACTATAATGGTAAACCATGGGGGCCCTATTGCTTTATCATCCCACCTCTAGAAAGTAGATCTTGTACAGCCCCTGAAAGATGTTGTAGTGGTCTAATGGCCCCATGCTTTCTTCAGTACACTAATTTCTATCTTATGGTCACAATATGAGCTAACTCAGAAATGATTTGAAAAGGAGGTCAATTTATTATGATATCTTGAAATCCATTCTCTTTTCATTCTTATTATAGTCCGACGAACATTTATCTTGGAGGAACAGAGTGGTAAAAATGATCTATGTAACTGACTTTAAAAACTCGGACAAAGATTGATCGAGCTCACCTATGAAAAAGGTCACAGCGTGTGATTCTTTAGGTTGAGTCGGTTTAAGGTACTTCATTGCCTTTCTTTTATCATCCTCGGTAAAGTGTTTGACAAAAATCTCCTCAACTTCATCAGCCAATTTCACAACCTGCGATTGATTCAGACCATAAGCTTTAAACAGCATTCCGGTGTAGTGTCAGACAAGCATATATTAGCTTCATCGATGCAAATCTAGGGTTGATAACCACTTAAACTTGTCTAAGAATAATCCATCCAATGATGGGATAGAGGGAACCCCACATCCAATCATCTTCCAATCACAATATCATGCTAGCTTGTTTTACAATGTGGGGGCTATATGTCATGAGGCACTAGATTTTTTACTCTGTAGTGCATATCTTTTTCGGTTTATTGATTTTACCTTGTCAGAGCTATCGAAGTAGGAGCTCTCTACCACTTTTAAGTAAATTGGAAGAACTTGTTTGTTAGTGACCTGAAAAGATATCCCAAACAAAGTAAGGTGGCCAATCAAAAATGTTAAAAACGAAAAAGAAAAGCGAAAAATGTCAAAAGATTCAAAAGTTTCGCCTCTACTTACTTTGTCGAATTTCTTCAAAATCTTCACAAAAGCAAGCATGTTCAAGTTCCTGTAAATCATATTTGACATGGGAAATCTGTGATCTGTTTTTCTCACAAATGAGTTCGTATTCAAGGAAGTTAAGAATTACGTACCTGTAAGTTTTGAGATAGCCTAATCCTTTATAGAGCTCAACGAAAGCTCCTCTTATCATTTTTTCTGCGTGATGAAGCTTTGTTTTGTTGATGTGAAGCTTAGTTCCTTCCGGACCACATTTCTTCGATGATTGTTTGATTAAGTCATCCCAAAGTAGATATGAGAACGTGCGAGTTGGATTGGTAAGAGGAATGTGTATTCTTAATTTTTTCCCTTGACAATTGGTCGCCCAACCCGAAAGAGCGCTTAATTTCCCATCATCGTGTTTTGTCCTCATTGAATTTTCAATCTCATCTGACTTGGGAAAGTCTGTAAAATGCACATCATTGCTGTCAAGCTCGTTGTCCTCCCCAGCTTCTTGCTCTGTTCTGTCCCGAGGGGACTCTTCATCTGTGGTCGAAATTAACAAAAAAAATCCCTTGTAGATTAATGAAAATGATGAACTAGTATGATGGAATGAAAGGGGGGGGGGTTGTTCTTTCTCTACTATGGTGCTACATTGATCGTGTCTAGCTTCATAAAATTAAAAAACCAAGTTGGAATTTTTTCCATGCAAATATACATTGAAAAATGATTTTAAAAAATTACTCTTATATGATGCACAAGAACACATGCTTGTTAATTCTAAATTGTATATATATATTGTAGGAAGAAGAGACTATACCACATGAAATGGTGCCTGAAATGGAGTCATCCTCCTTGGAGTCTTGATAAGAAGTAGAACGATTCTTGCGCTGTTCTTTGAGAGCTGTTTTGAGCTCGATGAGAATCTGCATTTGTTTCTTCAATGACTCCCCTCTGTCGAGAAACTCTTTCTCTTTTGCTCTATAGAATTGATTCACTTTGTTAAGTTGGAGGTCCAAACATGCGAAAAATTCACTAGCTGCATCCGTATCAGCAAACTGCTCTAGCAATTCAGTCTCGTACAATACGCCCTTGCTAGCCGAAGGTGCGAGTTTCTTATGAACCTGATTTAATTTACACCACACCACAATCCACATTTAATAACATAAGTACAAGCATGAGAGAGAGAGAGAGAGAGAGAGAGTTTACTTGAATGATTTCATGCTCTTGACGTTGAGGGCCAAATGAAGAGGAAAACTTCCTTAGAGAGGAGAAGAAAGTGTTGTATAACGAGCTTTCTTGATGCTTAGAAGTGTTGTCGCTATTGAGGAGATGGATTTTCTTGATGTCCTTCTTGAGTTTACAATAATCAACAAAGGCCTCTTTCCATTCCGGAACAAGCTGACCCTCAAACTGCTTAGAGAACTTCACCATCTTCACTCTCTCCGTTATTTTCTCAGACAGAAAGTTGCAAAGAGTTGCACTAGTCTAGGCAGTGTGCCCGTGTGTGTGTGTGTGTGTGTCTTAACCTTGTTTGTGACTTGAGAGTGTTTTTAGTAGTACCCCATAGTCACATTATTTATGGGCAGAAAAGAGAACTTGATTGATGTGCTCGTACCGATGCTTGAAAGCACATTCTAAAATATCCTTTGTGCTTTTTCCTTCCTTTTCTAGCCTATGCTCCTTCCACTTGGATGTTCTAACAGTTCAGAATCACCGGAAAATCACCTAACTGTCTCTGCTTGTGGCAAAAATTCTTGGCACTACAATGCTGGTATGATATATCAAGTTTGAAATTTTTTTCGGATGATCCAAAACTAGATATATAGATTTATAAAGATAGCATATTTAAGGTTAGTACTTGACAGAGGAATGAATGCATGATTTCAAGGGCAAAACTGACGGGTATTATCAAGTCAAAAAAGCTGCTTAATTTATTTGTAAACTGAGGCTTATTGGTTAAGTCATGTATAAGCACACAAAAGTTGGCCTTAATTCGACCAGCCTGATTTCCACTTGGTTGAAGATAACTAAAAATCTTTTCAATAATTGTTTCTTTCCCACTATCCCGAAAAGAATATTTTGTTTGATATATATATATATATATATATATATATATAAACTATATAAAGATAGATGGTATGCCATGACCTGATTTAATATGTCATCTTACCATGTCATATTCCTCGATCAAGGCATCAAATTAATAGACATATATATTTCCCAAAAAAAAAAAAAAAGTAGTTAAATCTTGGGATTAATTTTTCGAAATTAATGGAGTTAGAATTTGGGGGGAATAATCTGTTTAATATATATACGATAAAATAATACTCTGGATAAGCTTAGCATCTTATAATTAGCATATTGGTTGAAGGCTGCTAGTAGTACTACTGGTAATAGTAGTAGTGATCTAATGGGGGAGAAAGCAGGTTCTGCTGCATGATCAGTACTATTCTCTTGTTATAATCCCACTTTCAATTAAACCAACTTGTCAGCATGATACTCGATATATACCCCTCCACTAGAACTACAAAATTCGAAATCCGTAGCCGTGTTCTGTCTCCCCGGCCCCCCCCCCTCTCTCTCTCTCTCGACATGGATTGCAATATCAGTGATGTTTCGAGTGTGAAGAAAATGATGGCTCCCTTCAAGGTGGCTGACTCGAAGACACGCTATGTTGTTTTCTTGCCCTCTGTCTCTCTTTCCCTCTCTCTCTATTATATGCATATCTACAGCAGGCCCAAGGGTGAAGCTATAGAAGCCAGGGCTTCGGGTCTCAAAATAAAAATGTACTACTTATTTTAATATATATATTTTAAATATTAAGAGTAATTCTTAGTTTTTTCTCACCCACTCGTTATTAGACATTATTGTTCCAAGCTAACAACATTACTAACTATTTCTTAGTACAACAATTTGATGAAATTCTTGGCAATAAAGTTGTAAATCTCCTGAAAATCATTTAAAGTTGATTACTTCTTATACATAATTGATAAAAATAATTACTTTAGATCAAAGTAAATTTGAACAATTTAAAATGTATCAAGATATTTTGGTTTTCTATTTAGCATTGAGAAATTAAGGTTGTTGGATAATGACAATTTAAAAGAAAATTTTCTTAACTTTGAAAGTTCATTAAAACATAATGACAATTCTGATATTGATGGATTCAATTTATTTACAGAGCTAAAAATTTTAAGAGAAATTAAAAAAGTAAAAAATGATACTCAATTGACATACTTAATCATATAATAAGGTTTGATTCTTTTTCTAAATGCGTATATCACTTATAAAATAATGTTAAGAATTTATATAAGCTTTGCTTGGTGAAAGAAGTTTCTCAAAACTAAAATTAATAAAATCTTATCTAAGATTGACAATGTATCAACAAAGATTAAGTAGACTAGCTTTATTGTCGATTGAAAAAGAATTGTTAAATGAAATTGATTACTATAATTTAATAAATTATTTTGCATCTTAAAAAACAACAAAAGATAAACTTTAAATAAAAATATAATAATTTAATATTTTATTTATTGTTTTAAAAATGCCTCACTTTAGAATTTCCTTTAGGCCTCTATAAGTGTTGGACATGCATGCAAATCTATGTCATATACACCAAGAAGCATATGAATATATTCTCCTGTTAAAAATAGAAAGAAATAACACCACATATCTCTCTCTCTCAATATATATATATATATATATATATATATATTATTTCTTTACGTTAAATATCAATTCTGAAGGGACTCAATTTCCAAAAAGTTACAAGTTCAATGTGTTTCATAATTCATACCATCCAAACTGTCGATTTACCTTGCACGCATACAGAATATTGGAGCGACTTGTTGATCAAGGTTCACATGTATGCATGTTGGATGAAAAGCCTAAATTACGTACTTAAAGTTGCAAAGATGCAAATAGCAGAACATCATTAAACCCGGACATGATCCTCTATTCTAAAAAGATGTTTCATCTCCTATTCCATCCGTCGGATCTTTCGCCACATGTGCATGAGAATAAACAACATTAATCACCCTGTGATTTTTGATACACATGTGGCGAAGATTCGACGGTTGGAATATGAGATAGAACATCTTTTTGGAATAGAGGATTCTATCTGAATTAAACCACCCCAACCTGGATTGAATAATTAGTAACTATGAAAATGGAACAAAAGTCAGTGTAACTCAAACTCATACTAAACCTTGACGTTGTCCCAAACAACTTGGGGCCGGAAAGGGCAAAGTGATCATCGTAGACTGAGATGTAATGTGCAGTATAGTAGCATTGCAATCGACTTGACAATGAAGGCTGTTGCAGTCGGCCGGGGACCATGTTATGAGCTCCTTTAACAATGAGAAAGGCAATATATATTAGAAACGGAAAAGGTAACGTGTTGTGCACTCATACAAACTCAGATCACTATAAACTTACTTGTGCTATGGGAAAGCCTCATGTGCAATCAAATTTTGGAGGAAGGAGTGAAGATTTGAAAGAGAAACAAAAAGCAATGAAACTTTACACAACGCTGTCAATCTGAAAACGAAGAAGAAAAGCATCTAGTGACTAGTTGTAAAAGTTTAAGATCGATGGTCACCAAATGGTTCCCAACGCGCGTACGCGACATATGTGCACATTTGATTTCATTCTATAAATGACTTTCAAAAATATCCTCGAACTGCAGAAACATTTGTTTGGTAAAATTCCATAATAACGAGCAGAAGGAAAGGTACCTACGAAATCTAAGAGATAAAGATTTATGTTAGGCCATAGATACATGTCATGGTCTGAGTAGGATGGCATTATTTTTTTGTGCAACCGTAAAGGTTCCCCCTATCCAGTCCACTCTCTCCCTGCTGCTTTCGATTTTTTTCGTTGCTATTCCTCCATCATCTCAAATTCTATTTTGGTTTGTAGGAACCCGTAACGTGTATTAATTCTCAGTTAATTAATTGGCAAGAGAAGCCTTGTATAATCAATCAAATAACGGTAGCTCCTAATAGTTTAATGGACTTAGTTTCTCACACGGCAAAAGGCTCATATACGTGAACACAAGCACAAAGATGGATTACGCGAGTGATTGAGCTCGTTTTTGCTTTCCATGTGTAATTAAGCTTTATTTCCAAAGCATGATATGCATGTTTCAATAAGAAATAAATTAATCGAGATTCCATTCTGTTCTTCATTAAACTACTATACTAATAAGTTTTAAAGCATATTAATGAAAGATGATTCTTAAGAATATGATTCTGGGATTTGATTCCTGGCAATGCTGTTATATTAATAGGTAGAATTATATATCTATCAATGAAGAATATCCCATTTTAATAGAAGACAACCCCATGCTCCTTCCATCAAAATGGATTAGGAAGACATCATTTCATTTCCCTTGTTCCATTGAATTAAAGATTCATTCAGTCATGGCATATACTTATACCCTGGAAAATTCTTATTGTACTCATTATCCTGTCCAGATAGTCTAATTAGTACTACAACATTATTCAATGGTCACTCTGGATTTTTAGAAAATATATACTTCACTTTGCATCTTTTTTTGTGCGACTAGAAATGGCTGATCGATAAGGATTGGATTCTCGATTACGGATTGAGAACCACAATCTCCTGAGAAGTGGGTGGACATGGATCATTAAAGATTGATATAACAGATATGGATCGAGGAGTGGTTCAATCAGTGTAAACAAACGAATTAATACGGTGTGTCTAGTCATGCATGTGATGAGTTGTGATAATTTGAAAGCATTTACTAGTAATTTTCGTAACATATTTTTTTTAAAGGGACTTTTGGTTTGTTAGATCTGGATTCCTTGTAAGAAAGTTGTGATTCTTGTTCTTGTGAGACAGTCATGATCTTCCACAGAGTTGGGGAAAAAGATAAGTTGATTCCACTTATATAGGCTCCATTCCATGCTACCAAATGAGTAATTACCATGTGTGTTTGTTCTTTCGAATCTAGATTCTTTCCGTTCAAACTTGTCTACCTAGTAAGTAGTAACACTGTGCAGGGTTGTTCTTTCCACGATTTTCTCAGTTTCAAAGTTCTGTTCAAGATTTCAATTGTCCGTTTCAAAATGAGCAGTAGTGATATATATCAGCAAAAAGTGATTAGGTGCTATGCCATGCTGCCAAATGAGTATAATTACCATGTATTTTGATAAAACAAATATAACTTAGGTGCTGCTATTTTTTAATAATTGTAATTACTATATTAGTATTCAGTATTATCTTGTAATTAAATGAGTCAACAGTGGTAGGCTTAGGACTTTTCAGTTTTCTGTGTACAGATCACATAGCTTTGTAATTCTTGAATTTTGGAAATATAAAAAGAGCAGACTCACACCAACTAAGTTAAGTTGGGTTCTTCTCAATCTCTCTCACTTTGTCCTCCTCTATATTCACTGCATTCATCTTTCCTTCTCTTCTTCTTGTTTATGATAACAATTGTTATCAGTTTACACCTTTAAAATCTTTCATATTTGTTCTATCGAACGTCCTATATTACCATGTTTTTTTTCTTTCAAATCTAGATTCTCTCCATTCGAAAATCTGCTTAAGCTTTCAGTTGTCTGTTTCGAGATGAGCAGTAGTGATTATTGATATATCGGAAGAAAGTTATCGCTGGCAATAATTTTGTAACTATTACTAGTGCTCATTCTAAAGTTGATAATTTTTATTTTTTTTCAAAGGTTACTATTATTATTTAATGTTGTTGAATGACTACAATTAAGACTATGCGGTTTCCATTAAAAGAAGTGAGACTTGAATACCCGACCTCTTCGTTGAGAGTAGTGTTAAAATTGCAGTCCCAAACGATTGAAATTGGACAACAAAAGTAATTGAAAATAGTGCGGAAATAAAGTAGACAAGAATTTACGTGGTTCGGAAAATTCCCTACGTCCACGGACGGAGGAGACAAAGGTTTTCACTAATCAAATTGGAGATACAAATACAAATAGTTGTGGCTTAACAAATATCCAAAACCCAAAACAAATTGAGAACTCACGAATTAACGGATGCAAGTCTCACAAATTGTGCGAACAATACGATGTACGAGGGAACAAAATCGACGCTGCTTTGCTTCCTCTCGGTTTCGGTCTTCAATGCTTTTTTTTTTTTTTTCGCGGTGTCCGAATAGCAGCTCTATTTATAATAGAGTTGTTTCTTGTAACTCGGTTTTACTATACCAAGTTCCACAAGGAATATGAAACCAGATCAAACAAGGAAGTGTATAAGTGGGCTCCATGAAACCAAAGAGGACAAGGACTCCCAAGGGAAAGAGATCAAGTGTGTGGCTGCCCATGAAGATACTATGCAACCACATCAATTCTAAAGCCACTAAAATAACAAATCTCCACCTTGGCTTGAATTGATCAAGCTCACCAAACAAAACCTCTATGCCGCCGCCTCCGCCAATGTCCCCTAGGGCGCTCACATACTGCATATACTAATTAAGTCCAAGCAATGCTTGAACTTGGAAATAACCAATGGCTTAGTCAACATATCTGCTGGATTCTCTGCAGTGGGAACCTTTTTCACAACAATGGCACCCTCAGATACAATCTCTCGAATGAAGTGATATCTGACATCAATGTGTTTGGTCCTCTCATGAAACATTTGATTTTTAGTCAAATGAATCGCACTCTGGCTATCACAAAATACAACAGAAACCTTCTGCTGCAAACCAAGATCACTAACCAAACCTCTCAACCAAATAGCTTCCTTCACTGCTTCCGCTGCTGCCATGTACTCTGCCTCCGTAGTTGACAAAGCAATAGTAGACTGTAAAGTCGCTTTCCAACTGATAGCACAACCCGAAAGAGTGAAGACATAACCTGTCAAAGATCGCCTCTTATCCAAATCACCAGCGTAATCGGAGTCAACATAGCCTACAACACTGCTGCTCGTTTATGAACTCCTATCAAACACTAAGCCAATATCTACTGTACCTCTCAAATATCGGAGGATCCATTTCACAGCCTGCCAATGCAATTTACCAGGATGCCCCATGTATCTACTAACAACGTTAACGGCATGTAAAATATCGGGACGAGTGCACACCATAGCATACATGATGCTACCAACTGCACTAGTATACGGAACACATGACATGTGATTCCTCTCCTCCTCTGACTGTGGTGATAAAGCAGCTGAAAGTCTGAAGTGGGATGCCAAAGGAATACTCACCGGCTTTGAATTTTTCATACCAAAATGCTCAAGCACTTTTTCAATGTAATTCTTCTGTGAGAGAAACAGTTTGCCTGCACGTCGATCCCTGTGAATCTCCATACCCAAAATCTTCTTAGCTGCACCCAAATTTTTCATCTCAAATTCACTACTAAGCAAAGTCTTTAACTTGTCGATCTCTACCATGCTCTTAGAGGCAATGAGCATGTCATCAACATAGAGTAACAAATATACAAATGAACCATCTGAAAGCCTTTTATGATAAACGCAACTGTCATAATTACTCCTAGAGTAACCATGCCCAATCATAAAAGAATCAAACCGCTTATACCACTGTCTAGGAGATTGTTTCAAACCATAAAGTGATTTCTTCAATAAACAAACATGGTCTTCTTTTCCATGAACAACGAACCCCTCTGGCTGATGCATGTAGATTTCTTCATCAAGCTCACCATGCAGAAAAGCTGTCTTGACATCAAGCTGCTCAAGCTCCAAGTCAAACAATGCAACCATAGCAAGCAACACACGAATAGAGCTATGCTTCACAACAGGAAATTTCTGACTATAGCCCTTTGCAACCAACCGTGCCTTGAATCTAGCTGCTTCAACCCCTGGGATTCCCTCTTTCTTCTTGAAGATCCATTTACAACCAACAATCTTCTGACCTTTAGGCGGCTTCACCAAGTTCCAAGTCTGGTTCTTGTGAAGAGATTCAATCTCCTCACTCATAGCAATACCCCACTGTGAAGAATCATCACTCGTGACAGCTTGAGTATAACTAACAGGTTCTTGAGCCTCAATACTTTCTGCCACGGATAATGCAAAAGAAACAAAATCTGCCTGTGCATACCTCTGAGGTGGTCTAATCTGCCTCCTCGCTCTACCAGTGGCGATATTGTACTGTTCTTGCTCCTGTGGGACATCAACATCATCAACAAGCTCAAGTTCATCATCCACTATAGGCTGAACTGAAGTGCCCTCTTGCACTTTTTTTGAAATCGAAACCTCTAACGCCACCTGCTCACTAACACCGTGATCTCCACTTGTATCGGTCTTCTCAACTAATTCTTTTTTTGAACGAAGCATGGATTTCTCATCAAACTTGACATCTCTGCTGATAACAAATTTAGGTGAACCAGGCTCAACACACCACAATCTATAACCTTTCACCCCGTCTGCATAACCTAGGAATATGCATTTCTGTGATCTACGCTCGAGCTTACCATTATTAACATGGGCATACGCAGGACAACCAAATACTTTCAAACCAGAATAATCAGCAGGCGTACCAGACCATACCTCAATAGGAGTTTTCAATCCAATAGGAACCGAGGGAGATCTATTCACCAAATAGCAAGCCAAATTAACAGCTTCAGCCCAAAAATCTTTAGACATGCTAGCATTATCGAGCATACAACGTGCTCTCTCCAATAGAGTCCTGTTCATCCGTTCTGCTACCCCATTCTGCTGTGGTGTTCTTCTAACAGTGCGGTGTCTCACTATGCCTGCGTTGGCGCAAAACTCATTGAACTGACCTTCACAAAATTCCAACCCATTATCTGTTCTGAAACGCTTGATCTTCTTGCATGTCTGATTCTCAACAAGCGCTTTAAATTTCTTGAAGGTCGGAAAAGCATCATTCTTGTGCTTCAGAAAATACACCCAAACATATCTCGAATAGTCATCTATAAACGTCATCAAATACCGGGAACCTCCTTTGGGCGGCTTAGTCGAGGGACCCCAAAGATCAGAATGAATATAATCCAATGTGCCCTTCGTTCTGTGAATAGCCATTGCAAATTTCACCCTGCTTTGCTTACCATAAACACAATGCTCACAAAAGTCAAGCTTCCCTGTTTGATGACCTTCCAACAAACCTCGTTTGCTCAAAATAGACATCCCTGCCTCACTCATATGCCCAAGCCGCATATGCCACAAACGAGTGTTATCTCGAACTGATCGATGAAGAACTCAGAAGCGATGCAGACCAACAACGGTGCTACCCTGAAGCAAATAGAGACTATTAACCAATTTTCCACGGATCACAACAAGAGAACCACTAGATACTCGCAAAACTCCACCTTCACCTGTGTACTTACAACCGAGTGAATCAAGAGCACCCAAAGAGATAAGATTCTTCTTCAAATCTGGCACGTGCCGTACATTAGTCAAAGTCCTAACAATACCATCATGCATCTTAATTCGAATTGTTCCTATCCCAACTACCTTACAGGACATATTGTTACCCATCAAAACAACTCCACCATTAATCGACTGTTAGGAAGAGAACCAATCCCTGTTAGGACACATATGATAAGAGCAACCTGAATCAAGAACCCAACTGTCACCGGATGACCCAACTGATACTGAGAGGACGTCTACAGCACTGTCAGAAGTTTCCTCGGCAAAACTAGCAGAATTACTAGGGGTTGAGGAATCAACAATCTTTTTCTTTCCTTTGAGCTTCGGACATTTATCTTTCCAGTGGCCTTCTTCCTTACAATAGTTACATTCATTTTTCTTGGTCCTAGATTTAGATCTAGACCTGCCTCTATTTTTGTTCGAGCCTTTATCACTTGTTCTACCTCTGACAACCAAACCATCAGCCTGATTGTTGTCCAAATTTTCAGACACTTTTTTCTTCAACTCTTTAGAGTTCAACGATGCTTTCACATCCTCCATGGAAAGAGTGTCTCGGCCATATAGCATAGTATCAACAAAATGCTCTAACAAAGGAGGTAGAGAACATAATAGAATCAAGGCTTGGTCTTCATCATCAATTTTGACATCAATATTTTTCAAAGACATAATAATTTTATCAGAATTACTAAGATGATCTTTAACGGGCGTACCTTCCCTCATACGAAGAGTGTAGAGCTGTTGCTTCAAATAAAGTCGATTTGTCAACGACTTCGTCATATACAAAGCTTCCAATTTGAGCCACAAACCTGCTGGCGATGTCTCGTCCGCAATTTCTCGCAAAACATCATCACCAAGTGATAAATGAATAGCACCAAGTGCGCGCTCCAACAAGTCATCTTTTTCTTCATCCGACAATTTCGCAGGTAAAGCCTCCTTGCCCTTTAACGCCTTAAGCAATCCTTGCTGAACCAACAAAGCACGCATTTTCACGCATTTTTATGCGCCAAAGTTCAAAATCATTCTTGCCATCAAATTTTTCAATCTCGTATTTTGTCGACGCCATGATAACCAAAATTCAATCAAACAAATAACTGTGAATCCCAACAGACCCAAACGAACCAAATAGCTCTGATACCAATTTGTTAAAATTGCAGTCCCAAACGATTGAAATTGGACAACAAAATAGTAATTGAAAATAGTGCGGAAATAAAGTAGACAAGAATTTACGTGGTTCGGGAAATTCCCTACGTCCACGGGCGGAGGAGGCAAAGGTTTTCACTAATCAAATTGGAGATACAAATACAAATAGTTGTGGCTTAACAAATATCCAAAACCCAAAACAAATCGAGAACTCACGAATTAACGGATGCAAGTCTCACAAATTGTGCGAACAATACGATGTACGAGGGAACAAAATTGACGCTGCTTTGCTTCCTCTCGGTTTTGGTCTTCAATGCTTTTTTTTTTCACGGTGTCCGAATAGCAACTCTATTTATAATAGAGTTGTTTCTTGTAACTCGGTTTTACTATACCAAGTTCCACAAGGAATATGAAACCAGATCAAACAAGGAAGTGTATAAGTGGGCTCCATGAAACCAAAGAGGACAAGGACTCCCAAGGGAAAGAGATCAAGTGTGTGGCTGCCCATGAAGATACTATGCAACCACATCAATTCTAAAGCCACTAAAATAACAAGTAGTAATGTATGAGAGTGTCTCTGGTGAGACTTGAGTACTTGACCTCTCCGTTAGAAGAAGTGAGTGGTACCAATTGAGCTAGAGCTCGTTCGTCATTCTAAAGTTGATATGCCCATCGTTATTGGCACTAATCAAATAAAATGCTAGAGAACATCTACCCTTAAACGATAGGATCTAAATACGTTATGATCAAGCATAAGTAAATTTTAAGTGCACTAATACAGGGGCAATTGCATGCTCATTTGAGTTTTGTACCAGAGACCAGTTTACGTCTTGGTACAGAACATACAAATATCAAAACCAAACCAATTGGCCAAAAACTGGTAATCTTGTCGTAACGTGGTTGACTGATGGTGACAGTGGTTGCGAATGGATATCTGGCTTGATTCGTACTTAAAAAAAAAGGGGAAACACATCGTAAATGGAGTCAGGCATTGTCCTGACCCATCCGATGTGAGAATGAGTTTAATGACTAAATGTACTCCCAAACAGTCTTGGACTGATGAGAGAGTAAATGAAGGTATCCAAGTGAAAAGATGAAGAGAGTAAATGCAATGGAGTAATGAGGGTAGAAGAACTTGAGAGTAATAAGACAAGAAAGAAGTAAATGTTTACTGGTGTTGAGTATTTATAGCCCAGAGGGATTGAGAGAGTGAGTGAACTACGGTTGGATAAGATGGTGGACAAGTTGTTACTTTCCCTTGTCAAATCTAATTTTCGTGAGCAGAAAGGGGTAATAAGTGTACTGATAGCCAAAAGTTGGTGGGGTGCCCCTATATCTTGAGTAGGGAGTTGACAGAGTTGGTGCACGTGGGATGCACGACGTCTTGTCACTTCTCATTGGTCAAAGTAATGAGTCCACATAATCAGTCACTTTGAGCTCGAGGTGTACTCCTGCTCGTATAGACCTGATCGTAGGTCCGCACAGGGTGTGCTCGCCTACTTACGTTCAAAGTCTCGCTCGGTCCAATAGCTCGGGAAGGTCAGCCTCTTGGAGGTCGACCACCCATGGTCGATATCTGAAGCGCAATCCACGCTAGGTGCCCAGCGGACCCATGCTAACTAGGATATATTAAGTGGGGTCCCATCACCAATAACCTTCTTATTTTACACTTGTAGAGTTGTAGTAGTCAAAAATGGAAAAACATAAATGGTTAATCGTAGCAGCCGAAACATAATGTCTCAATTTCAACCAAGACATGAAGAAATGGCCAAAATCGACAGGTACAATCAAAATAAACTCACTCCTTTTCGTACAAGACACATCTTTATTTAGTTCTGATATTCTACAAGTTGAAAATGACTATTTCTTGCCATTTTCACCATAAACAATATCACTCTCTGTCCCAAAATAAGTATTCCTTACATTTTTTTGGGACATCCCAAAAAAATGTCTCATTTCCATTTTTGGATTTTTTGAATCAAATTATCTATAATATTCTTAATAATTCTGAGAAAAAGAAAAAAGAAAAGAAAGACCCATTAATTTGACACCAATGATGAATAGACGACAATGAGAAAGCTTACATAGAATCAATTATTTTCTTAAAACTCGTAGAGAGTCAAAAAGCACACTTATTTTAGGACGAAAAGAGTACGTAATAATTAACATACATTTATACTTATACGATTGAAGAGATGGTTATATATTACTAATGAGACTATTTGGGTGTCCAGCAGTCCAGGCCTCCATCCCATCACTCAGGCAGCCCCTAGCAATTAAATGTTCTAATTTTCGTCCATAATATTTTCGTCACTAATTACATAGACCTAATTCCGTCGTTAATTTTCGTCGCTAATTAGCCACAGAAATTAGCAACGGAAATTAGACACAGAAAATTCTGTTTCGATTAGCCAAGGATGTTCCGTCTCTAATATCCGTTTCTAATTAGCGACGGAAATTAACGACGAAATTAGGTCCATGTAATTAGCGACGGAAATATAATGTCCGTCACTAAAATAAAAAAATTTAAAAATTATTATTTTTGTACCTGATTTCAACAAATAACATAATATTAATAAAAACACTCCAAAAATTAAAACATACCACAAATCAATATAAATTAATTACAAAATTACCATAAATTAATCATAAAATTACCACAAGTCCATTATAAAATTATTTCATAAATTAAAACTAAGTGTCAATAAATAAATTGTTCAAACTAATCGTCACCAAATAAATTTCAGAACGGGAATGATCGAGAGATGGGTGATCAGACATACGGGCTTAATTGATTCTGCATAAATTGGTCTAGGGTGACTTGCATCTGAGACAAGGACTGTCAGGTGTGAGCGAGCTTGTTTCGGGTTTGAGCGAGATCGGTCTCTGACCTCGAAATGACGCGCTCCTGGTCATCGACTGGCCTGTGATCATACTGTCGATCCAGAAGCACGTGAAGAGGTGGTTGGCACGTGCGAGGATCCCCTGTGCGCACCTATCCCATAAGCACTATCTCCCCTCTTTGCTCATCCTATCGAGGTAATTTGCTCTCATAATTCTTGGCTCCACTCATTCCCATTAAGATCAGTCATTTCCAACCGACACTTAACCAACTGCGCCCTAACAGTCATCTACAAGAAATTTGGGATTTAGCTACAAAAATGTTCATAGCAAAAGGTCAAATTTTCGTCGCTAAAGACCTTTGGCGACGAAAGCATTTTCGTCGCGTGTTCGTCGCCTATGCGACGTCGCTAAAGATCCATTGCTACGAAAATCATTTTCGTCGCGAAATGAGTCCTTCTGCTACGAAATAGTTCGTCGCGAAATCAAGGCTAAAATTCGTCGCAAATACCCCATTTCGTCGCCAAATGGTAAGCAACAGCTACGAATTTTTCATAGCAAATGCTAAAGAACGTCGCAGAAAGACTATGATTAGCAACGAAAAAATTCATTTCCTCGCCAAATGTTAAGCAATAGCTACGATTTTTTTCGTATCAAATGCAAAAAAGTCGCAGAAAGACTATGACTAGCTACGAAAAAATTCGTCGCCAATACCTGCTCTTTTGCTACAAAATATTTAGTCGCCGATGCCTCCTCTTTCGCTACAACATATTTTGTCGCCGATGCCTATTCTGTTTGCTACAAAATATTTCGTTGCGGTTGATTATTCTTTTGCTACAAAATATTTCATCGCAGTTTACTTCTCTTTCGCTACAAAATATTTCGTCACAGTTGCTACTTCTACTACAAAATATTTTGTCATAATTGCCTCTTCTTTTGTTACAAAATATTTCGTCGCAATTGCCCCCTTCTTTCGGTACGAAAATTTTTCATATCAATTACCCTCTTCTTTTGCTACAAAAATATTTCATCGCAATTGCCCTATTCTTTTGCTAGGAATTTCATTTTGTCGCAAATATTTTGCTATTTCATTACGAATATTACTCATAGAGAATAATCACTATATATCCCACTACATAGATATGAATATATACTAAACCATTATCACATGAAAAACTTGCATCACATAGATATGAATATATATTATTTTACATATCCATAAAATTTTGAAGTCATCAACTAACACCAAACCATTGTATTTAATTCTTAACAAAGTCAAAATAAACAGATCTTTTTCATCACTAGTTGTTTGCACCAGAACCTTATACCTCCTCCATAGCTCTCCTTCTTTCCTCTTCTTCGGCTTTAAGCCAGGCAGCCTACATGTAAACAAAATCAACACACCCATTAATTTTTTAATACCAACCACTCAAATTTCAAAAAATTTCAGAACGATAAAAAAATTAAAAGAAAAAAAAGGAATGATATTGAGTAAAAAGTAGATAATTTTGCCTTGTCTCTCTAAAGTCTAGAAAGGCGTGGCTGCATAGAGTTACCAAAACTCAAGCCTCTCCATGCTTCTTGCAACTCTCTTTCCATTGTTTCTTTCCTTAATACAGAATATTGTTTTATCTAGCTATTGGTTTGCTCGACAGCAGAAGCAGCAGCAACCTTTTCCCTCTCAAGCCTTGAATTATGTTTCACCAAAACTTGATCCAAACTTCCTTCGCTCTGCTGTAACTGCAAGTTTCTTTCCCTTGCCTCTTTCCTAGCTACCACATGATAGTTTGTCTGGTCCATCGGTTGCTCAGCTGCAGCCACCTTTTCCCTCTCAAGTCTTGATTTATGTTTCACCAAAATTTGGTCCAAACTTCCTTCGCTGTGCTCTAATTGTGAGTTTTTGTCCCATCTTTTCGCTGTGCTCTAATTGTCAGTTTCTGTCCCTTCTTTTGATCTTCACCACTTCTTCCTTCGTACCAAGTGCCATTTTCTCTTTCTCAAGCTTTGAAACATGCTTCACCAGAACTTTATCCAAGCTTTCACAATTTGTTGTTGCACTCCCTCCTCCATATTTACTCTTTCGTTGCAGAATGCTATCATCGTGTCTTGAAGATAGTGATTTCATTTTCTCCCCTTCCAACCGATGAATAGGTTTCACCAAAATCTTGTCTAGACTACTTTCTGTTTCTTCGCTTTCATTCTTCTCTACTTGAAATTACAAAGCTTCAATTGCCTCTGAGATTGATTCTTCAATAGGGATCATAGAATCACCAGAAAATTCTGAGGCTCAGAATTTTCTAGATAACTTAGAATATAAGATGAATGTTGATGTGATTAACAAGATGAATGTTGATGTATTTTGAAATAGCCAAAAGGAGGATTAAAAACTTTATTGCTCCCTCGTCTCAGGCAAAATGAGTTAATTTTCAAATGACCTGTAATTCTGGTAAACATCGCTATCTATTTGTATTTTCAGAGAAATTAGATGAGCTTTTCAAGTAGCCTGAACATCTGTTTCAGTGACTTATCCTGTTAGAACTGAAAATATGAAATGTCATAATGCATTATGATTACTTAAAGTCTTAAACAACAGAAGTCAATCATTTTTTACAACAAAAGTCAATCATTTCTATAGCACCCCTTTAAGCATTTACGCTCAACAATGCAACAATGCAATAATGGTGCGCACCCATCAAACGAGGACACCCCAACAAGCATTTACGCTCAACAATATGCAACAATGCAATAATGGTGCACACCCATCAAACGAGGGCACCCCAACAAGCATTTACGTTCAACAATGCAACAATGCAATAATGGTGCACACCCATCAAACGAGGGCAACCCAACAATCATTTACGTTCAACAATGCAATAAAGGTGCACACCCATCAAACGAGGAAACCCCAACAAGCATTTTAGTTAAATGGATTACCTCTGCTCGTATATTAGCATGTGATGTCATTCCAGTCCTATGTGGGAACTTGAGTTGCTTACGATTTGTAGCATTACGTAAAGCTTCACCCTAAAAGACAAATCACATATATACTTAGCACATAAACATATATTACATAAACTTATATACCTCAACCAAAAACCTAAATAATATGGCATCGGCTAAAAATACAATGAAGGTGAAAGCTGCTACTCTACATTAAATGCTTAATTACCTTCCAAAGCTTGATGGTTTTGTCGTTAGTAGACAGCAGAAAGAGGGCACCATTAGCTGGCACAAAGTAACGTTAAAATAGACTCCACGAAATAATTGTACAACAATAGACATAGGAGCAAAGCATTGAAATCAAAATGTTGATATTAGAGAAAGATACAAAACAAAGTGATGTGGCAACATTAAAATTTACGATAAAATAAACCAAACTCTTAAGGAGTTTTTTTTTTTTTTTTTAAATTACAAGAAGTTAACTTAAACTAACTTGTATGTGGAATGGAAATAGAATAAAACCATCACAATAGACATGGAAAAGAATAAATCATCAAGGTCCTACTCTATGTTACTTAAAAATGTAAGCCACGTGACTGATCCTTCCAAATTCATTTCCAGAAAGAGCACCGTACGTCCATAGTTCTACTGGACATCAGCCCAACCATCTTTTCATGTATGTCAACTACAAGAATTCCATGATTCTATCATGCATATGCCAAGATCTATGAAGCACCAAGACTCACCAAACATCCTCAGGTTGGTGCCAGACATATGGACACCACCACTATTCTGACACTCTCTCGAACACAATGAATTTGTGTACGAATTATTATACTTGCTCATCAGAAAAATGAATTTGTTGCCTTGTTGGTAATTTCAATGGGATATGAATTAGATAACTCACCTCAAGCTTTCCTGGGGATCCGCAAGGTTGAATGAATTTGTGTACGAGTTCAACGAAGTTGCCACCTGTGAAAGAAAATAATGGACATGTAAATACTTATACTACAGTCTGCACAAGGGCCACGATAACACACATAGATATAGTCTCCGGCAAGTTGATATGTATTTCCTACACAATAAACTAGTCAATACATAAAAAAGGCACTAAACTACATAGAAAGTTTTGAAGAACATCAATGACACCATAGCTAGGAGTAGCAAACGGGGGAAATGGATCAATGAGCATACCACATCTACTTGAACAGCTTTATTGTTGTGCACTGAAGTTCTTGATAATTTGTATTAAGATCTTGCCAGAAATCAACCAAATGCAATTATGTCCCCATTTTGCAGGATCCAACTAAAAAGTTTCCAAGGCACGCTTCTGGACATGGATTCTGCTATGTCAATGTACCTGAAAGCAGAATCTCGTAAGAGTAATAATTAACCTGAAAATGCAGACTTAAAAGGTAAATGGATTAACAGCTTGTACATGCAAACACTAACCGATGTCATACGGAGTATACATTCAAAATACACTTGAGAAGCTATATAAAAGAAAAAAAATGTTGAGAGTCGTTTTCATACTCATTTTCTCCGTAATATCTGGCACCTGGATACCCTTCATTGTATTTGTTAGTCATTACAGACCCAACTGCTTGCATCAAAATAACGTAAACTTCTCTGAGGGAATAAGTTCATGTCCCTATATAAGCTAAACAAAGCAGAAAACACTTCTATAATGCAACTTAAAAGCATATCCACATATGTTGCTGGATTGAGATAACAAGAAATAAAGAGAATATACTAGTGAGTGTGCAAGTGTATTTATAGTATCTACGTATATATCAAAACTGAGAGTAAGGAGGACACAAAACCCTAGACAGATGCTCTTCTTCAAAATCTATAGCAATACTAGACTAAAGTTCAAATACAGAAGAGTTAACTTAAACCCTATTACTCTTCTTATTTTAGGGTTAAAGTAATGGGATATTTCCTTCACCCTTAAATGATTCTAATATCCATGTATTATATAATTTGCATGAAACAAGACATGTGAGAAGTTGGGGACAATTGGCACCTCATCCAAACTATTGGTCTATCTCACTAGTTTTTTTCACATGAACATCACTGTAACTAATATCATCAATTTCTTTAATGACACATACAATTTTGGTTTCTTGTTCAAGGCGTTCCTCTCTCATACTGATTTTGGCTGCTAGACAACCTTGGGATTTGCCTCAATATCCTCCTTCCTGGTATGACTACTAATTTCAACTTTCATTTTAATTATTGGAATACATTGTCTTGCATAACAGTGGTGGTTCATGGTTTCATACTACCATAATGTACTATTCTTTGAGTACTAGACAAAATCTAGCTTTGGAAAGAATATATGTTTGAACAAAGAATATGTTCGGCATAAGTTTTTTAGTTTGTATAGGTCCAGCATAAGTTGAGTACAACTACCACAGGCAAACGTAGAGACGAAATGCCCCCAGGAGGAAATGAGAAGTCATTGCTCAAACTAGAGGATGATCTATATGTGCTTCTGCCATTTGAAAGATACGATTTAGGGCCGGAAGAAATACTTGCCATTTCTGAGAGCTTTGGAAGGGTCCATGTTCATGTCTGAAATTTTCTTGACCTTCTTCTCCTGACCTGCTTAAGACAATCAAAATATAAATCACCATACATGCCATCACATGGGTGTGTGCGTGTCAAAAGAACACACGCACATGTGCGGGGAATTGACTTCAATAAACAAGCTAATTGACTTCAGCTAAGTTATTATAAGAAACATTCTTTAGAAGTAGTTAGTTATTTAGAACAAAACCCATAGGAGTTTGGCCACCATATTGAGAACATCCAAAGTAGTAGAATTCACATACAATTACTCGTACTTTGGACAAAAAACGGGAACATGACAGAGGAACTTACGGCAAAATTTTTTTTTGCAGTTGACCAAGTTCTTGAGGTAAAGGACCAGCCAGGTGATTATTTGAAAGATCTCTACAGAGGAAATGGACAATACTCAAGTTACAATTGACCAATAAAAATAATACAAATACTCAAGTTACAATTGACCAATAAAAAAATTCTTGCTCACTAAACCAAGATTAATATGCTCCAAAGTAATTGCAAAATACATACTAGCATTTTGTCAATGTATATTGCTATCTGAAGAGCCCTTGGGTATTCTTCAAATCTCATACACAGTGTGAATCCAATGGTATCTACAGCATGTTTCAGTGAAAAACATCATAAGAATAGCACCAGCCCACTAAACCAAGACTAATATGCTCCAAAGTAATTGCAAAATACATACTTGCATTTTGTCAATGTATATTGCTATCTGAAGAGCCCTTGGGTATTCTTTAAATCTCATGCACAGTGCGAATCCAATCTCTAAAACTCAGGTCCATGGAGGTATCTGCAGCATGTTTCAGTGAAAAACATAATAAGAATAGCACTAGCCTGGCGATAAAATAGAAAGATATAGTCAAGATCAAGGGCTTCCAAAATGCAAAAACAAACAAACATAAACCATTGGGAAAACGCATCTGAAGAACTGGATTTATTTGAAGGCATATCGTGCGTATTTGAAGGCATACTTCTAACTCATGTCACAATGGAGCAGCAACAATAACATCAACATCAGTAGCAGCAACAACATCAACATCACTAGCAACAGCAGCAACAACAACAACATTAGCAACAACAGCATCAGCATCAGCAGCAATAGTAGCAGCAGCAACAACACAACAACAACATCAACAAGCGACGTAGCAACATCAGGTATAAATATCTAAACATTAATAAGATTTGTCACCATATGATTTGCTTGATAGTAAGTTATAAAATGTGAGGGTAATGCTCATAGCCTTATTAAAAAATAAAAAATAAAAGTTAGTGTAAATTAAGCACCCCTTCAAGTTTCCTAACAAGTTTAGTTGTGTTATTTAACATAATATATATTAGCTCAAACGAAATATAGATCGCAGACGTACAAAAAAGAGAAATAAAAAAAGAAGAAGAGATTTGTTGGATTATTTATAAAACATTATAACTAATAACAATCTCATGGGCAGCAAGTTTAAATTTCTAAGTGTTTGATTCAAATGGCTCTTAAATCCAAGTGTCAATTTCACTAGAAAAGGGAGGGGGTATTTAGGTTGTGCCAAGCTCAAGTCGATTAGTGTCATAGATGGGACTAACTTGAGCACAAGTTTCTTTGCCTAGTCAAGCACGTTTAAAGTCTTACCATGTGAGATTGAAATTTCAAAATTCAACTCAACTCAACTCAACTAATATAGATAGCTAAAGAACACTACTAATAGCCTACAAACAGCCATTGTTAAAGTGCAATGTATCCGAACTATGATTCAAACACTAAGGTTATTTGGTTTCTTTATGCAAATTGGTTCATGTGATATTTACTCTAGGATAGTATAATGGCCCTAGATTCACATTTCTGGTGTTATATTCTTAGTCTTAAACCCCTGTAGCTAGGTGTCCCCACTGCCATGTAAGAACACTTGGTAAAAATTACCAAATGCAGTTACCTAATGAAGCTTTGGACTAAGAATAATATTTCAAACTTACTGTGGAAGTTCTTATCTTATCTTAAACATCAGATCTCTAGTCAATTTTTGCTTCATAGAAGCTCCATTATTTTCTGTGTTCTTGATTGTTAGATTGGATACGATTCGAAGGAGAATCATATTGATCTTCTTCTAGAAGAATAAATATAATAGAGAATCAAGCTGAATATTGCATTCGACAACAAAATTGACTTGCTGCTTGGAATGCCGATGCTTATTCTTTAAGTGAGCTTGCCTACTTTTCTGGTTCTGTATGTCATGATGTCTATGTATATAGAAACTCAACTCTCATGTTTACAAGTTTTAGCATGGATCATAACAAATGGTGAGATACACTGGTTTCAATTAAGAGAAGGTGATGTAGCCAGAGTTAAAGCAACCTCCCACCCACAAATTTCTTTGGCTCCAGGTTTAAGTTTGTGGAGCCATGCCATCTCTTGAATAGCTATTCAGTCTTAAATTCCCAATTCAAATCAAATTTATTGTGGTCGGTAGTGTAACAATTGCAGGAGGGTACAACACATAATTGCTTTGTGGAATCGTATATACGACAGATAATGCACTACTTAGTTGCAGAGTAGGCCAACATTGCTTTAATGTAATTATTAATGAAACAACTTCTGGACGTGATTTTCGGAGTTGATGCTCTATTTAGCAAAACATATGAAATTTAGGATATATTCATTAAGATTATCCGATACCCGGTTCTGAACAAATCTGGTTTTGGACTTTGCTGCATACAGCCGATTAAAGATCCATTTACAGCCCTATGTGCCAGAAAATACCACAAAGGGGTAAACGCTGTTACTTAGGTTCAATTATTGATCAAGAGAAGAGGTGGGAGATGATAGAGAATAAAATCAGGTTAGGTGAAGAAGAGAAGTCTATCCTAAATTTCTGTGTTCGGAGAAATACTTTTAATTAGTAGAGAATCAAAGAAAATTTGTGTACTAAAAGAGAGTTGGTGAGTTGTAGTATATTGGGAAAGATGGTGTCCCAGGAAAGCTTAAAATTACACTAATCTTTTTTGTTTTAAGTGAAAATGGCACCACTCTACAATATCTTTAGCCACCTGAACAAACTAGCACGACTAAGCCAATTCATGGGAAATCCTAATTCAGTTGCAGGAGGATACTGACTCCCATTGCCACAACACTTACAACAACAGTAATTGACCTTTTTCTGAGTTATAATCATGAGACGACATTTATTAATGCCTTAAAGAATACTAGAGTTTCTCAAATAATACCTTAATGACATTATCCCCAAAAAATGACGACAATTGGTTCATATTAGCTATAAAATACAAGGGCTCTATTACTTGGCCAATTTCGCCTGTAAGTATCTAGTCATAAAATCACCAGTTCCAGGAGAATCAGACTCCTTAGTGCAAATAGAAACTTAAATAGGTATGCTGTTATACAACTATGATTCAAATCAGTATAAGATGTCTGAAGGATACAGCCTACCAAGATATAGAGAGTTCAATATGACAATCCTAGTGCATGCTCAATCAACTAAGATAATATTAATAAACAAGAAGTAAAATACCTTGATCATTTTTATTTCATCCCTTGCTATCAACAGACTTTTTGAGAAGGCGTCCTCTTCCTCCTTCAAACTGAAATATTACCATTTCACTTGGTTTCAAGTAATAGAGCCTTAAAGCAGGTAATACGAATAAAATCACAAAGATGACAATCCATTGTCATCAATAGAGAAGTTGTATGATAACAAGACATTGACAACCAAACTAAGAAGACAACTTTTAAAGTTTGAATTTGCCCTATTGACCTCATCTTGAAGCTCCTTCAGTTTTTCATCCAACTCAAACTCTTCAACCTACAACAAACTCAAGATATTATAACCGAGACATGCACAGACTCTAGAAGATAGGACTCGAGATGTCTTAAAATGCATTGACTACATAATAATAAGTTGGCCAATTGAAACACTTTTTCAAAGACTGAAACAAGGGAATTGAGTTCATAGACCATAACTACAATTGTGAATATATAGCAATAAATGTGAGTTGTATTAGGATCAGCCTACCACTTGGAAAATCTTAAGCTGTTACAAGAGGCACAACTAATTTCCCTTAAATGGCAGTACAAAAGCCCTGCAACTAAGTGGCGGGTGGGCATGAAGTGCTGCACAAAGGGGCCCACGGGTCCCCCTGTCAGTGCCACTTAAGCCCAAGGCATTTGCTGGTTTGAAGGGTAGACTCTACAGTCTCCACTCCCTCACACCACACTTCCCTGTGAGGCTCGAACTTGCGACCTTGCTTTTCTACCAAATGTTGTGAGTAATGCTACCTTAATTTTCATCTCCTCAAGAAGCAGAACAAAAGACAGGATTAGCTATCAATCACAGTCTGAGTGATTGATGAATATATGCCCACCACTCCAACTGAAACAGCCATTACTATCAAACCCACAATAGCGACAAGCTCAAACCCAATGTTTTTGTAGACTCCAAAGATCTTCAAGTAACAAGCACAAGGGAACAAGAAGGAAACAGAAACAATAAGAACTGCTCCACTAAGAGATGTGACAATTTGACTATGAGATTTACTGATACATACTTTGAATTTATTAATGGGGTAATTAAAGAGATGAACACTGCAATTGACAGAATCTTCATGGCCAAAAAATGTTAAACAAATTATACTAATCACTCAATTTAATGAAATAAACATATAAAACAAGTACTACCTTGGCAAACCCACTTAGAATTAAACAATTCTACATACAATCAAATCGTAGTAAATTTATTTTCTTCATTTTCTTGTTGATTGAAACCTAACGCAACTCTACATACAGGCTACTTAATCAATACATCAGTGAAGGCAGTCAAACTACAAACTCTGAATGCACTGGCACACTAAGATTAAGCAAGGTGCGTCAAATTTGAGAGAAAATTACCCCTGAAGCAGTGAAACCAACTCTACAGCAGATTTCTTGTAAAATCTCTTTACAAGAAAGAAACAAAACCTTCAAAAGTCAATTTCTTCTGCTCTGATACTTAAATAACTCTTTAAATATTTATATCAGAAAAACTTCTAAAAACTCTTCATATCAACAACAACTTACATCTTTTGTTGCTGCGCAAACTACTTTCTTGTAAATCTAAACAAGAAAGGGATTGTTCTTAAATCATATGCTCTAATGCTTAATCAATTCACTTAAGCCTCCTCTAGCAAACTCTTATATCATAGAAATGGTCCCAATCTGCTATAAGACCTTTATATCAGGAGGAGAAGTTCAAATCAACATCAGATATTCTTCTTTTGAAAACTGCTGATTCAAAAATACTATCTTGCTCAAATTGTTTCAACTCACTTAAATCATCTCGCAAGATAAATTCTTTTCAAAAACATCTTTATGGCCTACTTATCAATTATATCTCATAATTGCCTAAAAATGTTTTTACTATTGTTTTGTATTTGTACTTTCATTTATCGAGTCTGTAAATGCTTAGCAATAGGTGACTATACATATGTTATCGCTTGTAAGTTCAACCTAGGGCATGCCTTGAGATAAAATGATCATTCATTAGAAGACATGTTATTACTAAGGATTGAACATCTGCTTTAAGAGCTTTATGTATATGTCAACTGTAGTAATGGTCCCAAGCAAATAGGAGGAGATTGTTAGGAATATGTCTGTAAAACAGCTGATGCATATGTGTGCATATTCTAACACAGTGATTTGCTTGTTCCCATTATAACGCATATTTCACAAGTTGCTAAAAAGGCTGCGTACTGGTTAGCGTGGCAACTTGATTAAACAATGCATAGATCATTAGACTAGGAAGTCTTTGTACATGTCTGAGTCTATGCCTTACCAAGTAATGATAACCTTTCATATGGATTAGCTCTACCAGCACCAGCAGACATTCCTACCAGCAATGTCTCACCAGCAGACATTCCTACCAGCCATATCTATACTTTAGTAGTCTTACATCAGCAAATCTCAGTATCAACCATACTCTATATCAGACAACTACAAGAATGCTGCTAATCATCAAGAGGAACATCGGTCATTCTCCAAGCTACAATTCAAAATAGATCCATTACAAGATCTTTCTGACAGCTTAAGATATGCATCGATGACTGCGCCTTCACTATTATCCAGAAGACATTTCCTCTTCCGTGTTTGGTCCCAGTCCTCAAAGCTATGTTCCATAAAAAGTCAAACACAGTACGTTGTAATCAGGCCAGCATGTCATGTCCCATTCTGACAACCATGAATCACGAACAGACTTCAAGACAATACTTAAACGAAAGGTCTTTGCCCAACAGTCCCTACAATGTACTATGATGCATTGATAATTTAGATCTTCAAACGGGTAAAAATCTATCCAAGCTTCAACGATTCTTTCATCTTCTCCAACCTATAAAAGAAGCATCTCATCCCTCATAGTGTGTGTGATTGTGCAAGTGTGCAAACAGAAATTTACAAGAACACCAAAGAGTGGAAAAACACAAGTGTAAGAACAAACACTTTGTGGGAGAGTAATCTAAAATTCCTAAGGCAAAGAAGCTCTTCTTAATCAAGAACTCCTTTCTTGATTTGAGTTCTTTCTTCCTTTGAAAGACTCAATCTCTTCAACAACTATAATTCAAATCCATAGCTAGAGACTAAGCATCTTGCTCATCATTGAAGACTGACCAAGCTTCATGATGTCCAATGAAGAACCAGAGCCTAATAATCCATACTGCATTCATATCGGCAGACTTATACTACATTATAAGGGTTGTCGATTGTGTAATGAGTTGTCATCATTCTTGGCCGAGTGCTCAGCACTCAGTTGTTCAAATACTCGTTATTTGAACAACGCCTAATATCCTCTTCTCACATCTGCCTCCCCTTTGCTCAACCATGTACTTACCCCAAGGTACTTTGTGAGAGTTAAAGGATGAGGGTTGGTTAAAGTCTTCCCGGCATCCCAATTGACTTTTTTTCTACCCCAGGGAGATTGCTAGGTTAGAGAGTCTAGGTTGATATACTAAGCATATTTGTCTTTGAGCAAACCTCTGCTGAATTTTAATATAAATCATATTTGCTTACATTCAGCCTATTCTTATTTTTCTGTAATATATATTTTCATATATTGTGCAATCTAGTCATGGAAAGTTATCTATGCATCTAATGTAAGATTTAAGTTTGTTGTTGTATTGTTCATTTACATATTTATTTACAGCTACTTCAATCTTAGTTGTTATACTTATGATGCTTGTTCTTCCACTGCTTAAACTTTTCTTTATCAGCAAAGTTCAACATAATCTTCATACTAGCAGTCTTTGAAGTCTGCCGATGCACATCAGCTGATATCTTTGCCATGTTGCTCAAATTAAGGAAGTTGACCTATCCAATCAATCATCTCATCCTTGTTCCTCAACATATTTTATAAATAGGATAAAATTTTTAATAAAGGTCATACAGGCTATTCACCTCCCCCTCTAGCCTATATTCTGAGCATATCTACATGGACATAACAACGGTGACTATAACGGGCCAACAAGAGTAAGACTTTGCCCCAGGCCCATAAGGAGTAAAACCATCGGCGCATATGCATAACCTTATATTCCTAACTTCGGCAGCAAATTTAGGATAAGTTGTATCAAAGTGTTTCCATGCTTCCCCGTCAGATGGATAAGTCAACACATTTTGTTCATGCAAACTTTCCTTATGCCAACTCATAGCTTCTAAATTAGCTTTGGATGCATAGAGTCATTGGAATCTTGGAATCAAAGGTAAGTAACACAACTGTTTATATGGTACATTTTTCTTGCGTTTCGAACTACCCCTATGCTTTGGCCTATATATGGTTTCCCCACATACTGAACACACTGTCAAGTTTGAATTTTCCTTGTAGAAAAACATGCAGTCATTCGTACATGCATCGATCTTCTCATACCCTAGCCCGATATGCCCCACCAACTTCTTTGTCTCGTAAAAGTTCTTGACCAGCTTATTCCCTTTGGGCAACCTTAACTGCTTTCATGATACGATTATATGCAGACTGACTAGTATTGCAATCAGCCTTGATGTTTAAGATCTCGGCAACAGCCTCCAACACCATCTTCTCTGAACTAGGATAAAACTTCTCCTTTGTAGAGTCCATAACAGCAATAAACTTCTTGGCTGCAGGATTTGGTTCCTGCCGAGCATTCTCCGACCAGTCAAATTCAGGACCAGCTCCATCCCTAACCATATCTTTCATACTCTGCATTGGTTCTTTGTTAACATTCATATGATCAAGTTCAACTACTGCTTCAGTTTTGACTATAGGATCACGATTCCTTTGCCCTCCACTAGAGTCGGTGTTTGTCTGTGCTACGACTATCTCGCCCTGAGCAATTCACTGCTTGTACCCAGGTAGAAATTCGTACTTCAGAAGGTGTTTCTCAGTAACTACTACATGTAGGAACTTCTTATTACGACATTTAACACACGGATACCAGATATTATCATCACTTATATATCGGGGTTGAGATGTAGCAAACTCAATAAAAGTCTTCAAACCTCTTATGAACTCATCTGTAATACCCTCTTGGTTCGGCAACCTCCAATTATCCATCCAACTACGATCGTCAATAGACATCGCTCTTGTATTTGCAACTATACATTAAGCGCATAACCCCAATTTTTTTTATCCTAACCGACTTTATCCGACCCATATGTCGGTGATACATCAAAGATAGATTATATATACATATGAACAATGTTTCGACGGAATTGGCAAGTCATTTGATTTTGGGTCAGACTTTTCTCCCATTTGAAAACCCACGATTGTATGTCGTGTAATCCCATTATTGTCTAAATGTTTTATATTCAATACTCGAGAAAATTTCGGCAGCACCTCCCTATGGCTCTCCAAGTGCACGACGTAAACAGTTGGGTGATCATTACAACCCACATCTAGTATATACCCAGAGAACAATAAAAAATGCAACCAAAATATCTCAAATATCAAATACATTGCCAATTATAGTAGACAACAATGTTTTGCAAGTACACACACCGTGAGTTTCCAAATTATCCAAATGGACAATTCAAGAACCAATAGTACATGTTGACCGCAACATGAACAAAAAGTCTGTGTTGACCACAACACCTACTAAAGGTTCTCGAACGGGTTTCTAAGTTTATTTCCTAAAACCACATATAGAGGAGAGTGTAACATTTGGAAATGCTTGACGTCAAGCATTTGAAAAGAATAATTGAATAAAAGGCCAAATCTAAACCAAAATTATCTCTCCCCTTCTTTGGCCCCTTTTATTCAAGAACGAATCCCTCCACGACACCCCGTTAAAGTTTTAAGTGTCTCAACATTTATAAAAAAATAGCTACTTTCTTATACTTTATCTCTGTCGAGACCGACTCAATTATAAGCTACAAATTATGTCTCAAACACTGACATATCTCCTACGTTTAATGATAACTAGAAGTAACAATGATTTCTACTTTTGTTACGGAGAAATTCAATGTCGTTGCTCATGTATTTAACTCCTAAAACCCTTACTACACCTTAAGGAAGTGAAGATTCTGCTACACGTCGTAAAGATAGAAGAAGGGTATTAGGTGTTCAAACGACCAACAACATTGAATTCTTTGACAACAAAAATAGAAACTATAATTTCTCTTTGTAATTGTCAAACATGAGATATGTCCGAGTCTAAATAAAGAGTTGTAGCTAATAATAAAGGGAATCTCAATAGAGAGAAAGTAGATAGTAGCAGTTTGAGACATCTAAAAATTTAACGAAAGTCGTAGAGGGATTCGTTCTAGAAAAAAATGGGGTCAAGGAGTGGGAAGAGTCAATTTGGGTTTAGATTTGGCCTTTTAATTTTTATTGTTTCCCTAAGCTCGTCACACTGTGACGGAAGAGATTCCAACTACAGGGTTGGGAAGATTTTACCAATTTGATGATGATTTGGAAACAAGAGTTTATTAGGAGTTAATTTTTCCCTCGTCATATTGTGACACGGATCAAGTGACACGAAACAAATCATCGGTGTTAATGCTTAGAGTTAGTGTCTAGGTTTTAGGGTTTAGGGTTAATTAGAGTTTACGGTTTAAGGTTAGAGTTAGGGATTAGGGTTAGAGCTAGGGCTTAGGGATAGGGTTAGGTTTAAGGGTTTATCTAGGTTTTAGGGTTTAGGTTTGATGGTTTAGGGTTAATTATAGTTTAAGGTTTAGGGTTATAGTTAGGGTTTAGGGTTAGAGTTACGGATTAGAGGTTAGAGTTAGGGTTTAGGGTTAGCTTTAAGGGGTTTAGGTTTTATGGTTTAGTGTTAATTATAATTTAGGGTTATAGTTAGGGTTTACGTTAAAGGGTTTAGGTTAAAGGGTTTAGGTTTAGGGTATGAGTTTAAGGTTTAAGGGTATGGGGTATAAGGTTTAGGGTTAGGTTTAGATTTTAAGTTTAGGGTTTTAGAGTATGAGTTTAGGTTTAGGTTTAGGGTATGAGTTTATGGTTTAAGGGTATCTTATATAGGGTTTAGGGTTAAGTACTTCTAAGTTTAAGGTGTAGGGTTTTAGGGTATGAGTTTAGGTTTAGGATTATTTAGGGTTTAGATAATGTTACAGTTATTGTTTAGGGTTTAGGATTTAATGTTTAGGGTATACAATTTAATTATTGTTTAGTATTTAGGTTTAAGGTTTAGTTTTATGGTTTAGTGTTTAATGTTTATGGGTTATAAGAAAATAACAAGACTTTATTATTATTATTCATTATTGGTTTACGAAAATAAACTCAACTTAATTGCCTTACAAGACTTTCCTTCTTTCTTTCTTTTTTCAATTCTAATATCATACATCATGAAGCTATATAACTCAATCTAACAATCTTGATCAGTATGCAACTCCCTTAGATCTAGGGTAGTTAAAAATGCTTTACAACTACCAAAAGATATAACTCACGACACCAATAAAATGTTGTTGTGTGACAAAGATCATATTAAAATAAAAGAATGGTGAACCTGCTACGAATTATTTAACATAAACAGAAAAAAGTCAATTTAACGAATTATTTAACATAAACAGAAAAAAGTCAATTTAGAGGGAGATATTAATCTTGAATTTTTTTTTTCAACTCAAGCAGTTGGAATCAAACTCACGTGTTCTCCTTGGCAAATCACACTCAATAATTTATCCTATAGTAGTTTTCTAAACTCTCCTAGCGTCACACACTTCAATCCTCATAGAATAACATTAATGTAAAACAAACATGACTGCAATAACATAACGTTAAGTTACTAAACTTTAAAAATTCTAATAATAATTGATACAATAATAATTTCACCATTAACATACATCCACACATAATACAAACACATTACACACACAATTTAATATATATATATATATGCATAATACAGATTAATTACAAAAAATTACAAAAACTAATAACTTGGAAATTATTCAAATTACAAATGCGGAGGCAGGAGCTGTGGTGGCGGCAGTAGATTCGCTAGTTACAAAAAAATACTATAAAAAATTAAAATAAAAAAGGGTTTAGAGATTTACCGTGCTAGGTGGTAGGCGCAGGGGCGGCGGTGGTCGCTGGTGGTTCTGGCAGAGAGGAGATGGAGATAGAGAGAAGATGAGAGAGAGAGAGAGAGAGAAAGAGAGAGAGATGACTGAAGGAAAGGGGGTGTCTGTGGAGGGAGGGAGGGAGGGAGGGAGACGGCGGTGGCGGTGAGAGAGAGATTTGAGAAAAGGGAGGAGAGTTTAAGAGGTAGCAGTAGCGGTGGAAGAGGCGGGGCTAGCGGCGTGGGTAGCGACGGTGGTGGTTGGTGTGGCAAAAGATAGAGAGAGAAAGAGAATAGAGAGGGTGAGAGAGAGAGAGTAATCTGAGAGGGTGAGAGAGAGAGAGTAATCTGAGAGGGTAAGAGAGAGAGAGCAATCTGATAGGGTCTTTTTGGGAAGGGGGGCTGGGGAAGGGGAAGGGGGGTTTGGAGAAAGGGGAAAGTGGGGGTTTGACTGGGGTGAAATCGAGGGACATAAGCGACAGAACTTCCGTCGCTAATTTCAAACTGTAATTATCGGCGGAAGCTCTGTCGCTAATTTCCAACAGAAGTCATTGATTAGCGACGGAGCCTCCGTCTCTAATACTTCTGCGTTTTTGCCGCAATTTTTAGCGACAGATAAAAGGAATATTGAATATTCCTTCATTTAGCGACAGAAGTAATTTCGTCACTAGTTTAAAAGAACGCTAATTTAGCTATGGTTTTCGTCCCTAATTTAATGATTTCGTCGCTAATTAGCGATGAAAATTGTCGTCACTAATACCCGTGTTATTAGTAGTGTTAATTAAAATTCACTTTTGTCGACTATTATGTCTTAATATCAATTTCAATGCTATAAAGTGGTTACTAAGGATATTTATATATATATGCTCAAAATATAGAAAAAGAACACTCATTTAAAAACAGAAAAAGCAATATTTACGTAACAATTTAATTAACTTATGTCCTAAGAGTATTTTTTCAACGTTTACGTATTAATATTACGGCTTGTCTCGTCACTTATTCCAGTGTCACTAGAACTTACGGTAATAATCAGTAATTAATTTTTTTTTTTTGCTATTCTAGATATTTTTAACAAGTGCCTTAAGACACTTGTGATCTTTGTTTACGTAATTATATATTGGGCAAACTACATAAATGGTCCCTATACTTCTCGACTTTTTTTAGAATTTGTCCCTAAATTAATTTTTGCAAAAATTTTATGCCTGTACTAATTAAGTAAAACGCAATTGTTCCTTCCGTTCAATATCGTTAATTTTTATCCGTTAAGTGTAAATATGTGCAACGCAAGTGATTTTAACTAGAGGTAAAATTGTCCTTGCAAATTTTTCTTTTGAATAGATAAAATTATCCATAATAATTTTATTTTTTAAACTTTATAAAAGGATATTATAGTAATTTTTACATCCCTTTCTTCTTTATCACAGTCATCATCTTCATCAATAACCCCAATTCTGAACACATACTTATTTTTCTTCAAACTATTCCCTAGTGAATTCTTTACTTTCAAACAAGCACCCGTTGAACCCACATTATTCCTCTCAGAACTCTTACCCTCACCAGAATCATCCCCAACTCCAACTCCATTCTTATTCCCACAAAATCTTTGTTTCAATTTCGCAATCGTACTTGTCCCAGATATGTCACCCTCTTCAGAACCATCAATAATCCCAACACTGGCACTATCAATTTCAGTCACTGGCTTTCTTGAATTTGGACTGTTATTTCTACCAAATCTGTCACTTTTACAAGAACCACCCATAACTCCAAACCCACTCCCATTCCTACAGATTCTCTGTTTCACTTTTGCAGTTGTACTTCTTCCCGACCTCTCACCCTCTCCAGAACCATCACCAATTCCAAAAACATTAATACTCTTGACTCCTAGTCACCCGCTTCCCTGATTTCTCAATCTTATCAATACCATATCTCCCAGCCTTAGCAGGGTCATCCCCAATTCCATCGCCACTCTCATTCCCACTCAATATCTGTTTCAATTTTGAATTCTTGTTGCTCCTAGAAGTCCTCCGATCTCTAGAACCATCATTGATTTTACTAGTCCCAGAACTCAACTCCTGACCAGGATTAACAGAACAACAGTCGAAATGCACGTTGGGTTGGGGAAGAAGATTATTTTGAGGTGGGTTTAATTTAGGGAAAATTACAAAAAAGTTCTTGTACTTTTTAAATAAGAATGACTATTTATCATTGGGCAAAATTACGAATGCACGAGAAATACAAGGACCATTTGTGTAATTTGACCTTATATTTTCTTGTAGACATGCTTTAAATGAATCACTTTACTTCGAATAAGTTCGGAATAGCATCAAAATATTTCAACTAAATTAAGTACATTATCTCATCTAACACCCTTTTCAACTAGAAAAAAGATGAGCAATCTAATATTTAATGATTTTTTATACTATAAAAAATAGCCACCAAGGGTCTAACCACTAATCATAGGAATTCGATTAGTAGTTTACTCTTGTACGAAAAATATTTCACTTTTTAGCAGGGGGGAAATTGCATTATTGTTAATCTTCTAAACAAAAATAAAAAAAGAGTAGGCACTAGAAATGCTTTGAAATTGATCAATAAATCCTACCCTTTTCAACTGGAACTGAAGCAAATGGACGTAAAAACTGCTTTCTTGCATGATGATTGACTTAGAGCTGGCAATGGACTGGGTTTGGTCGGCCCAGTGCAAGCCCACCAGGCCAATACTTAATATCGGGTTTGGCCAGGCTGGCCCCAATTTTACTAGGGCCAAAGAAAAGTCAAGCCCAGCCCAACCCATCAAAGCCCATCGGGCCAAAAAACCCTTGTTGAAAAAATAAATAAACTAAAAGGAATAATGGTGATGCCAATTGTCAAATCAAATTCTAAGTTACTTACTAAACAAAAATAATACTATGATTTATTGTTTGTCCTAACTGCTAATTACTAAAGGTAAAATAATGCAATCACCTTATCAAACATTAATTAAAATGGAAATAAATATGATACTAGAATGGTCCGGGGCTTTAATTATTTAAGAAGTTAACTTTATTGGTCCAGTTAAAGCAATAATCAAATTGGAACAGGTTGCTTCAATATCTGAGATTGCATTACAGCATGTATAAATCATAGTATCAAACAATAAAGCTAACTGGACCATTCTAGTTAGCTTTAAAATAGAATGAGTTTTAATTATTGCTTTAATTATTTAAGAAGTTAGAATTATTTTTTTCGTGAAAATAAATAAATAATAATAAAATAGTGCGAGCCGGGCCTAGCCCAAACGCCCCGGGCTTTTTTGATGCAAGCCCAATTGAACTGTTGGGCCTACTGGACCGGGCCAAAAAGACCAACGTTTTTTTTGCCTCAAAAAATTAAACTTTAGCTCATGCAAACATCGGACTGAGTGGGCCGGCCCATTGGGCTAGGCTGATTTTATATATCCGTTTACGTTGTAAAATGTACACATATTTTATTTACCAATAAATTTTATACAAAACTATTTATTTTATATATTTTTACACATTTAAATATATATATATATATATATATATATATATATATATATATACCCAATAAAGTAAATAAAACAAATAAAAATGAGTTGGGCCATCAACAGTGGACAGCCCAATACGGCAGAAGGCCCAAAATAGAAATCACCAATTGTGCGCAACGCACAAAAGGAGATTGCATGGTTTGGGGTGCGGCACACCACACAATGCCTCAACACCCCAAACAATGCACATTAAGGGGGGTGCAGTGTTTGGTGCGCGGCACACCACACAAGGCCTCAGCACCCCAAACAAGGCACATTTTTTATTTTTACAGCAACTTAAAAATTAATTTTCAGGTTGAGATTTCAAGATTTTAAACTTGTTATTTCTCACATAAAATCATGTATTAACATGTACTAAAGTATGATTAACAATAATATATAAGTTTAACTTTGAATTGAAGCCAAACAAACAACCAAATATCAAATATAAACATGTTGTTACAATGGAAAAATGAAGAACGAAGCTTTGAAACTCAAATTTAACAGATATATTGAATATATTTATGTATCAAACACATTGAAACTAATTTATAAACATATTTACAAATTATTCAAAACCTATCAAAACGAAGAATAAATTTAACAAACCGAAGGATTTTACGTTCTGTCGTTTTACAGAATTCGGGCCAAGTTCTAGCATGTTGATTCGTGGTTTGATCAAGCTAGTCCGAAGCTTGATCGTTGTGCTTCCCCTGCTTCCGATACGAGGAAAAGAAGACTTACGTTTTTTGTATTGTGTGTGTGTTCACGGAGAACAAAGAGAGAAAAAGATTACTGTGTTTGTGTGTGTTTGTTGTGTGTGTATGTGTGTAAATTGCCTGGGAAGTGGAAGCCTTTTTTC
Organism: Platycodon grandiflorus; assembly: GCA_016624345.1. Taxonomy (NCBI): domain Eukaryota; kingdom Viridiplantae; phylum Streptophyta; class Magnoliopsida; order Asterales; family Campanulaceae; genus Platycodon; species Platycodon grandiflorus. The sequence continues at coordinate 65,082,517 of CM028362.1, forward strand.
TCAAGGCTGGGAAGGAGTCTTTATGTGGGAGAGATGTTACTCTCATCCCCAAGTTTCACAACTTGGGGGCAAAGCTTTGGGAAATTGCTTGGTAATTGCTCATTGTCGTCATTGTTGAAGACTCATTTGGTGCGCAACGCACCATAGGAGTTTCCTCTTATTTCTGGCCTTTTTGCACTTTGGCCCTTGGACTTCAAGCTTTGACACTTTTGTCCTTTTTACTTTTGACTTGACATTAGTTCTTGAAGGTAGTTTTGTCATGTCTTTAATCTGTTGTCGTTTGTGTAGGTACTCTGAATACCTGTAATTGTCATAAAATTGGCGTTAGTCTATTTTGTAAATAATTAAATATTTATTGGACAAGATAATATATGTGTACGAATTCTGGGTGTCTACAGTGATCTAGATGAGAAATTTTTTATGCGGTAGCCTGAGGGTTATATTGATAAACAATTTCCTGGTTATGTTTGTTTGCTAAGGAAATCTTTTTATGGGTTAAAACAGTCACCTCGTATGTGGAATATTAAATTTGATCAATGCATGCTTGATTTAAAATTCACGCGTAGTGCTTATGATCATTGTCTATATTTCAAGAATGAAAGGAATGTGCCTGTTTTCTTGCTCATATATGTGGACGATATGTTACTTATTAACTCGTGCTCCAAATCTATTGAATCTGTGTAAAAAAATGCTTGAGTACGAAATTTGACATGAAATACTTGGGCGATGCTAATAAAATTCTTGGCATGAATATAATTAGAGACCGTAGATCTTCAATAGTTTACTTAAATCAGATTTCGTATGTGGAGAAAATTGAGTAAATTTGCCATGAAAGATGCTAATTCTGTTGAAGTCCCTCTTGCTGCCTACTTTGTGCTTAGTAAAGAACAGTGTCCTAAGAATGAATTTGAGCTGAATCAAATGAAAAATGTCCCGTATTCCAATGTTACAGGCTCCGTTATGTACTTAATGGTTAATACCCGCCCTGACATAGCCTACACACTTAGTTGCCTTAGTCGATATATGTCAAACCCTGGCCTGCCTCATTGACAAGCTATGAAATGGTTGTTGCGGTACTTGAAGCATTCTATGAACTATGACATTAATTTTCAAAATCTGATGATGGTGTGAAACTTGTAAGATATGTTGACTCGAATTATGCTAATGATAGAGACCATAGGAACTTAGGAAGTCCACGACCTCTTACGTCTTCACCTTTTGTGGGTCTTGCATTAGCTGGAAATCACAACTGCAACCTATTGTGGCCCTGTCCACAACTGAGGCTGAATATGAGGCCATTACTGAAGCAATTAAAGAAACTCATTTGGCTTAAGGGTTTAATTTTCGAAATTGGTTTTCTAATATAAAACGTTGTTGTTTTTTTCGATAGTCAATCCGGTATTCAACTGTGTAAAAATCGGGTCTTTCACGATAGAACAAAGCACATAGATGTTAGGTTTCACTTTATTCGCGATGTGGTTTCTAAGTGCATTGTTTATCTTGAGAAAGTTGATACCAAGCATAATCCTATGGGCACCAAGTTCCTTCTTGTGAAATATTTGATGTCTTGTTTGAAAATTTTTAAATTGGATACTGGTGACTGAATTTTTCTGTGTTTGCTGTGGTATCTATCTTGTTCCTGCTTAGTGTAGTGGAGCAAGATGGATTTTTTCCTTTCTTGGTCCAACTTTGTGTTGGAACAAGTGGTGGAATGAACTCTCTTTTAAAAAGTCCTTCGAGTCCTTTTAGTTTTGACCCAGTACTTGTTCCAAAGTGAAAATTGTTATTTTTTATAGTGGCTTGGCCCAAGCTTTATTTTGTGGTAGCCCTATTATATGCCCAATTCCATAGCCCAACCCAAGCCCAAATCCTTGGCAGCCCATCCAATAGATACTGCTTACGCGGAAGCTGAAGGCTTCTAGAAGCTTTCGTCGTGCGCTCCTTGTTGCCCTTGTTTTCAGCAATCATATTTATAGTCATTTACTCTCCTTGCGTCATTAATAAGCAGAGGTAAATCTAGGGTTAGATTTTGGGTATCTCAGCTGCTCCTCTTCTCTCTCTCTCTACTGTCATCACAACCGTGGGTCTTTCTCTTCTCTCGTCTCTCGTCTCTTAGTGAGCATGTGTGTGAGTGTGAAAGTATACACGGGTTGGGTTCTGATAATGCCAAAAAATCAGCGTACCGGGGGTATTGAATCTGTGCTCGAACCATGGATTGTTGAAGAAGCTTTTCGGTAGGATATCCGGCTATGTGTTGTCTGCAAAAGTGAACAACCGTGAGAGGGTGGGGAGTTTCCCCGCCAAAACTCTCCGGTGTGATAATCAGTATCTCAGAGAAAGTATAAGTGTGTAAGGAGAGAGAGAAGAAAGAGTCCCTTAGGTCATCGAGAAGACCCCTATTTATAGGGATTTGTTACTACCTGAATGGGCTGGGCTTATCCATTATATATGGGTTTGGCCCATATGTCTTTGAAGGTACCCTTTTGGGAGTATACTTTTGGGGGTATATATTTATGCTCATCAGAAGCCCCCCACTCCTTGCTCTTCGAGATTTATCTCGAGGGTGAGGAGTAGTATTTACTCGTGATTTTCCTTTGTTGTACCGAGAGTTTGCGTTTTTCGCCTTGAACTTGAAGACGTGTCTTGGGTATTTGATTTTGGCAGGGAATACTTGCATAAATACTAGGTTTGACCGAGACTTGGTTTGCTCGCACATGTCGAGACTTGATTAGCTCGGTATAGCGAGACTTTTTGCTCGGCGTGGCGAGACTTTTGTGCTCGACGTGGCGAGGCTTATGTGCTCGACGTGGCGAGGTGCTTTTTAGTTCTAGGACTTAGGTCCCTGGTTTTATGATCTTCTTCAACATGGTGAAGAGCAAGTCGTAACTTGACCTCGACGTGGCGAGGTGCCTTTTGTACTTACGATCTTCTTCAGCGTGGTGAAGAGCAGGTCGTAAGGTGACCTCGACGTGGTGAGGTGCCTTTTGTACTTACGATCTTCTTCAGCGTGGTGAAGAGCAGGTCGTAAGGTGACCTCGACGTGGCGAGGTGCCTTTTGTACTTACGATCTTCTTCGGCGTGGTGAAGAGCAGGTCGTAAGGTGACCTCGACGTGGCGAGGTGCCTTTTGTACTTACGATCTTCTTCAGCGTGGTGAAGAGCAGGTCGTAAGGTGACCTCGTCATGGCAAGGAACATTTTTGACTTACGATCTTCTTCAGCGTGGTGAAGAGCAGGTCGTAAGGTGACCTCGTCGTGGCGAGGAGCATTTTGGGCTTACGATCTTCTTCAGCGTGGTGAAGAGCAGGTCGTAAGGTGACCTCGTCGCGGCAAGGAACATTTTGGACTTACGATTTTCTTCAGCGTGGTGAAGAGCAGGTCGTAAGGTGACCTCGTCGTGGCGAGGAACATTTTGGACTTACTATCTTCTTCAGCGTGGTGAAGAGCAGGTCGTAAGGTGACCTCGACGTGGCGAGGTGCATTTTGTATTTACGATCTTCTTCAGCGTGGTGAAGAGCAGGTCGTAAGGTGACCTCAACGTGGCGAGGTGCCTTTTGTATTTACGATCTTCTTCAGCGTGGTGAAGAGCAGGTCGTATGGTGACCTCGACGTGGCGAGGCTTTTTGCTTGGCTCGAGTGGGATATCATGAAGCTCGGGCACAAGAATAATATGAAGCTCAGGCCGAGTGTAATATGAAGCGCAGACAAGCGCGTAATGTGCTCGGGCACGAACATAATAAAGGGTCTGCCCAGCCGCAAGTAACACTCCGGTGGTGAGGACCAAATCTACTCATCCGCGAGTAACACTCGAGCGGTGAGGATAAGCGCAGGAAGGCGCGGGGTACTACTCAACCGCGAGTAACCCTCGAGCGGTGAGGACCAAATCTACTCATCCGCGAGTAACACTCGAGCGGTAAGGATAAGCGCAGGAAGGCGCGAGGTACTACTCAACCGCGAGTAACCCTCGAGCGGTGAGGACCAAATCTACTCATCCGCGAGTAACACTCGAGCGGTGAGGATAAGCGCAGGAAGGCGCGGGGTACTACTCAACCGCGAGTAACCCTCGAGCGGTGAGGACCAAATCTACTCATCCGCGAGTAACACTCGAGCGGTGAGGATAAGCGCAGGAAGGCGCGGGGTACTACTCAACCGCGAGTAACCCTCGAGCGGTGAGGACCAAATCTGCTCAACCGCGAGTAACACTCGAGCGGTGAGGATAAGCGCAAGAAGGCGCGTAATGTGCTCGGGAACAAGCATAATATGAAGCTCGATAGGAGCATGATATGAGGCTCAGGTCGAGCATGACTGAGGTGCTCAGAAAGGAGCGTAGTGATCCCGGGCGCGAGCGTAATGAGATGCTCAAGTGAAATCATGAAGCCACCCTCGAAAAAGGGTTCATAATATGAATCAAGTGCATGGGCATGGACAGTAGTGTGCATCGGCCCTGTGCCTGTCGATCCTCAAGATAATGGACTTTATTGTCGGTCCTGGACTCGCGGATAGTGGCCCTGTGCCAATATGTAGCAGTAGTAGTAAGGGTTCATAATATGAATCAAGTGCATGGGCATGGACAGTAGTGTGCATCGGCCCTGTGCCTGTCGATCCTCAAGATAATGGACTTTATTGTCGGTCCTGGACTCGCGGATAGTGGCCCTGTGCCAATATGTAGCAGTAGTAGTAGTCCCCCACTTCTTGAGCGAGAAGGAGTAGTTTTGAGGTCGAGAAGTAATATATATAGCCTTTGCTTCGATGATAGCCCCCTAGTGACAGGCTTTTTGATCGAGCTTGTTGGTCTTGTAGACTTCTGATTCTGAGAGTAATAAATATGTTGATAGCTACTTGGTCCTCTTTGAAATATGACCTCGACGTGGCGAGGTTCCTTTTTGTGGAAGGCATTTCAGGCCTTTCAGAAGTAACCTTGGCTTGTAGCGAGGTTCGTTTGTTGAGGAGAACAACGTGTTATTGCTCGTGGCCTTTGAGGCTCCATTAACTCGTAATTTGTATCTGAAAATTCAAAGGCTTCATTGCAGATCAAAAGTTTTCTTTTATTGAAATGCATTTTATGTATTTTTTCCTCGCATAGATAAAGTGATCATGCTCGCAGTTCATGTAAATGACAATGGATAATTGTAGCTAATGCATAGGCAAAAGATCTTGTTATTTTATATAAGCATTTGTGCGAGGATAGACACGATTGCGACACGTCGCGCCATTAAAAGATATGGTAAACTCACCAAAATGTGCAAATTCATGAAATTGAAGCATAGAGTACCGTGTGCACGTTATGCCCCTTTATTACTATAGGGCTAGCCATGTTATGTCGAGGTCGAGCTTTCGACAGTCAAGATGAAAATTGTATATTGAGTTTGCGTGCTTGACACGAGTGGGCATACAATATGTATTCATCATATTATGATTGCATTTACAAATGATTTTCATAAAATGATGTTGGCTTTCAACCATCAATTTATTTTATTCTGTATTATATAGCTAGTCATGATGCGATATAATAGCTGTGATGTATAAGCAAAAATAGCATGTTATCTTGCGCATTTTTAGGATAAAGTGTGCCAGTGACACGTCATAGTATCACAGGATATATGCTAATATTCATGATTTGTTGAATTTATTGAATTAAAACATGAGATAATGTGTGCATCTCATGCTAATGTATTTTCACAGGATTAAGCGTTGTAATCCAAGTTAATGACAGAATGTAAGCCATTTACGAGTTTTATACGATCGAAATTAGAATCGCATGGTGAGTTCATTTGAAGCATAGCGATGAATAGAGTTTAACTCGTTTCTATTCGCAAAGTGAGTGCGTGATGTTGCAACTATTTGATATAATTGAGCATACAAATAAGCAAGCACACATCACTTTTAACTTGACTAGCATGTCAAAATTTTCATAAATGGGTAAACCCGTGTCACATGGAATCAAATGCGTAAAAGAATATATTTTGTAACGAGCGGATAAAAGTAACGCGGTACTATCATTTAAGCTCGAGATTCTAATTTTAATCATGCATTTTTGTTCCTTTGTAAGTATAGCATGTAAATTATTAGTGATTTGCACTAATTTTATGCAATTAATAAGCATATGAGTTGCATATTTATCCACAATTTAAGATTTGATGGCTTATTTTGTATTTCATATGTTTGTTATATCTAAAACATGGTAATGAAAGCGAAAAAAATGGAAGGAGTTCACCTTAAAACATTGTAGAGGGACTCATTAGTAACTTTCCATAAAGAGGAGGCCCAGATAATAATTTTCTAGAAGTTGAAGGACCAGAGGGCAGACTTCCAAGAGCTGAGGGGCCTGATTAGTATTTTCATAAGTTCAGGGGTCATTCTATAAATTCCAAAAGTTCAGAGGCCTTTTAGTAATATCTAGAAGTTTAGGGGCCTTTCTGTAATATTCAGAAGTTTAGGGGCCTTTCTGTAATATTCAGAAATTCAGAACCTTTCTGTAATATCCAGAAGTTCAGGGGCCTGCCAGTAATTTTCCAGAAGAGGAGGGCGCGTGGCATGCGTGAGACTTCCTCCCTGGCGCGTTGCCGGAGACGTAACGCTAGCAGCTTCTTGTGGTGGCGCGTGGAGGCGCGTGACACCTCCGTTGGCAGCGATTTTTTCGCCGTTGGTTTCGTCTGGTCCTTGCGCATCCGATGGTGCTGTTTGTTTTCTGTTTAGGGCTCTCCTGCGTTAACCCAGATCGCTCAACGAGTCGCCGGCGCGTGAGGAGGCGGCGACGCGGCTTCAGCGGGCGTGAAGGAGCGTGGCAGATCCGTTGGCATCGATTTTCGCGGCGTTGGCTTCGTCTCTGAGGGACGCAGCCGTGGGTGGTCTTTGTTTTCCCTTCCAGGTCCTTCTACTCTGACCCGGATCGTACGACCTCCATAATCGCCGGCGATGTATTACGCTCCTTTGCCGTGGGTTGTCTCCATGTGTGTAGTTACATTGTGATTGTTGCTCTTGTTCAGAGAGGCCAAGTTCCAGTCAACCCCGAAGACTCGTCGCTGCCAGAGTGGGGAGGCAGTGTTCGTGCACTGTGTTCTTTCTCTTCTTCTCCCCGGTTTTGAATGGAATTTTCTGCCCACTTGAGATGAAACTGGAAAGTAGTTCTTTAAGATACAAAATTTTTCATTGTTGAAATCCTCCATGGCCATGCGTTCTTGTTCGGTCCCGGCAACGGAACCAACTGATAATGCCAAAAAATCAGCGTACCGGGGGTATCGAATCTGTGCTTGAACCATGGATTGTTGAAGAAGCTTTTCGATAGGATATCCGGCTATGTGTTGTCTGCAAAAGTAAACAACCGTGAGAGGGCGGAGAGTTTCCCCTCCAAAACTCTCCGGTGTGATAATCAGTATCTCAGAGAAAGTATAAGTGTGTAAGGAGAGAGAAAAGAGAGAGTCCCTTAGGTCATCGAGAAGACCCCTATTTATAAGGATTTGTTACTACCTGAATGGGCTGGGCTTATCCATTATATATGGGTTTGGCCCATATGTCTTTGAAGGTACCCTTTTGGGAGTATACTTTTGGGGGTATATATTTATGCTCATCAGGTTCTTGAAGGTAGTTCCTTCGGTGAGCTGTTGATGCTGCATATTCCTTGGTGGTTCTTCGGGTTTCAGTGAGGTTAAGTGAGGTTGAGTGAGACTGTGAGGGTGCTGTCTGGTGGTCTTCTTCACTGGCCGTCGGAGTTTTGGATTGGGTAAGGGTGGGCTTTATCGTTGGCTTAGTGTGCTGGGTTTAGAGATCTAGGGACTCGTTTGGTGGAGTTGTGGTAGAAAGAGGTCTGAGCCGAAGTAACTACATCCTAGGTGTTTGACACCGGTGATGGCGAGTCGGCGACGTGACACCGGCGTGGTTGCTCTTCACTGTCCCAACATATTTTTTACCTTTGCCTAACATTTTCTTTATTTCTATAATGGTTAGTACTGACTTTGAGTTGCAGGTTTGGACCTCATCAAGGAGTTGTGTAGACTGTTAAGATCTACTATATTCCTTTAGTATAGATACTTGTTACCCCCTTCCCCGTTGTAATCTTGAGCGTCTTATGAGGATCTCCTAGTTGGTTGTATTTAGACCATATTAATATTCTGTAATCGTTTATTCCGTTCACAATTCTGTACGCGGCTGCATCCTAAATCTTACAACAGATTTCACCTTTTAGCAGTGGGAATTGCATTATTGTTAATCTTCTATACAAAAGAAAAAAAAAGTAGGCACTAGAAATGCTTTGAAATTGATCAATAAATCCTACTCTCTTCGTTCCGAAATAAGAGCATGTTTGATTTAGCTGATGAGAAATGACTTATGACTTATGACTTATGACTTATGGCTCATGGCTCATGTACTCATGTTGTTTAATTTAACTTTTTGAAGTGCCGATGAGTTGTCTTAAATTAGTGTAACTGTTTGATTGATAAGTTAAAAAAGTACTGAATTAAAATATAAGACTAAAATACCTTCATCATTGAATGTCATTTGCATCATTATTATTATTCATTTATTATTATTATTATTATTATTCTTAATATATTTATTATAATATTTATTATTATAATATTTATTAATATTTATTTATTATTATTATAATATTTATTATTGTTATTATTATTATTATTATTATTTATTAAAATTATTATATATTATTATGTATTAATGTTATTATTTATTATGATGAATTTATTATTAATATTATTGTTATTAATTATTAAAATTATTATGTATTATTTTTTTATTATTATCATTTATTACTATTATTATAATTTATAATTAATATTATTCATTATTATTATTTATTATATTATTTATTCTTATTATTATTTATTACTAATATTATTTATTTATTATTATTATTATTATTATTTTATTACTGTTATTATTATTTTTTTCATTATTATTATGGGTAATCTTGGAATATAGAATGTTTCACTAAAAAATAGGACTCACTTGTTTTTGAAAATTAGAAATAAGTACAAGGCCTAGTGCTTTTAACTTATGACCTCACATATGCTTTAAGTGGTTTGTACATGACTTATGACTTATCTTCTCATAAATCAAATCAAACGCTTTAAAAATAACTTATGATAAATTATAAGTCATAAGCACCTTCACATAAGCTAAATCAAACAGGCACTAAGTGTTCATTCTATTATTTTGGGTCGCTTTAAAATAAATGTTTCATTTCTATTTTTAGAAATTTTTAAAAGTAAATTATATATAATACCTTTGTTAATTGTGAGACGAAAGAAAAATTGGGACATATAGATTTGATACCACTAAAGAGTACTTTAGGGGCATTAAAGAAAAATTACGTAAAATCAACTATTTTTTAAAATTTATGTAAAATTAATAAAAAAACACTTATTTTAGAACGGAATGAGTAATTGGTACCTACAAAGGTCCTTTCCCATGGCTCATTCTATGATTTTCATTGGCGTTTTTCACGGAAAACAAACAAACAAACATGTACTATATTCATTAGTTACATTTGAGATTTGTTAAATAATAATGTGTGTGGCATTGTCTTTATTCAAGTTTATTGGAGTTGCGTCTATTTGAGACAAATACGTAATTTTGGATCAACTCAATTGACTAGGTGGAGTGTAACATTGAGTAAGATTTTGGATAATGTCTATTGCTTGGCACAATAGGATCGAGATTTCATGAGTCAAAAGTTTGGATCAACTCATCAACTACTCATTTCGATGAAACGCCTTTTGTAATTTCTTACTAATACAAGAGAAAGTTTTGGATACATTTAAGATTTTTCCTAGTATTGTAATAATTAAATTAAAGATTAAAAAAGTCAAATAAATTACTCCCTCCGTTCTTCAATTATCGTCCGGTTTGAATTTTTTTAGCCAAACATAATATTTTTTAAATACAAATTTGACGTATATTATTTTAATTTTTTTAAAAAAATTATAAAACACGTAATTCGTAGTAGTTAAAAGTGCTACGAATTACGTATTTTGTGATTTTAGAAAAAAAATAAAATAATAATATACGTTAAATTTGCATTTGAAAAACATACCAAAAAACGTCAAACATGACAATAATTTAGGAACGGATGGAATAATAAAGCTAAAAAGACAAAAAAGTTCAAACTACTATCTACAAAATTCAAGCAAACATTTGGTTCTAATTTGGTTAGCAGAAATGTTTTCAGAAAAATTCGGGCGTGTCCCCTTTGATGGATTTTGAACCGCTTTAATACTCTATATTTTTTTGAAATCAGAAAAAAGCACTTTTGTGTTGCAATTCTGAATTGATGTATCGTGATTAAACTTTCACGCATCGCGATTTCAAATTTAATGCATTGCGATGCATAAAAATATTTTTTTCTCGTTTGAAAAAAAATATAAGGTACTAAAGTGGTTAAAATTTTACCAAATACTGCCTGCAATTTTCTCAAATGTTTTAGGGTGAATTACGGGCCGGTCCCTTTTTTAAAGTTTGTAATCGCTCTAGTCCAGTCATCTTTTTTTAAAACCGGAAAAATGCATTTTTGGGGCGAAAAGACGATTATACCATTAATGAAACAAAAACACGCGCAAATCAGTAACTCTTTGCATCGCGATGTCCCAAAAAGATCATCGCGATGTCCATCATCATCGATCATCGCGATACAGACATCATTCATCGCGATTCAGAAACCATGCATCGCGATTCAGAAATCATGCATCGCGATTCTTTACAAAATTACATGTCCATCATCATCGATCATCGCGATGCAGACATCATTCATCGCGATACAGACATCATTCATCGCGATGCAAACATCATGCATCGCGATTCAGAAACCATGCATCGCGATTCAGAAATCATACATCGCGATACAGACATCATTCATTGCGATGCAACAATTGGTGTATCGCAATCATCGCAGCGCACTTTAGGAAACTTGATTTTCGTTTACCTTTCGGGGGCGTTGCCCCCGAACCCCCACGAGGGACGCTGTCCCGTCGACCCCTGGTCGAACCCCGTTGCGTTGCCCAGCATACTGCGATTGGCGAATTAAATCAGTCCAAGAACATCTTCCTCTGTTTTCAGACAGAACACTGTCAAGCTTGATTTGAAGCTCAAAAATAGTGTTTTTTGGTAGAAAAATTATACACAAATATAGTACTAAGTTAGGATAATAATATGAGATTGATTTTAAACAAATTCAAAGCTTAAAACAAAGATTTAAGTGCCCAAAACAGCTCAAGAACAAAGAAAAATGGGATAAACTCAAAAAATTTGAATTTGATCAAATTCGTGTTTTATGCATGAAAATTGATACCCAAACATGAGGAAAGACTATATTAACAACATGAAATCATTTATACATCAATTTGAATCTCAAATCTGAAGCAACGATGTTGTTGAGGGTATTTTAGGAAGAAAATTTTTAAAATGCCTTTTAGCGGTTAAAAAAAAAGGGTGTACTGGAGAGAAAAAAAAGTTTGAAAAAGTGGACCGGCCAGCAATTTCTCCAATGTTTTAGCACTTCATTGCTTGAAGTCTTGTGGCGATGTTGTTAGTGAAGCCCAACTCTTGCAGACTCCACCAGTTCTAGTAACATTAGATTTTGTTTTGTCCAGCCATCCATAATAGGCCCAGAAGTGTTTATGAAAGGCCCAAACTTCACATACACCTTTTTTAGAAAAATTGCGGGTCAGTCTCCTTTTTGAGATTTTCAACCGCTTAAATCTACTATAATTGATTTTAACCGCTTAAGTTCATTTTAAGTGATAAATTAACTACCAAGTCTCACATTTCTAACTCGTCTCACCTGGTGTAGCTCGAAAACCTAAAAATTCCAAATGAAACTACAAGGGGTTTTTACGTAGTTTTCCCTTAAAGAAGTCGAATTCTCCGTCCGTTCCTAAAAAAAGTCATGTAAGACTCAACACACAAACTAAGAAAAATTAATCGACTTTATTATAAATAGACAAAAGCTGACATATGTACTAAAGACACATATTAAACATTCATTTATAATATATTTTGTCTTGACAATCGCCAGATGACCTCAAAAATTGTGAATGAGCGTCATCGAGAACGAATTTACTATATTTAGGTTCTTAAAATATGCTCTTAGAACTCATATTAGCTAAACTTTTATAACTATTACTTGCTCCGTCTCTAGAAGAAAGTTACGTATGAATCGAGTGTTTAAGAAAAATATTAGAATGAATGACTCAGTTCTAGATTAAGAGTTATGTTTGCAATTATCTCAATAAAACTATTAAAAGTAAATTCTCCCTTAGTTCTGCCAAAAAATTCATATTTGAAAAGTCTAATAATTAAGAGAGAAAAGAGAGGAAAATGGACAAAAACTCCAAACTCCCTTTCAGTGGTGGCATAAACTCCAATACTTTTATATACCCCACCATCTTTATCTCTAAATTTGAAGAGAGAAAAAAGAGAAAAATTGACAAAAACTTAAAAAAATTGTAGAAAATTAACCTGATGTTCAAATGAAGCAAACAAAGTCCTTAGTTATAGAAAAAATGTGTACTTTTAAATTATTATTATTATTTTGGTGAAAAAATAGTGAAAACTGGAGATGGGGAAAATAAAGTGCCGGTCCACAGGAATGCGACACGTGGAAAGGAAATGTCAATGACTATCAGCCGCTTTAATTTTTTTTTTTCATCCAGGCCACTCAAAACGACGTTGTTTTAGTGGTTTAGATGTTGAAACAACGTCATTTGAGCCTTTCTCCCTTGGTATGCCATTGTATCTTAATTTGCTACCCGTTCACCACTTGTCTTAATAAGCTCCCTAGAGATGTTAATCGGGTTGGCCCTAACAGTTTCGGGCCAGCCCTTGCGAGCTTCGGGTTAGACGGTCCAATTTTTTCGGGCCCCTAATATTGCAGTCCTAACCTTAACCCTAGCTGGCTTGGATTAAACGGGTCACTAACGGGCCTCGACTAAAAAAATATACATCACAATCTAAAAAAAAAAAAACTAAAATATTTCTTAGCGAAAAATAAATGCATCTACAGCCCACTTCTATAGCTATTTTCACTTCAATCCTCAATTGTCCCCCTCATGTGACCAATTCCAACAGATGAAATTTTTAACATATAGCGAAAAAATTGCAAAGAAATACTAAATCAAAGACTAGAACAAACAAGTAGAGAATAAATATAGTAATTGATACCAACTACAATGAGAAATTAAATGGCCCTTCAATTCTCCCCAAAACATGTTTGGAAGAACACAACACATAGGGAGCCATAAAACAAGATTCTATCTACTACTCTGCTCCAACACCACAAGTATATAGGCAATAACAACATATCTGGTCACTCTCAAGCGCATTCCTCAATCACATCACATCACAGAGTTTTATTATATTGGATAAAAGAAATGATATAGCTAACAACCAAACAGGATCTCATAAACTCGCACTACAAAGTGGAGTTGACAAAAGCATATGAAAAAAGTTGAATCAGAGTATCATGCCTTATGGGAAATGTCGCAGAACTAAGAGAAGGAAAGTCGGACTGAGTTGCGGCTTGCGTAGACGGCCGATGGGACTACGGTTTGATGGAGTGATGGGCTTCAGGCTTGTGTTGTGACTGTGAGTATGTGAGAAGTGAGAACTGAGAGAGAGTGAGAGACGAGAGATTGTGAGTATGTGAGAAGTGAGAACGGAGAGAGAGTGAGAGACGAGAGGGAGATTGACTGAGTGAGAGAGAAATCAACCTTGGTTTGGCTCCTTGCGAATTGGGGGCTTGCTATTGCGGCAACTTAAGGACTTTAAGCCTAGGGTTTCAGACAAATACTCAAAAAGTTACTCTTTTACCCCTCAGCCCGCTGGCCAGCCTGAAAGCCCAGCGGGCCAGCCCGTAAAACCCTCGGCCCTATAGGGTCAGCCCGTTTAGCCCAGATGTTTAAACGGTTTGAAAATTTTTAACCCTAACCCTGATTTTTTCGGTTTAAACGGGTCGACCCTACGGGTCGTGACCCTTTTAACATCTCTAAAGCTCCCTCCTTAGTGTCCACTAGATCTTCGCTATTTGCAAAGATTTAATTTTGATCCCAACAAAATTCTCTATTGTACATACTATAAGTAATATTGTAGTTGGTCATAATTACAAAAATATTTGAGCATAGTCAAGATGTTTATAATATATATAGAGGGTAAAGTGGAAATAATTATGAAGATTGTAGGTATAACTTTTTAAAATAGACTTTTCAAGTGTAACATCTCAAAACAAAATAAGAGTAATAAAAACTTTGCCTATGGAGAGGGTATTTTTTTCTGCGGATTGACATAAAAAAATAATGAATACTCCCTTCGTTCTACCAAAACAGTCCATATTTGAAAAGTCTACTAATTAAAAAATATATGTGTCATTATAGTTTGTTATAATAACAAAAATGTTTAAGCAAAGTCAAAATACTTGTATCACATAAGAAGGGTAAAGTTGAATTTTTTTTTTTTAGAGATTATAAACATAATTTTTGATACTAGACTCTTTAAATGAAGGGTTAATGACATGCACTACAAGTTCCTCGACTATGATCGATTCCACTAGTAGTCCCTTAACAAATTTTTTTCAAATTTTAGTCCCTTGACTATGAAAATTAGACACGGTTGGTCCTTTTGTTGAATGTTGTTAGTATTTTTTCATTAAATTGCCAATGTGCCTCTCACATGCGTTTGACCAAGGGCAAAAAGGGAATTTCACCTACATCTTCTTCACCATCTTCAAACCCCAATCCAGATTCATACACACACACACACAAAACCAGATTCAACCATGGCTCTTTAATCAAAATGATATGGATAAGATTGAGACAGAGTGATGATTTACACAGAAAATACTCATTTTCAATAGTTGCAACAGTTTCTCATAATTCATTCACTTCAAGAAACAATTCTAAATATTTTAACAATTGATCCGTAACAAATTGAAAGATCTTAACTGAATTTATGAAAGAGGGTTCCAATTCCAAACCCTAGGCTCTGATTAGATTATCGGAGAAGGTGCAGGAACACCACCAACAGCCACACCAAAATATTGAATTTTGACCTCTTTTTAAGTTCTATTTAGGGTTTTTCCAGCAACACCACCAACATCAGCAGCCACGTCGTCCAACTCCGGCGCTAACCTCGGCCTCCTTTGCAGCTGCTGCTGTGACTTTTTCAAATTCCACGGCGCTGGACAAGATGACGATGACGACTGATTAGCTATATCTTTTATATCCTTCTTCAATTCCCCAATTGCCGACGACGACGAAGCGGCGGTGGTGGTTCGAATGACGACGACGAATCTGAGTACGAATATGGTGGGAGCACAGATAGAATTTGGTACGCCGTGGTTCTTCATATACGAGGGACTCCGGCTAGATCTAGATCGAGATCTGGGCTGACCTCGGTTGGCCGTCACCACTGCCGGATCTTGAGATTGATTCGAGGGATGAGTAATTTCTGGGTCTGGGTTTTGGTGTGTTGTGTGTGTTTTTTTTTGGAATTGGGAGTTAGGTGGAGGTGGGGGTTAGGGATGAGTAATTTCTGGGCCAGCATTTTCCCTTTTTCTGTTAAATGTCTTTGAAGAAACAAAAAATGAAAAAAAAAAAAGTTTCCTATATTTTTAAAATTTTGAAACACCTGTTGAGTTCACTTGTATATATAGGGAATATGGTTTTGACCAACCATGAATGTTGCCGGACAATTTAATTTTAAAAATTTTTATTTCTTGATCCTCCAAAACCCAGTAGAGTGTGTGTGAGAGAGAGAGAGAGAGAGAGAGAGGGGGGGGGGAGGGGTTGAAGATGAAGTTAGTAAAGAGGGGTACATGAAATTCTATTTTAACCCTTACTTAAATGCACATGGGAGGCACATGAGCCACTTAACGGAAATTTACTAACGGCACCTATTAAAAGGATTAGCCGCATGACTTTTTGAAACTCAAGGAACTAAAATTTGAAAAAAAATTGTTAAGGAACTACCGATAAAATCGGTTATAATCGTGAAATTTGTAGTGTCATTAACCCTTAAATAAAATATATTAAAATAGAATAGTGGAATATTTTGGTTAAGTAGGGAGTAAGAGTAACCGGCAAAAGAATAGAATAAACCTCAGATAGAATATCCTAAATTGACCATAAACGCATAAAACCAAAGAGTCAGACACTCTGTTCTCTCCCTGAATGAAAAACAAACGGCCAGTTGAGGAGAAAAAAAGAAACAGACCAATACCAACGTCTCTTACTCAACAAAGTGGGAGATGTTGTAGTAATCCTCCTTACTCAATCACCTCATTCCATGTGGAACCAACCTGTCTCTGGGTCCCACAACCTCATTATCCAATCAAACGACCCTCCTTCTCCCTCCTCTCTCTCTCTCTCTCTCTCTCTCTCTCTCTCTCTCCTCTGCAGCCTGCAAAAATATGCCCAATAAAATCAAACTCTGCTCAAATCAAATTTTCAATTTCGCTAAGCCATTGCAGACCAAAACCCCATCCTTACAACGCATCAATTTTTGTAACCATTCCCGCCTTTCTCTCTCTGCGGTTATACATACACAATTCTCTATGCATATATACCCCATTTCTCTCTATAAAATGCAACCACAGATCTTACCCGTCTCAATTCCCCCCTCCTCCTCCTCCTCCTCCTCATCGTCGTCTTCGATCATGCCGTTAACTTCAGCAACGGCGGGTACTCTGTTACTCAGATCCGAAGACGACGATCATTCCTCCTCCGCCACCACCCGCGTTTTCATTCCTTCTGAGAATGACAAGAAAATTGAGATCAAACCGTTGCTCCCCCGGGCCTCTAGCTACAACGGCAGTGGTTCAGCGGCCGCAGCGACAACTAGATTGTCCAAATTTTTTCAGAAACGGCGCCGGCGGATCGCTAGCGACACCAGCCTCTCGACGAGCCAGGGGCCGCAGTCGTTTGGTCAGAATGTGGAGAGGGCTGCCACTAATAGGCTTATGATTACTCGGTTTAGCTTGGAAATGTTGCGATGCATTGGGTACAATTTCCGCACTCTCTCTTTCTCTCTGTGTTTCACTCGTTCAATGTTGCTGTTTTGATTTTGGTTTAATTTATTTTCCCCTACTTTGCATTTAAATGAAGATCAAAAATAAACTTGTCTCATTTGCATCGTGAGCCGAGTTTCGTGCTCAAGCTTGGCCATGTAATAAGTAATAGGTAGGCAAGATATGTTATGCATAATTTGCATATATTTTTCTCTAATCGAGCTTCTTTGAGTCATATTGACCTCGCTCATTTATTCCCTCAAGCTTGAAATTGTGTTCAAGCTCAGCTCATTTACTTTATGAGCTCGAGTTCAGTCAAACTCGGTCAAGCACCCTAAGCTTTATTTACAACACCTAGTTGCTGCATACTGGTGTGTCGGGTTTACGCTGTACTATTACCTGGATCCTTAGATGAATGCCATTTGGGTGACTAATTTATTTCCTTATGATATGGACACCACTTTTAGTTTGAATTACGCCTGCAAGTTTACATTGTCATTGCTAAAAGTTCCTTTTGTAAACCGGCAGTCATTTTGGATGATAGGTTCGTAGTATTTAGGGGAACTTTTTGCATGGTTAGAGACTGTGCTAATCACATTGCTTGAGTCCTGTAGATAAAACCAACTGTAACGTCTTTAATTTATTTGCATATATAGAGTTAAAAGTTGCACTTTCACTTCTGACTATTGAATCACATTAATACTTGTTGCACTGGCTTAGAGCAAGACTAAAACCAGTGTCGTAGTCTCTGGCCATTGAAGATTTTCTCTCAGTAAATGAATGTTATGAAATATAATTAACTACAAATATCAATGCTCCTTTAAAGTTTTTGTTTTTTTTTGGATTCAGCTTGAAATACATATGTAAATAGTCTAATGAGTTAACCAGATAGCTAACTAACCTTGACATATTGATCTATATTTTTGGTGGCTTTACATGATTTACTCGTATCTTCTTTTGTACTTTGTTTTCTATGACGTTACTATTGTCTTCCTTTTACCTTTTATGTCATTGTGAGGAAGCTTGGGAAATCTATTTTAACTTCTAGACGTTATCTGATCATTTCTTTTATTCAGGGTAGGCTATAAATGGATCACCAGATTTCTTGCCTTAGGTTGCTACAGTGTCCTACTTATCCCTGGCTTTGTTCAAGGTTTGTAAAATCATCATATGCTGCAGAAGTATTTTTTCACATCTCAACAACCAGTCACATATCTTTTACCTACAGTACATTCTGGTGTTTTTGATAGTTCACTATTGCCTTTTAATCTTGATCATAGAAGAAGCTGCTTGTATATTGCAGTTGCTTATTACTACTACTTCTCAAGTCAGGTCCGCAGAGACATTGTTTATGGTGATCAACCAAGGAATAAGTATGTATGGCTCATTCTTGTGTATATAGATGCATAAGATTTGGGACTAAACACCTAATAAGATTGTTTACTGTGCAGGCTTGATTTATACTTACCTAGAAACAGTGATGGACCAAAGCCAGTTATTGCAGTTATAACTGGTGGAGCCTGGATAATCGGGTGAGTAGCTAAATGCCTTGTCAAGGATGTGTATCCCCGACTGTCTATAGACCAACTTGGCACCCCCCCTCCCCACTCCCAACCTCAATCAACAAAAAGAGAAAAAAAAAAAAAAAGGAACGAAGAAGAAAAAGAAAGAAAGAAAAAAATAAAATAAAGACAGTGACAGCTATATTTTGTTCGAAATACATTTGAAATTAAGCGTGAAGTCGACTTCTCTGAATCTCTGATAACTAAAATGTGTAACAATTGTCAATATCTGGTAGTTGATATCAAAAATAATTTACGATAAAGAGTAAGAAGGTGGTTTGTCTATGATAATTAACAGATTTCTACTATGACCTTATTAACTGTCAGCACTTGCATATTTTGATCATGGCCATTGGCCATCCTGTAAGATGTCTACTTGTTCTGAGTATCCTTTGCGTTAATGCAGTTATAAAGCTTGGGGTTCTCTTTTAGGAAAACAATTATCAGAAGGAGGCATCATAGTTGCATGCATAGATTACAGGTAATTTGATTTTCATTCAACATATTGTCAAGGATATACTATTGTAAAAATGATGCTCTACATGAACATGTACAACTCTGGTAGTCAGTTCTTAATCTCAAACATAAGCAGCATTAGTTCAAAATGATCTGTTTCGTACATAATCTGTACTAGAACAAAACTAACGATTATGAGAATATGCTTATCCAAATAACCTCCAACAAGCTTATTTTAATATACAGAACATCTAAAATAGATCCTTCAGTTATTTCTTCATAAAATTCAGTGCTAGTGCTACAGCAAAGTCCTGCAATTGCTCAACATTTATTGGGAATATGGTTGTCGTATTGTCTTCTAATCAGCCTTAGTAAACATGACTTGTGAGATAGCCCCTTCTTACCCTCTTGCTTTTGGAGAACGAAAGAAGTAAAAAAATTAGAAATTTTCTACTGATCTTCTCCGTGATCAGGTATATACCTGCTTTAGGTCTTTTGGAAAACAGCAAAGCCCTAAAATTTACTCTGGCAGTTGCTCAGAAGTTGAGTTATCCTATTATGAAATAAAAATCTATGAATCTATCACTGTTGGTGTAGTCACTGAAAAGTACTGGATCCGCATTCCAATCAAATAAAAATTCTTCCTAATCTGCTTTGCCCAAAAATGCTGGATTATGTAGTGAGCTTATCATGAGTACGGCCTTGATATTTCTGCTGCAGTGGCAGGTGAATTCTGCACATTGCATCAATGCGAGAAAGACATAAACAATGCTTGGTTGTCTCAGGAAACTATGCTAGGTCTTCACGTAGCAAGGATCAAAGCATGATCCAAAGACCGAAGTATGTGGTCTGGATCATGTGCCCACTGCCCAGGCAAAGATGCCTTAAGAACACAATGACAATGACAATGTTACGAAGCTGTTGTGCCATTATATTAGGCTTAGACACGAGCCACATTCCACAAGTGGTTAGAGTGGCCTGAGGCGTGGCAGGCCTTATAGAGTGAAAGCATACTCGATGTGGCTGGTAACTTGAGCATTGGACAGATGCCTTGACCAGTTATTTGGCCGCTCTGAGGTCATCAGACACCTTGCCCCTAGTATTGAAATTTGTGATTGGTAGATATGGACAAGGTTAGTTACAACGCACATGCGTCATTATGATGACTTTAGATATGAAAATGACAGGTTCTTACAAAGAATATTTCTTGGATGAAGGGCCATTGCGAGGGTGCGCCTCATGTTTTAACAAGATTGTCATTTACCCAAGTATAAGAGGGGTCCTAAAATCTAGTTAATAGTTCCCATATTTTCCCTATGGGCATTAGTGACATAAATTTGGTCTGCATATACTATCTTTGGCAAGTTCTGAGTAGTACCTTCTTCCGGAAAAAATAAAGTACTACTCCCTCTGTTCCAAAATAAGCGTCCCCTATTGACTTTACACGAGTTCTAAGAAAGTGTTTGACTCCATATGATTTTCCTTTAATAACTTTCATTTTGTTAATGAAAGAAATAAGATCTACCATTTGCATCCAATTGATCACCTGTCATCTCTTCGTCTCTGAAAATTTGGCAGTACATTATCAAGATACCAATTTATGTATTATAACACTCATGGTAATAGTCTCTCCACTTGTAGGGGAATGGCTGCATATTGAGATCCTTCCCAGACCCGAATGGTGGGAGTTTTGTGTGTTGGCCCACTCTTTATGTTTTCACTTTAGAGCTCAGCAGATACTTATTTAACGCAATTAATTACATGTTTTTTCCCCTGAAAAAAATCATCTTATACCTGGTTTTCATGTGGGCATGCTGTCGTAATTTCTCTTGTTGACATTTATATTCATGTGGACAATGCTCGGCTTCATATCATGGAAATTTGCCATTGTGGAAGGTAAAGCTAATTAAGGGGAAGGTTAACCTGTCAAATTAAGTGCATAAATATTCAAGAGATGGTTTACCCATTCCATATCCATGTGTGAATCTAAAATCACTAATACTGCTTTCACAAGTACATAATATTTCTCTCAATCACAATTTGATAGTTGCATCTGCATTCAGAAACTTCCCTCGGGTGACAATTGGTGATATGGTTAAAGATGCTTCCCAAGGTATCTCATTCGTGTGCAACAATATTTCTGAATATGGAGGTGATCCTAATAGGTAGACCAAGTATATCACTTTCCTTTATTTTAACCTTGAAATCATTAACTCCTTTTTTTTTTCTGATCTTACCCATTTGATATGTGGTTTTTCTAGAATTTACCTAATGGGACAGTCAGCCGGTGCTCATATTGCTGCTTGTGCTCTCGTGGACCAGGCAATCAGAGGGTCTGGTGAAGGAGAGAGTACTTCATGGAGCGTCTCCCAGATAAATGCCTATTTTGGTTTATCGGGAGGGTAAGCATTTGTTACAGATCTCGTGACTTATGTGAAAGTTTAGATTATGTTGGAACTTAATCTAGTTAGTACTCCCTTCGTCCCAATTGAAGATGTACACTTTGAAAATTTTGGAATCGATATTTGACAAGGATTTAATTGTTTCTGCAAAAATTGTAAACAAGTGAATTATAGTACTTTAAGTTAGTTTCCAAAGGTTAAAATTTTATTTTCTCTAACTAAATGAAAGTATGTTAAATATCCATTCGAGAATTGGTCAAATTGACCAAAAATGTCAAAGTGTACTTCTTCAAGTGGGACGCAGGGAGTTTAATTGATAAAATTCCGGACTATGCTTTGGGAACTTGGCTGAACCACTTCATGAGATTATCTAGTTTGAAGGATAATGAAAAGTTGATTAACAATACATCTAGAAGATCTCCTTCATCTAACTTCTTGAAGTGAGAAATCACAATTCATTAGATGTGTACATGTAGGGCTGTTCCCGAGCCGAGTCGAGTTTTAGCGGTTCAAGCTCGAGCATGTGCATATTAATTGAGCTCGAGCTGAGCCTTCAAAGTCTTGTGTGAGCTCGATTCAATTTTGTTCCCGAGCCGTTTGCAAGCTGTTCGATTTCAGCTCGAAAATGGATTGGCTCAGTGAACTCAACTTATCCTAGGCCAACTTATGAAAGGCTTGGATTAAGCCCAATCTAAGCAAGGGCCAACCATTACGTAGAAACCCTAAGGCCTATTCTGTCCACCCGCCAGATCTTTCTCTCGTCTGGTCTCCTCACCCATTTATGTCAAAAATCTGCTCAGATCTCACAAAATTATTCAGAAAGGAGTAGGCCTTACAAGGCTACAACAGATCAAGGTGAGATTTGATATAGGAAGAAGGATTCCAAAAATCAAAGAAGAAAACGGCCCCCTCTTGCGGTTCTCTCTCCCTCCGAAGCTCGCCATGGCGTTCGTCTCTCTGATCTCTAAGGCTCCGACGAGGCGATGAAGTGAGAGAGAGAGAGGGGGGGGGGGTTCACTTGAGTTCGATCGAGTACGTAAACACACGAGTTGAATCTCGAGCCTTCTGCGAACAAAGCTCGTGAACAAACAAGCTGAGCCCTGTTTGGCTCGAGATTTTATCGAGCAATATTTGATGCTCGACTCGAACATACACTTGAGCTCGATCAAACTCGAGCTTTCACGAGCCGAGCTCGAGCCGTCCGGTTCGTCTAACACCCCTAGGTACATGCCATGGCATTGGTTGCAAGTATAACCAAGGTATTTCAAACACAAGCTTTGGATTTGGGACACTGGATTTTATGTAAGAGGGTATTTGGAATGTTGTTTGGAAAGAACTTTGATCATCGAAAAAAAAACCATGCATCTTGTTGGCACCTTCTTTTCAAGATGAAATTATGGTTACTGCTACTCATTATGCATTAAATATAGGCCTTTTAATGGGCATAATATCTATGGCCAGATGTTTGAATGCAGTAAAGTAAGCTTTTAGTACTTTAGAACCAACATGCTAAAGTAATCCATTATTTAGGGATGGCAGTAGTATCTCTCTAACAAGGTACATGCACTTGCATCTGCTTACCTTTAAACAAGCAGCTCTGTTCATGAGGGTATGATTGAGTTGGACTAAAAGTTTAATTATTTTCTAAGCTTTATTGAAAATGGATGCAAAACGAAATTGGCACAAAAGGTGACTTTGCTGAAGTTAGTATAGAAGAGGTTCTCTCCCCTCTACTTCTCCCTTCTATTATCTACATTCTGTACTTCTTTTCCAATTTGCTCCCCATTTTCGGTCCTGTTCTAACCGTTTTGTACTCTTTTGTTTCTTCTCTTCAATATAATTTTCTAACGAGTCTATCAGTCACGAGCTCTCTCACATAAGATCTGTTGTTCTTTGGTTTTTATTAAAAATATTGGACTTGTAATAACAACCTCTACTTCCACTTTTGGGATTAAAGGGGATAAACAAATTGAA
This sequence comes from Platycodon grandiflorus, assembly GCA_016624345.1. Classification (NCBI taxonomy): domain Eukaryota; kingdom Viridiplantae; phylum Streptophyta; class Magnoliopsida; order Asterales; family Campanulaceae; genus Platycodon; species Platycodon grandiflorus. The sequence goes on from CM028362.1 coordinate 65,105,920, forward strand.
ATCACTTTTCTCCAGTCAAACTGGTGCCTGTACATACAGTTTGAGGATAATCTATCAGTACTCTTGTGTTTCTTTTCTTGCTTATATGCATAGAGGTCTATTCTGTCCCCAAACCTTATTTAACATCTATGTGCAGTTATAATTTGCCAAACCTGGTGGATCACTTCCATAGTCGAGGCTTGTACAGGTCAATGTTTTTCAGGTATATCCTTGTTGACTTCCACACTGTCTTAACATACATGGGCATTATTGTTAATGCTCAATTATCTTGCCTTCATTGTACATAACTGATGATCTGCAAATACGTTTACAGCATAATGGAAGGGGAAGAATCTTTGCAACGTTATTCTCCAGAAGTTATGGTACAAGACCCCAACATACAAGATGCAGTCTCTCTCCTGCCTCCTATTGTCCTTTTCCATGGTACTGGAGATTATACTATCCCATCTGATGCCAGGTGTGATTCTCTCTTGGATATAAATGTGTTAACTCAGCTCTTAGTTTTTTTGTTTTTTTTTTAATTCCAAGGCGTGGAGAAATGGCAAAAGCACTCCAGGCGAAGACCTTGAGGTCTTCGGTTCCAATCCCCATACCATGGGGCCATACTTACCTATCAAAAACAAATTGTGCTCTTGGCTGTTTTTAGGCTCAAAATATGATTTCTCCTGTCGCATGCATAAGGAATTGCCAGAAAATTACACTTATGATGAATTCGTAAAATGCAATGACTTATGCGAAGTTAAACTCTTATGCGTCACATATTTCAAAGTATTCTGGAGAATAACATCACAAATATTCTTATGAGACGTATTACAAGAACACATAATGTTGCAAAGATTCTTATGTCTTAACATACCTCTTTATGGAAAATTAATTGGCCGATGGGATGTAATCAAAGGAGTTTAATTTATTGGAAGGAATGAATATTACAGGTCGATCGGGAAACAAAGAAGTTTAAAGATAGGATAGAGTTGCACCACTATTTTCTGGATCCTTGTATTTATTGGTGAACTGGAACATGTACGCATGGATATATCATTTTGATTTGGATAAGCTGCCATTTCATAAGGAATCTTATGTCATTTATTGCGTATGAGTTTTCATCAAATAACAAGGCGTGTGTGAACTCTATTGATGTAATACAGATTTAGCTGCATTAAATTAGTTATGACCACATACTTAAAAGATATTATATGTTCTTAAATGCAGCAAGACTTTCGTGGACACTCTCCAAAGACTTGGAGTCAAGGCCGAACTAGTCTTGTATGAAGGAAGAACACATACAGATTTGTTTCTTCAGGTAGTTGGTTTACTACTTTGCTTTCACTCTCTCCAATACTAGGGAGTCCCATTCCAATATATTCCTCTACTCAAATTCCGGTTTAGATGCTCTTGTGCTTTTCCATGTTTTATCCTCGCCTCTTATTAACACCACTTGACTCAATTGAAGTCAACTAACTAAGCCTTGTCCAAGCTACCGGGGTCAGATCATATCAATACCAAAAGATCAGCTTGTTTATTATTCTCACTCTTCTGGTTCTGCTGAAGTATTTGGGCCTGTCCTGGATATTGATTTTTCTTATTGGAAAGTTCATCTCACAAGTGCAATCACTTTCCATGTTTCGTTGATGATATCTTCAATTGCATTCTTTTTACATATTAGGTACAATCATATTACGTGTTAGAACTCATCAAAGCAATAATTAAAAATAAAAATGATAATACATCAAATTAAGAATAGAAAACTAGCATAATGAGAAGAGAGAAAAAGTAATTATAGTTTTGGATAAAATTGTATCGAGATTCTTCCGTCAACTAATTTCTTAGGCAATTTTTTCATTGAATTTCGATTTGAGGTCTTGTACGTAAATTTCTCTTTCTAACCCTGTTTGATCTGTATATCATATAGGATCCGATGAGGGGCGACGATGAGATGTTTGAAGACCTAGTTACATATATACATGCTGGAGACTCAGAGGCCCTTGCCAAACATGCGGCAGCACCTCCAAGAAAACGCATGGTACCAGAGTTACTGTTAAAGTTGGCTCGGAGAGTCAGCCCATTTTAGTAATTAGGTTTTAGATCGGTCAAAATTCATATCTAGAAGTGTCCTAGTCTCTATATATGTCACTCTTTAGAACTTCCAACTAACATATACCACTTACTATTTTTGTCCATTGTCCTCTCCGTTATTTATCTCTTCAGTTTGATATTCTTCTAGGAGTATGTATGCATTCTTTCTTCACATTTTTTGCCTGCAAATACCGCAGAACTATGTACCTAAAACTGTGATGACACATATATCCTACTTCACACTAAATTTTTTCCCATGTATTGCCACGAGTTCCTTGTAGAATAGGGTAAGTTCTTGCATTGTCAACACTTTTCTCTTGTTCAAGCTTAAATGTTGCTTGAGTTCCATGTAGAATAGGGTATTCTTATGCTGTATTTCTCTGGACTTAGTTGCAGTGACTGCCCCTAATCATTCATGTTAACTACAAGGACTTTGACGTAATCTTAATCATTCCAGATGGAGAATGCCATTGACAAACAAAACATGATTTTCACAAACCTGGGAAATATATAATGTTGGGCACCATTTGGCTCATCGTGTTCATTAGGAAGTGCGCCGAGTCTTATAACATAGTCCTTGGTGTTAAAAGTTTCTTTTGTGTGGCTGTGTGGAAGGTGGATGAGGAATTACTGGACTATCATGGAAAGACTATTGTTGCTTACCAAACGCCTACTCCGTGTTTTATGCCCTGAAGCAGTTCACATTTTAATCTGCAACCATCGAGTTCTTGCTGCAATTACTTCATGTTCTGGTAAAAGATGGCATATATAGTAAGGGAAGCAACAATTCCTGATGAGACAAACTTCCATTCCAATACAAATCTTTCTAATCATCCTTCGGTTGGCCAACTTTGGGTGTTACCAAATAAGGCTATACTTTATATTTCTTAATATTGCTGTTTATATAACGTAGTTCAGAAAACAGAAATGAGTGGGAGCATGAGGTATTTTTGGGGTGGTTCGGTAGTAGAATTGGGGTTTCACAAAGTGTGAGGTATTAAGTTCGATTCGCCCTGTTAGGACACCACAAAGTGGGAGCATGAGTGCTGTTATATCTAAACTGACGACTACTTAACTAGTGAAATGGCAATGCTCAACTGAGAACATATTTAGCAAACTTTATAGGCCGTTTAACAAAGTAAAATGTCGGGATGTTGACAGTATTTTCAACACATCCATTACAAATTCAAGAACGATGAGATCCACTTCATTAGACCATATTGATTACAGTTAGGTGTACTAAACTGTAGCCAATATTCATACGAGTTTGTCTCGCAGGTCAACCATATTGAAAGTGATGCAATTTTGTAAGTGCTTTACATCTCAAAAAAATTCCATGACGTTATCAACAAATGAACACAAAATTTTTGATTAGATCATATGTAACCCCCCAATGGACACCACAAAGTCCGAGAAGATGGCCGGAGGAGGGTACTGAACAATGAATATCTACAGGGTGGCGGGCAATAATATTCTTGTTTCTTTTTCCTCACATGCTCTTATTTTCTTCCAGTGTTTCCATAAGATTCTTCACAAGCAACATTTGATTTTCCATATAAACTCTCTACCTCAAGAGGCAGTGTAGCTTTTTCACACTTCAAGGTGAAAAACAAGCGAGGACTTGAGATTTGTGTAGAATTTAGATTCATCAGCTTAATCCTTCCAAGGTAACAATCTCTCTCTCTCTCTCTCTCTCTCTTTCTCTCTCATTGTATAACCGTAGCTGCAGCATCCTTTGTTATGTTTTTCCGGTTGTTCTTCTTGTGTCTGTTTTTTCTAAGCATTGCCAGTATCTCATTGGATAATATGTTCGCAAATTAAACAAACATTGCTGCCCGGCTCTACTGTGAGGGATAGTATTACCAAAACATGGATTTACTCTGATTCAATCATAGTTAAGACTTGATGATGCCAAAATTTGCACCAAGGTTACAGTAGGAAAGAAACGGATGGATATCTGTGTTAGATTAAATTAATACCAACATGAGCATGCTTTGAATTCAAAAGAACACTAGATAGCATATTGCATATAATCTCTATCATGATAAACCGAGAAATGGAAGAAGGAAACCGAATGCGAAAGCGTACCTGAATCCATTGATTAAGAACTCTTGATTTTGGGTTTCAAATTCTTGATTTGTTGACGAGATTCTTGATTAGGGTATGTTCGATTTTGGTAAGGAACTTCCAAATGATCGTTTTGGTAGAGGTATTACACGCTCTCAAACTCTGTTGAAGGAGAACAGAGTTCTATCCTTTTTATACTTGTCAAAACGTCGATTGGGCCATAACCAGTCTTTTAGAAAAGATGTCTTTGATTTTCAGTTTGATCCCTAAATGGTATCTACTAAAGTTTGATCCTCTTTTAATCCAAAAATTTAACTTTAGTAGATCACTTTAATTGAATTACTTTAAAACAACTATGAACATTTAATTTAACATATGTTAGTCCAAATTAAATATTTTTAACAATCTCCCATTTGGACTACATATCCATGGACAAATGTTCATTACCTTATGAACTCAAACTTTGCTGTCACATATAAGAGTATCCCTTAACAATCTCGTCCATTGGTCGTAAAAGTATAGGACTAATGAGGTATTCATCACTATAGGCGTGAATCAACCCATAAATAATTACATATACCAATACAATCAAATAACATAGATCAATCATGGAAAATTACAAGTAATGTGATCTTACATTCCTATTTCCAACTGGCCACCTTAATCCTTAGTGAGATCAACCGTAACAAAAGTTATAGTGTAATAAACTGAATACTTTATATTTGTATAGAAATATCCAAATACACAAAATGTGTCCAAAACAAAAATATAGAACAATAAAATATTACAGACTCCCATTAGACAAAAGTATCCTGAAACTGTATCGCACCCGCTTGAGCAATATTCTCATGAAAGACCCTAGGTGTTAAACCCTTAGTGAGTAGATCCACGATCATTGAGTCTGTCCCGATATGCTCTATAGTAATTTGACCACTCTGTACTCTTTCATTCACAACCAAGAACTTTATGTCAACGTGCTTTGACTGAGTAGAACTTTTGTTGTTGTTGGAATACAACACTGCCGAGTTATTGTCACAATACAACTTAAGCGGTCTTTCTACATTCCCTATAATGCGTAGCCTAGTGAAAAAATTTCGTAGCCATATTCCATGATAGGATGCTTCATAACATACTACAAACTCAATTGCCATGGTTGAAGATGCAACAAGTGTCTGCTTAGCACTTCTCCATGAAATGGCTCCCCCAGCCAATAAGAAAATGTAGCTCGAAGTAGATCTCCTACTGTCTTGGCATCCAGTAAAATCAGAATCAGAAGATCCTATGATCTCCATCTTATCAGATTTTTTGTATGTAAGCATGTAATCCTTAGTCTTTTGTAAATATCTCATTACCTGTTTGGCTGCTTTATAACGAGCCTTATATCTTTCCACATTACCATTTGAATCCCTTTTGGTTTTGAAAATCCATTTGCAACCAATAGGTTTTGCCCCTTCAGGTAATGGGACAAGATCCCAAACTTGATTGTCTTGCATTGACTTATACTCCTCATTCATGGCATCAATCCACTTTTGAGAGTTTTGATCTTGCATGGCTTCATGGAAGTTGATAGGATCATTTTCTATTAAGCCATTATTTTCCTCGTTTTCTTGGAGAAATACTACATAATCATCTAAAATAGAATTCGTTCTCTCTCTAGTGGACCTCCTTAGTGGCATTGGTTATTGAGGTTGTTGAGCATACTACATTATCCTGTTGAGGTTCTGGATCTACTTCTCGACTAATGACAGGAATAGGAACCTATATATCGTGAAAAGTAGTAGTAGTAGGCGTCGAGATCGACTCTTTCTCAAAGGTAATGCCTCTAACTTTATATCTCCCCCCAAACTCAATATCCTCAAAAAATACCACATTTCCTGTTTCAAAAATAGTCCTTCTTGTGGGATCATAAAACTTAAAACCCCTTGATTTCTCTACATAGCCAATAAAGTAGCTGCTACCTATTTTGGATTCCAATTTCTTTTCAGTTGGCCTATAAGGCCTAGCCTCAGCTAGACATCCCCAAACGTGAAAGTGCCTTAGGCTAGGCTTTTGCCCAACCCAAACCTCGGAAGGTGTTTTCACAGCTGCTTTAGTTGGTACCCTGTTGAGAATATAAGCTGCAGTTTTTGGTGCTTCTCCCAAGAGTGATTCTGGTAAGGAGGAATAACTAATCATACTCCTAATCATGTCTTTTAGTGTTTTCTTTCATCTTTCAGCAACACCATTCATGCTAGGTGTCCTCGGCATGGTGTACTATAGAACGATTCCACATTCCTCTAGGAAGAGAGCAAAAGGTCCTGGACGTTGTTCTCCTAAACCATCATATCTGCCGTAGTACTCACCTCCACGATCAAATTTGATGGCTTTAATTATTTTGTTGAGTTGATTTTCAACTTCAGCTTTAAATACTTTGAACATGTCCAGTGCCTTTGATTTTTCATGAATTAGATATAGATACTCGTAAAATGAGTAATCGTCTATGATGATACGAAATAAAGTTGACCATTCCAAGAAGGCTTGGGAAATGACCCATAAATGTCTGTATGTATCAATTCCAAGACGTTTGTAGCTCTGTTGGTGCCTACAACTCCAATATAGTACGTATAGGTACATAAGAAATGTATTGAATTGATTCTTTTTAATGAATAGATCCGATCGCAACTTCGAATATGGAATTCAAAGAGAAACTTTGGTCAGAGTTCCATTACTATTAATGGGTGGCTTCGCGATTTCTTATGGGCACAGGCATCCCAGGTCATTCAGTCTTATGGTTCTTCATTATCGGCATATGGCCTTTTTTTTCCTAGGTGCTCATTTTGTATGGGCTTTTAGTTTAATGTTTTTATTCAATGGACGTGGTTATTGGCAAGAACTTATTATATCCATCGTTTGGGCTCATAATAAATTAAAGTTTATTTTGGTCTGTTTTCCTTTGATACACCCAACACAAACATCAAGGTCTGAAAAGTTAAGTGTATCCAAAATACCATCTGACACAAGTCTCTCAATTCTAGTATTTGAGATATGACCTAAACGCTTGTGCCATAGGTTAGCTGAATTTTCCTTATTTAATTTTCGCGCAGTACCTCTAGATTCAACATGCATGGATTCATTATATGAACTAATAATATCAAGCATATATAGGTTGTCATAAGTACTTAAAGAGCTGGTACCAACCACATTGTAATTAAATGAAAGATTAAACTGACAATTTCGAATGAACAAGAGTAACCAAATTTGACCAATGAGAAAATAGAAATTAAATTCCATCTAAATGATGGTACAACAAAAGTGTCTTTCAAATCCAAAAAGTAACTAGTTCCTAACAACAACCAAAAATTCCATATTGCCTCCACTTCCACCGACTTGTCATTGCCCACGACGATGTGTCTTTCAACATCAGTTGGCTTCCGGTAGCTCAGACAACCCTGCATTGAAACACTTATTTGAGCGGTAGCACCAGAATCTAACCACCATGTGTTTCTAGATACTGAATCTAAATTAACCTCAGAACATACCAAAGTAAGGAATGTACCTTTCTTTAAATGCCAAGCGCGATATTTGGTACAATCCTTATTTTTATGTCCAGGTTTGCCACAAAAATAACATCTATCTAATTTTTCACTTTTCTGTTTCTTTTGTGCTGGACCATTTTCCTTGGGAGCTTTCTCAACATTCTTTTTCTTCATGCCCCTGTCCTTGGAAGTACTAGCCAGTTGAACATTTCTTCCTCTTGCACACAATATGAAATGAGCCCATTAAGAGTCCACTTCTCCTTTTGGCAGCTGTAGCTAACTTTAAACTGACTGAATTGTGCAGGAAGTGATATTAACACTAAATGCACTATTAGGTCCTCAGATATATCAAGATTTAGTGCCTTTAATTTTGAGGCAATGTGAGACATCTGCTTGATGTACTCCTTTATGTTTCCCTTGCCCTTATACTTTAGAAAGATCAAGTTAGCTAAAAGCGTACTTGTCTCAACCTTGTCATTTTTCAGAAAACGTTTTTCAATTTCTACAAGGTACTCACTAGCAATGTTAACTTCCTTAGATGATGTTCCTCGAAAGGCTTTTGGAATGCTGCGCTTAATAATCATCAAACTTATGCGATTGGAGCATTCCTATTTCTCAAAATTCCGCTTTTCCTCTACGAAACTTTAATCAGTCTAGAGTAGCGGGTGGGTCAGTCCTTAATGCATAGTCCAGATCCATGCAGTCCAAATGATTAGAATGTTTTCTGTCCAAACCTTAAAGTTTGACACATTTAGCATGGGATGTTGTTGGTGTTAGAAGAAATAGAAGTAGCAGAGATCATAGCTGAACATAGAACAAAACCATAATTAACCTTCATGCCCACATTAAGTTGTATAATCAATTATTAAATTTAAATAAATTGATAACACCTCAAGGCATCTAGCACAACATTAATATCAAGTCTTTGGACTATAATATTAACTTGTAAGTGATCACCTCTGTGTGGTGACCAAATACTGAAAATAAATCATGTCAAACATTAATCTTCCTTTAGGCCAACTAATTGTTCACATGGATAACCCAATAATTGTCACGTATTTATCACTACATGTGTTTGTGTACTTCATCCAAGTATTAACTTTCCTTTAGGCCAATTAATACCTGCATGAACATATAAAAGCATAAACATCTAATATTATCAATGAAAATTTTACACAAGAGAGGTCACTTTTGTGACTTCTTGTTTCAATATGTCCATTTTAAATATTAGACAAAATAAATAGGAACATGAGATGCACCAAATAAATTTAAAAAAATAAAAGTTTGAATCATGAGTTGTACATAGTACAAATCTATATATATATATATATATATATATATATATATATATTTATTTAAAGTTGGTGATGATGCCTTAGATTGTGACACCTCACCTCTTTTTGTGAAATCTTCATTCTCAATGCTTTGACTTTTGAAATTCTAGGAAGATGCAATTAGCTAATAGTTTTATCTAATTACTATAGGTATAATATTGTGGTATATAATATTCTTTAATAATATTAGTTGAAGAGCTTTAGCTATTAGCAAAGTAATGAAAAAGCTAGAAAAACAAAACAAAGTGTTGCCAATGGGATTTGAACACACACTCTTTTAAATACGAAAACTCACCTTAAACCAACTCAACCATTTATATTATGTTGGTATTTTCTATCACTATAAGATAATAACTGTGATTATTAATCATACTTAATAAAACAATTATAGTATGACTACCCACTATAGTCTACAACAACAATATAATGATGATTTCAATTCCCAATTCAATGAATGTTCTTTTGCAAATAATTTCTTATGAGACCTTTAAGCTTTTGAGTTTATAGGTTCAGCAAATTAATATTAACAAAAGAATTCATCGTAAGAAACTTTTAACGAAAATTATATAGTCCTACAAATTTTGTCTATTTCATTTGATCTGGAGTTATTATAACAAAAAATATTCACATAATTAGTAGGCAAAAGGCATTATATCGATAAAATATTCAAATCATATATTTTAAGATACAATAAAATAAAATAAATAAATAAACACATTTATTTTACGTCAAAATAAAAAAAAATATATTCAAATTATATATTTTAAGATACAAAAAAATAAAATAAATAAATAAACACATTTATTTTACGTCAAAATTAAAATAATCAGATTAGATTATGAATATGTTAAGGTCAAAGTTGATAAATTTTAGACCTACCTTGAGGAAGTCAAGCAAATTTTTAAGAAAGAAATACGGGTTTAAAATTTTGTTTTTTGGTTCCTTTCTAAAAATTTGAAGCAGGGGTATAAGAAAACAAATGTCAAGCGATCGGTAAATAATCAAAAAAATATAGGTAATTTTATATACCCTTAAAGCTTCATTTAATATAACATATCCTAGAGAAACCTAATTGTTTAGAAATGTTAAACTCAATTAATGTTCATGGGTATTATTGTCAGAACAAATTTTACAACATATCATTAATTATGTTTCTTAATTCGTGTTTTATCAACTAGGAACATTTATTCGGGACAGAGGAGTATCTAAAATATTGAAGTTCATTTCTATAGATTCAAAATATTTATAACAAAAAATATGAAAAATACACATAAACTTTAAGTGAAACCATTCGATTGGTAAAAATTCGGATCAATCGAAAAAAATAGATGAAAATATTTTTGGTTCTTTTCATCAAATCGAAGCAAGTATAAGTAAAAACCTAGGAAAGTATATCAGAAAATGGAAAAAAAAATTGTAATTTTTTCCGAAAAGTAAATTATTTATAATGTTAATGTAAGGTGTATGTGGAATATTTTTATTTTTATTTTTACAATTGTGTCTTATGCAATGTCTACCAACCAAAGTCTGGAGTAATCTTTTTATATTTACTTTTGATTATTTTTAATTTTCATACATTGCACTCACTAAAATATTAAATTTTTATACATTGCCGACTAAAATATTAAAATTTTATATTAATATAGATTTCATGCATTTGAGGTGGAATCATCCCTTAATTGGTATCAAAGTTTAACTATTTTATATCTAAGCTGCAAATTGACTATTTTATTGGTATCAAAGCATTAGTTGTTTTAATTGGTATTAGAGCTTAATTATTGTATCTCTAAGTTTCGTAATACTCATTGAGACCCAGATATCTTCAGAATTATTTCTAATTTTATAATTATAAATTATTTTATTTATGTGATTCTCTTTCATTAATTTTATTTTAACTTTCACATTTTAATTATTTGTTTACATTAACTTATAATATTTATAATATAATTATTTATTTATTTTGTTAACATTAAACTTTTTAAATATTTTATTTATATCTATAAAATCCCCGTGCATCGCACGGGTGTTATAATAGTAATCTTTAATAATTGGGGTCAATATTAAAGGATAGTAAAATAAAAATAAAAAACCTAAAAACATTTACAAATTCAACAAAATAGGAGTCTGTTTGTAAGAAATATAACTTAAGGATCAGTTTGAAAGTCTTTAAAACTACTTGTAGTAGACCAAAAGTTCAAGGGTGCCACTGTAAGTATTTGTTGTCTTCTTCTTCAAAACGCACAGAGCACTGGAATCTCCATTGTGGTTGAAATTTCTTAAAATTAAAGCCCCCCTTCTTCCTAGATCGGGCCCTAAGGAAAAACAATACAACACAAAACCCACCCATTTTACAGGATAGTTATGTTTTTGACCAACGTACTATGGTCGGGGAGCAGAATTGACAATCGTACTATCAAAGACCCACTTTTGCCCTATGTACTTGCATAAGTTGGAAACAATTGACACACCCGTTATCTGCCCATCCAAAAACATGACGGCTGTTTGACGTGGAAATGGTTTTTGTGTTAAATCTCCACCGTGGCAGCCAAGTGGATATTTATAACGGTAAGAAGATCATTCTTGATGCACGTGATCTTCTTTTTCAATTCATAAACCCAGGCATGGTGTTAGGGCTCAAAACCGATAGGCAACAACAACGATCGATTAAAGCTGGGGTTAGGGAAATTGCGAAATTAAAGGTTGGTTCTTGCCATTGCACCATAATTTTGCTAGGGTTTTGCCATCAATCTTCTCAATTAGGGCTTTTAAGATGGAAACCCTAATTTTCGATGAGAAGGAAGTCGAATCCCAATTAATCAAATGAGACACAGTTCAATCGCTTCTGTCATTGTGGTATTCGAGCAACAATGTGGACGTCGTGGAGTCATGAGAACCCAGGTAGAAGGTTCGTTGGATGCCCAAATTACAAGGTAAGCTCTTATCATTTTTTTGTTTGTCATTAGTGTTATACATTGAAGAAATTGAATCCACCATGCACTGCTGATGGAGCTCTGCTGCTGGTGGAGCTCTGCTGATGGAGCTCTGTTGCTGGTGTGCTGCTGGTGTAGCTCTGCTGGTGGAGCTTGGAGCTCTGCTGGTGTCCAGTAGTGTCTTCAACATTCTTTATAATTTTATCAAAAGAAATGTTTAATTTTTGTTTAATTGTTAAGAGGATTCAATATGTTTAATTCTTCCAGTTATACTTTGCATTGTTTTTAAGGATAAAACTAAGCATTGTAAGTTCTTCTCTTGGATTGAACCTACATTACCTGAGATATCGAAAAAGATCATTCTTGTTGGACGGCTGATCACAAATAGTGGGATTGAAGCATGAAGTTGAGAAATTAGATATCCAACTCAAACAAGTTGTTGATGAAGCTGGAAAATTGAAGAAAAAAAAATGAAAATGTGAAGCTACATGAGAGAAAAGTTGAAGAATTATGTTAGAAGGCAAAACAAAGAGAACAAAAGTATTTGTGTGCAATGTTGGTAAGTTGGACATTGGTTGTTGGGTTGATAATGGCAATTCTCAATGGCAAAACAACCTTTAGCAATATGTTGCTTCCTTAGTTGGGCTGGTAATGGCATTGTAATGTGTTTCAATGTAATGTTATGTTTTTCAGTGTTGTAATGGCATTGTAATATGTTTCAATGTAATGTAATGTGTATTTGAACATCTTTTGAACATCTTAGTTGTGCTGATAATTGGCTAATGGAATGTGTTTCAAAGAAATGTGTGTTGCTCTCAATTTGGTTAAGTGCATGTGTATTGTAATGCCCTTTTTTTTGTATAAAAGGCTTGCAATTTGGTGGCTGTTGAGTGCATCTGTTGACATAAATTTTGCACTCATTTCAAACACCAAAATGCATTTATATAACCTGTCAACATACACAACAATGTTTCCAAACCTCTCAACATACACAACAGTTTATCCATAAAAAAGTATCATTTTCAAACCAAATTGTTAGGTCCAAGGTTGCTCAAGATAGGCTAGAAGGGGGGTTGAATAGCCTATCTCCAATTTTTTTAAATAGATTCAAAAATCTTACTTCACTAGGGTTTTATAAAGTTTTGCAGGCGGAAGTCTTGTGAAGTAGAATAAGTTGTGAATGGCTGATCTTCACAGGTTCAGATCAGCAGTTCTCAACAGTTTAGAAATCTGGAAATTTAAGGCAACGTAAACAATTCACAATCTCACACACAAGTAGACAGAAAATTTAATATGGTTCACACTTATAAATAAGTGCTACGTCCACAACCAAAGTGGTCAACTTTGGATTTGAAAATCGTGTACTAAGTTTTTCCACTAGATATTTTACAAACTAAATCTCTAATGGATTGTGTACAAAAATTTTGTTGACCAAGTGTTTGTGTGGGAGAATTGATATCAATAATATACAATTCTCGTGAGCTATGAGAAGCTAGGTGTTGCAATCAATGAAGAGCTTTAATGGACTGAACGTCTAAGTGTGAAGCTCTCTAATGATTAAGTACAGATAGGACGTTTAAGCTTTTAAGAACTTGAAGAATATGAAGATTCAGAATTGATGTTGATGAAGAGTGTTGAATGCGGCAATGAAGTCTTCTTTTATATGCGAAGGAAGCTTGGAGCCGTTGGAGATCTTCTAATTTTGAATTTAAGAACAATTAATGCCCTAATCGGTTGTTGACTCGATAGGTCATTCGTATCTTGCGACGTCTTCGACTTTTGCCAAAATAGGCGGTGCGCTTGCGGAGGAATGTCCTTTTCGAGTATTTGCCGAGAATGGAAACCTTCATTAAATGAGAGTTGCGGTTAACGTTGTATTGCATTTAATGAGATCTTTTAATGAAGCACATCTTCGGCATCTCTATCGGATGTTCTTGGATCTTCAAACATTGTTGATGAAGCTTGACAGGCATAAGCTTGTCCGATTTCCAAAGAAAGAATTGCTGATTCAAAATCTGCCTATACTGAAGAGGACTTCCGATGTCCTATAGGCTATTTCTCTTCAAGTCTTATAAAGAAAGGCAACCCTAAGCTTTTCAAGCTATGCCTAAGATCAAGTTGCCACACTAACAGACACGCAGGCCCATTAGTCACCTTGTTCTTAGACTTAGGTTATGGATTCAAGCAAATCTAAACTAAATACGACAATCTCCTCCTATTTGCTTGAGTCCATGATCTTAATGAAAACAATATCAGCTGACCATGTTCAAGTCTAGTAATAACATGCTTGTAATATTTATTATATTAAGTAAGCATGCCCTAGATGAACTTTACACAAGGGGTCAGTGTTTTCAAGAATTACAAAGTGTTAACAAGTATGAAATTTTAAGCATAAGACATTTGTAATTTGACTAGATTTAAAGACATGCAGGATGGGCAATGTAAGATATGTCTTTAAACCAGTGGTTTAAACTTCATGCATTCTCATAATAAGCAGATCATAGTAAAGCATGTAAAATTAAAAAAAACATTGCTAATTAAACAGGAAGTTTAATTTGCTAAGTTTTAGCAAATATATTAAACGTAAGAGTTTTAATAGTAACGGCCAGTCCGTGAAGAAGACCTTGAAGAAGTTTGACCTTTGCCCTTGCCTGATGAAGGTTGGTCATGGTCTCTTGATGTCCATCTTGATGTCCATTTTGAGTCAACAGCTCTCTTGAGTTTTGCAATCTCTTCTTTTGCCCTTGCTAGCTCCTCCTTGGTGTTTGCCAATTCGGAGGAGAGATTTTCGTTTTTGTGCCTGACAAGTGTATATCTTTCATGAAATTCAAGCAGCTGAGTATTGTTTATTCTGCTCATCTCCTCCTTCATGGACGCAAGCGACTTCTCAATAAAGGCCAGACGCCTTTCAGTAGCGTGGCGTTCTTTGCTATAGAAGGCTAAGTGTCGCCCGGTAAGCCTGCGCGTTGTACGCACTGAGGTGTGGACGGAGCGATTGGCGATGCGCTGAGAAGCAAGCATACCCTTAAAGCCGGTGTCGAATAGATCGATTATCTGACACAAACCTTTGGATATATTCACCCAATTCTCAGTGAAAATAGCAGAGAGTTTTGAGTGAGAGGCTGAGATATGGCTGTTTAAAGCATCCTGGCTGGCAGAGATGGACTGTCTGCAGGTATTAAATGCATTCTCAGCATTTTTGGAGATTTTCAGGACTTCGGTTAGACATTCAGCTTGGACATGGGTGATATGAGATTGGTCGGCAGAAAACTGGTGCAGGGCCTTGGTGAGGTCGACAGAGATGACCTCAAATTCTTTCAAGAATTTATGAACCGCCTCAGCAGGGTACGTATCAGAAGAGTCAGGAGGACTAGCTGGAGGAGAGGACGGACTAGCTGAGGGGTCAGGATGGCTGGTTGCAGGAAGGCTGGTAGAGGACTGGGAGTAGTTGGAGGATGTCTGAGAGTCGCTGGAGGAGGATAGGGAAATATGGCTGTGAGAGGGTTGGAGTTGGGTAGGGTAGGTTAGACGAAGGGATGGATAGTTGGGAAGGACCAGAGGTGCAGGGGATCGAGTCCTTAGACGACCAATAAAGAAAGGAGTAGGGATAGAGATAGGATGAGGTGAGCGGAAGAGAAAGGGAATAAGGGGATTAAAGCCCAGATAGGTGGTGACGACATCAATGAAGTCATGGACCACAGGCTGAAGTAGGATAGAGGGGTAGCAAATTAGGGTGAAGACTGGGGGTTTTGGCAAAGAGAGAAAGGGAGTGATGTCAGATTTGGTTGGAAGTGGAAGGCCAAGGTCCTTGTGAATGGCAACCCATTGGTTGAAGATCATGAGATCTTGCACCGCGGAGTTGTGGGAGAAGAATTGCTGGGACCAGGCTGGAGGAAGAGGTTCATAGAAAGCACCCCATTGAAAGATAATTTCACCTGCAGACATCGGCTGACAGGGAATTCTCTTGGGATAGTCAAGGAGAGAAATGATTGGGTCAGAATCGGCAGGGTTGGGTTTAGGTCTGCTGTCTCGGAAGGACAGCAGATCCTGAACCTCAGGATGAAGATGGCTATAGGGATTGATCTTGATGCGTTTTGGGGTAGGCATGTCAGAAGAAGGAGAGATAGGACGCTTCGAAGATGGCTGATGAGTGGGAGAGGTTGGAGAGGTGGAAGGCGTTTGGATAGGAGTAGTGTGGAGGGAGTCAGAGTGTGGATGTGAAGAAGTAGGAGAGGTGGAAGTGTTTGTGGGTAGCATTGGAGAAGATGGAGAAGGTGGAGGAGTATGAGTAGGTGAAGATGGAGAAGAGGAAGAATCATCAGGGCCAGCAAAATGTACCCTCTTCTTGGCACTCAGCTTGTAGCGTTTGCCATGTGTGGGCATTGAAGGTATGGAAGAGGTGGTAGGAGGAACTACCGGAGGAGAAACAGCCGATTGAGAATCAGCTTGGATTGAAACTGCTGTTGGAGAAACAGCAGGAGTAGATACCGTTGGTGTGGAAGGAGCAGCAGAGGTTACTTTGGGCAGACCAAAAGATTCATCTGTAGACTGGAGAGTCTGTTTGAGTTTGGGTTTGGATAGATCTGCGGTTTTGAAGGTAGAGGCATCCTTTTCAACCTCAGATTTTGTGCGAGACTTGCGGTTTTTCTTGAGACGGAGGGTGAGAGTGGAGGAATGTTTGGCCTTTTTGGAAGGAGGCTCGAAGGCTCATAGGGATCATGATCAAGTTTACTGAGATCAAAGTCCTCAGGAAGTTCAGCCCCTATGGGTTTAGGCTCCTCCTCAGCAGGTGTCTCAGATGCAGAAGAAGTGACTTTTCTCTTACCCTTGCTGGCTTGGGTAGAGGTGCCACTAGTAGAAGAAGCGGCAGCAGCAGCAACAATGGTTGTCCGTTTGGCCATATCATCCCGGTAGCGGGTGATATTGTTGGCCGTGAAAACATAGGTGTTGGACACCTTGATGAGATCGTCATTGAGAACCTTTTCATCAATTTCCTCATATCTGCGAAGAATGACGTTGATGACTCGTACAAAGGGTCGTCGTATGGAGGGGTTAGCTTGGACGTCAGCAACACTTTGGGATAGCATAGAGAAAATGATTTTTGCCCAGTTAAGCTGCTTTCGGAGAATTACCGCTTTGGTCCACAGAAGTTGTTGAGATGTAAAGATGTCTCTTGCCCCATTCTTGAAAAGAATGCTCTTATCGATCAGATGACTGATGTGATAAGCGTTTTCGGGGAAGAGATTCCTGGACATCTCAGAAAATCTTTCAGGTTGTGTAGATCCCCTCATCATCTCCCAAGCAAGGGCAGATTCAGCATCAGTCAAGTCCAGTTTGCCTTCAATAGGCAGTTCAAGGATTGCCCCAATATCCTTATAGGTCAACTTGATGTAGTGGTCTCGGATGAAGCCCTTTATGTAGCTTAGGTTGACTGGTTCATTTGCATTTGCCGGAGGAGGAGGTAGGATCATCCTTGTGTAAAATTCCTCTGCCAGAGCATTGCTGTAATGAGTGTCATTGAGTTGGAACAAGGGAAGAAGCCTACATTCTGCCAAATCCTTAAGCAGAGCGTCACCAGCTGTTGAGCTGATGATAGAGTCTCTGTCAATTGTCATTCCAGGATGATAGCTCGATCTTGGAAGGACTTTCAGAGGAAGATCAGCAGCCTTTCTGGCCCTGGAAGGCTGAACAGATGCTGAAGATGATGAGGCAACAGTCTTGGAGGATTTAGTCTTTGCCTACACACTCGGCAGATGTGAGAACAGCATATATAGAAATCGGCAGATAAGCATAGAACAGCAGATAAATATGTAATTAGCAGATATTGATACGAACAGGTACTGTTCAGATTAAAACCCAAAACACAAGCATTTTAGAAAAAGCGGCAAGAACAGTTCATGAACTGGGTTTAACAATGACTACATATTTTGTCACCTTTTAATCAAATGGACCAGCATAAGCTGTAGGCATAGTATCACGGAAACCTTAAAAAAAAAACACAATTTTATACTTCATGAATTAGATTCAAACAATAATTTCAAGATTTCACAGTTCATCGATGGTGGACTTAAAATAGGTCAGTACTAGAATGTAGAATTGGAATTGAGAGAGTTGAAAAGATCCAGAAACTCTTACCATTGATGATTTGAAGATTAAAGTGTGAAGATTGTTAAAATTTGAAGGCGTTTTGTCACGATCACAGATTTGTAGGTAGAGGGTTTTTGAAAAGTTTGAAAATGGCGGTTGGAAAAGTGATGGGTTACTGTACGATTTGTCTTTTTATACTTCTGACAGGGCAGTAAACCCTAGTTGATAAATTTTGACATCCGCATTTATGACTTACAAGGTGACTGTTCATATTACGCTCTTGGGTCTGCCTATTTTATAGAAGACTGCCGATATGAAGATAGATTTACAAGATAGATAACTTGAGAAATTTACAAGATAGATTAAGAATTAAGGTTAAGCATACCAAGCTCTCCTCTTAAATAAGCAAACCTGGTTGAATCAAGTGGTTTTGTGAGAATGTCTGCTACCTGATTCTCTGTTGGCACATATTGCATGCTGATGTTACCTTTTTCCACATGGTCCTTAAGAAAGTGATATCTCACATCAATGTGCTTTGTCTTGGAGTGCATGACAGGATTTTGAGAGACTGAGATTGCTGATGTGTTATCGCACATTATAGGACAATCAGCAGTCTTGATCTCATAGTCAACAAGTTGCTGTTTGATCCACAACAATTGTGAGCAGCAGCTACCAGCAGCTATGTATTCTGCCTCAGTTGTTGAAGTTGAAACAGAAGTTTGCTTCTTGCTGGCCCATGAGACAAGTCTATTTCCTAAGAATTGACATGTTTCACTTGTGCTTTTCCTGTCAACCTTACATGCAGCAAAATCAGCATCAGAATAGCCCATAAGATTAAAGGATGAATCTCTAGGGTACCAGATTCCTAAATTGGGAGTATCTATCAAATATCTGATGATTCTTTTGACTGCTTGTAGGTGAGATTCTTTTGGATCAGCTTGAAATCTAGCACAGACACAAACAGCAAACATGATATCAGGCCTACTAGCAGTTAAATATAAGAGTGAACCAATCATGCCTCTATAGAGAGTCATGTCCACTTTCTTTCCCTTTTCATCTTTATCAAGATGGCAGTTAGTAGCCATAGGAGTGCTGAAGCTGTTTGCATTCTCAAGACCAAATTTCTTGATAACATCTTTTGCATATTTGGCTTGAGTGATGAAGATACCATTTGAACTTTGTTGAATTTGAAGACCAAGGAAAAAATTGAGTTCTCCCATCATGCTCATTTCAAATTTACTCTGCATAAGCTTTTCAAACTTTTTGCAAAGATTTTCATTAGTAGAGCCAAAGATAATATCATCAACATAAATTTGAACCAGTAAGGAATGACCTTTATGCTTCATAATGAAAAGAGTAGTGTCAATTTGACCTCTTACAAAGCCTTGAGATGTCAAGAACTTTGAAAGGGTCTCATACCAGGCTCTTGGAGCTTGTTTGAGTCCATAAAGGGCTTTCCTCAGCTTGTAGACATCTTCTCTTCTTGAACAATTTATGAAGCCAGGAGGTTGTTCTACATAGACTTCTTCTTGAAGTTCTCCATTCAAAAATGCACTCTTCACATCCATTTGATATACTTTGAATTCCTTGTAAGAGGCATAGGCCAAGAATAATCTAATAGCCTCTAGTCTTGCAACAGGAGCAAATGTCTCATCATAATCAATACCCTCCTCCTGTCTATATCCTTGGGCTACCAGTCTGGCCTTATTTCTTGTAATATTACCGTTTTCATCCATTTGTTTCTGAAAACCCACTTTGTACCAATAACAGCTTGTCCTTTTGGTCTAGGAACAAGTGACCAGACTTGACATCTGTCAAATTGGTTTAACTCTTCTTGCATAGCTTCCACCCAGCTTGGATCTTCCAATGCTTCATCAATCTTCTTGGGTTCAATATTAGATACAAATGCAGTGGAATACATGCATTCATTCCTTGAAGCTTGTCTTGTTTGAACACCAGCATTGAGATCTCCAATGATTTGAGTGATAGGATGATCTTTTACTTCTCTAACTTCTGCAGGTTGAACTTGTCCTATTGTTTCATCGACAGAGTTTGGTTCATGAAGAGAAGAGATATCTGAATCTTGGTGTTCAGAAGGATAAGTTAATTCTAAGGTAGGTTGTGTAACTTCTGGTGTGGAATGCGAGGGGGATTCAGGGTTTTCAGGGTTTTCATTTGTTGGCTCATTTGAGGATTCTAACAGGTTGACTCTTGAAGGAACTTGTGAAGGAGTGGGATCTGCAGATCTTGAGCTTGGCTGTTCTGTACCTGTCTCATACTCATCAGAATCATTAGTAACATTAGGAGCCACGTGTGGCCTAATAAAATCAAATTCATCAAAAGAGACATGTACAGATTCAACAACTTTAAGTGAAGTTTTATTGTAAACCCTATAAGCTTTTGAAAATTTAGCATATCCCAGAAAGATTCCTTCATCACTTTTGGATTCAAATTTACCTCTATGTTCTCTACCATTGTAAAGAACATAGCATTTACAACCAAATATTTTAAAGAATCCAATGTTGGGAGCTCTGCCTCTCCATATTTCATATGGAGTTTTGTTATGAAATTTGTTTATGATAGATCTGTTTTGTGTGAAGCGGCGGTGTTCACGCCCGAATACATAGGCGGCTTCGGCAATCATTGTCTTTCCTGCTTCAATGAGAGTTCTGTTCTTCCTTTCAAGAACTCCATTTTGTTGAGGTGTGCGAATGAGAGAAATTGTGACCAATTCCATGGTCATCACAATATTTGGCAACACCATTGTTCTTAAACTCTGTTCCATTGTCGATCGACATCGAGATATCATCTAGCTTCTGAGTTTGTAGTCTTCTCAAGAGTTCGAATGATGTCATATGCTTCATCTTTGGAGGACATCATCTCTACCCATGTAAATCTTGAGTAGTCATCCACTACCACAAGTGTGTACTTGCTGCCACCAAGGCTTGTAGTAGTGACAGGTCCAAACAGATCCATATGCAACAGTTGTAGAGGTCTTGATGTTGACATGCAAGGCTTGCTTTTGAATGAGGATTTGTGTAGTTTGCCTAGTTGACATGCTCGCGAGACCGTGTGATTCTGATATTTTAGGCAATCCTACAACTAGATTTTCCTTTGATAGCTTCTCCAAATATTTGAAATTGAGATGGCTAAGCCTTTTGTGCCATAACCAGTTGTCGGTTGATGACCTTGCAACCAAGCATAGATTTGACTTTCTTCCAACAAAGATTAAGGTCAACAAAGATAGACATTCCCTTTTCGAATCTGTCAGATAGTTGAACATGTCTCATTGTCCTTTATGAGACAGTGACTTGAGGAGAACCGACAGTTAGACCTTTATCACGAATTGTGATATGCTCAGCAGATTGTGCTTTAAACCTTTAACCAGAGAGACTTTGCTGATGGAGAGGTTGCCTCTGATTATGCTTCCATATCCAATAGTCTTCCCTTTTGAATTATCTCCAAAAATAACTGAGGGACCCTTTGCTTCAACAATATTTGAGAGAAGATTTGGATCACCAGTCATGTGCTTAGAGCATCCACTGTCTAAATACCATAGATCTTTCTCTTCTTCATTGACGACCATAAAGCATTCCTGAAATATGGACATTTAAGAATATGGTCCCCTTTTATTTTTAGGGTCCACAAGGTTAGACCTTTTGGGACCCACACTGTTTAACCTTTGAAGGAGTAAATCTAGATTTAGGTGTGAATCTCGAAGGCATTCATGAATCTTATGACCATGGCCTTTCCGTAAAGAGCATTTGTGAAAACCTTCAACATGAGTGATGATTTTTTTTTGAGGCTTCTTATTATCAGCAGTCTTTGGAGTGACTTTTGTGCTGATAACTGGCCTATAGGATTTAGGCTGATAATGCCTTTTCTTGTTGATGTTAGGTTTACCATAAGTAGACCTTTTATCAAAAGATCTTGCATTTACAGGCTCAACTCCTTTAAGCCTTTTACCGGCAGTGTTGGGATCAGCAGTCTTGCCTTTGACAAATTTAATAGGCTTGAGTTGAGAATTCTTTGACTTGCCACTAGTCATCCCTGATTTCTTAGAGTGACTAATAGCAGGTTTAAGATGCTCAGACTTTCTATTATCAGAGTCATTGCTGGCAGATTGCTTTCCTTTGGACTTGACTTTTGTATTTTTGGGATAAACAAAAGGAACTTTGTTGAAACCAAGTCCTTGCCTTTTAGGAGACTGCTGGTCATAAGAAACTTCTACAGCCGATTCTTCAGCAATCACTTCAGATGTCTCATTCTTTTGAGAACCGTAAGAACTTCCTACATTGAACTCACTTTGGAAACCTATACCGCTTTTTCATCAAGACATTTTTGGTTTGAAAGAATGGTATCAAAGTTTCCTTTAGAATTATTCCAAGTATTGACAACCTTTTGCAGATCATCTTTCTCAGAATTTATTTTCTTGACATGTTCAAGTAGAAAGTCTACTTTTTCAGTCAAAGCTTTGTTCTCTTTTAGCAATTTGATACTTTCAGCTTGCTGTCTATCAAGATCTTTGATCTTAGACATCAAGGTTGATTTCTCAGAGACAGCTAGTTCATGCTTCTTGGCTAATTTAACATAGGCAGTTTTAAATTTTAAAAACTCTTCCAGCATATCCTTGTTTGCTTTAATAAGCTCTCCCTTTGATGGGTCATTGAGCTCATCATCATCATCACTATCATCTTGCTGAAATGGTAGTGACCTAAGCGAATCATGAGGTGACTCCCGGCCATAAGGCATATGTTTGCTTCTTCAAAGAAAGTCACGGAGTCCTCTTCATCGCTGTCGGTGTCACACCATGTAGGCATTGCTTTCATCAATGTTTTCACCACCATCCCTTTCGTTTTTGAAATTTAGATTCGGGACGTTTCTTATAAAACTCATATTTCGGCTTTGGACATTGTGAGGCAAAGTGTCCTGGTTTCCTACAATTAAAACAGACAAGCTCATTATCCTTTTGATAGTCTCCGATCTATAAGGAGCAAAACTTTTAGGTTGAGCAATGTTTTATGAGGAACCGCTTTGTGAGAGAACTGCTTTTGTGATGATGATTTGTTAAACCTTTTGAAACGTTGATATTTCTTCACAAACATAGCAAAAGCTTCGTCAGAAAGAATATCATCACCATCACTAGAAGATATAGATGGGGTTTCATCAGGTGTTGAACATGAAGGTTCGAGACATGGTGGCAATGACAAGTTTTTAAAGCTCTTTTCCATCTCTTGAGCTTGTTGAATTTCAAGCTCATAGACCGATAGACTAGCATAAAGATTTCTAAGAGTCAATTTGTTCAAATCCTTTGACTCTTTCATGGCGTAATTTTACATGCCATAAACCGCCTAGTGCATTTAAAAATCTCATGTTTATTTCTTTCTTTTCATACTTCTTTCCTAAGGAGTAGCAAGAGTTAACTACCTCATAAAATCTCGTAGGCGCTTCGTAGAGACTCTTTGGGATCTTTCTTGAAAGAGTCAAACTTCGGATACAGTGTATAATTTGTTGTTCTTTGTCTCACCATCACCTTCAAGATATTCAAGGATGGCTTCCCACATTTCCTTTCTTTGTGTCCAGGTTGATAATCTGGCGATAAGTGCTTATGTCAACGCACTGGTAATAATGTTGATGGCTCTTCCATCCGCATCATTTTTCTGTCTTCATCATCCCACTCTTCTTCGGCTTTGGTACTTCGGGTTCAGTTGGATCTACCGTGGCCGGTGTATTTGGCTTCATAGGAATTCGGGTCCATCGTGACACATTTCCACAAACGTTTATCAATTGAGTTCATATGTCTTTTGACTTTGTCTTTCCAGATGTCAAAGTGAACTTTATCCAAAACTGGACAATGATTCACATTTGATGTTTCCAACATTTGGTGAGCAGCCATGATCTTTAATCTCTCAAGAGGTTAATCTTGGAAAAACAAGTTTTCAAAGAGTTAAGCTCTGATACCAATTGTTAGGTCCAAGGTTGCTCAAGATAGGCTAGAAGGGGGGTTGAATAGCCTATCTCCAATTTTTTTAAATAGATTCAAAAATCTTACTTCACTAGGGTTTTATAAAGTTTTGCAGGCGGAAGTCTTGTGAAGTAGGATAAGTTGTGAATGGCTGATCTTCACAGGTTAAGATCAGCAGTTCTCAACAGTTTGGAAATCTGGAAATTTAAGGCAACGTAAACAATTCACAATCTCACACACAAGTAGACAGAAAATTTAATATGGTTCACACTTATAAATAAGTGCTACGTCCACAACCAAAGTGGTCAACTTTGGATTTGAAAATCGTGTACTAAGTTTTTCCACTAGATATTTTACAAACTAAATCTCTAATGGATTGTGTACAAAAATTTTGTTGACCAAGTGTTTGTGTGGGAGAATTAATATCAATAATATACAATTCTCGTGAGCTATGAGAAGCTAGGTGTTGCAATCAATGAAGAGCTTTAATGGACTGAACGTCTAAGTGTGAAGCTCTCCAATGATTAAGTATAGATAGGACGTTTAAGCTTTTAAGAACTTGAAGAATATGAAGATTCAGAATTGATGTTGATGAAGAGTGTTGAATGCAGCAATGAAGTCTTCTTTTATATGCAGAAGGAAGCTTGGAGCCGTTGGAGATCTTCTAATTTTGAATTTAAGAGCAATTAATGCCCTAATCTGGTTGTTGACTCCTGATAGGCTGTTCAGTATCTTGCAGTCTGTCTTCTGACTTTTTGCCAAAAATAGACGGTCTGCGCTTGCAGGAGGAATGTCCTTTTCTGAGTATTTGCCGAGAATGGAAACCTTCATTAAATGAGAGTTGCAGGTTAACGTTGTATTGCATTTAATGAGATCTTTTAATCTGAAGCACATCTTCGGCAGATCTCTATCGGATGTTCTTGGATCTTCAAACATTGTTGATGAAGCTTGACAGGCATAAGCTTGTCCGATTTCCAAAGAAAGAATTGCTGATTCAAAATCTGCCTATACTGAAGAGGACTTCCGATGTCCTATAGGCTATTTCTCTTCAAGTCTTATAAAGAAAGGCAACCCTAAGCTTTTCAAGCTATGCCTAAGATCAAGTTGCCACACTAACAGACACGCAGGCCCATTAGTCACCTTGTTCTTAGACTTAGGTTATGGATTCAAGCAAATCTAAACTAAATACGACAATACCAAATACTTACAAGTAACCTGTCAAGCCTCACCAAAACAAAAGAGTTACCAAATTGTTTCAATCACAGACACAAAAGGACGACCAATTTTTTCATTTGCTAAACCTCTATAACATGTCATTGTCATCAATTTCAAAGGTTTTCCCATGTTGCTTTTGTGATGTCTTCTTGAATTGAGTAAATGCAATTCTTTGAGACCTTTTAATATCATCTCCTCTTTCCACTTTGATTTTCTTCACAAGGCTTAATGGTGATGGTGAGAAAGTTGATGGAATTGATGCTTGTGCTTCTGTAGGGGTCCTTGGTGATTGGCTTCCTTGAGAAGGACCAGTCAAAGGTACTTCATCTTCATTTGCTGAATTTAGCTCACTAGCTAATATACACTTCCTATAATACCAAAAAAAGTTGGGGGATTTGGGTGATGTGGTGCCTATGGGTACATTTGTTGGGACAGTTGGTTGGATGCTTGCAAATCCAATTGTTGCTTTTGGTCTTGTGCTTCTTCTTAATGGTAAAAGGGGAACTGAAGTAGTATTTCTCTATAACACATAACAACAAGTTGAGTAAATGTGATATGAAAACACACTTTAAACAAGTAATATTATCTGAACATAAAGCTATTAACAAGTTCTTACCACAATGTAGGCATCTTCACTGTTTTGATTGACATAAGTTCCAAACCCTACTGGAACATTCCTCCTTGGTAACAGTTTCTTTGGCCTCCCAGGTGCTCTTTTTGTTATGTTAGCTTGCCTTGGTTGAACAAATGGTCTATTCAATCTTAAAGCAGACACATCAGCATTTGTGTTAAACAAAGCAATACAATGTAAATCAAATAAAAATATATCAACAGTAATGTGCTTGCCTTTGCTCAGTTTGTTGCCTTTGCTCAGATTGAGGTCTGACTTCATTGCTTTCTTGCATTGGTCCAATATGTGGATTCATTGAAGCTTCATTGTTCACTCTTTAAAACCAAACAAAAATCAATTGCTTGTGAATACAAGTTTCAAAAAGAAATAAAAAACAGTAATGTGCTTACCTTTGTTCAGCTATTGGTTATTCTTCAAAAGGTGGATGAGTTAGAACTTGTTCAACTATTGGTTCTTGTCGAACTGTTGGTTCTTGTTGAACTTGTTCAATTATTGGTTCAGAGTTCACCCTTTACAAGTAAACATAGCAAAACAACATTATACAATGTCTTAATACACAACCACAATAAATAAGAGAAATATTAAAAAAGCAGAAACAATTGCTTGCCTTGTGTCTTACACTGGCTTAGTTGCATTGGGCTTTCTCTTTCTTTGTCTTTTCCTCCTCAAGTTAAGTTCTGGGTCATTCTCAACTCTTGGATTCTTACAACTTTTGGCATTGTAATCATATCCATTGCAATTTGTACATTTCATCTTCATACTTTTCCTTAAAACTTGATTGTTGTTCCTTTCCCCCTGTTCCTTTCTTCTATTCACCTTTGGTCTCCCGGGCATTCTTTGTATAAAAGGAGGATATACTTTTTCATTTGCAAATTTCTTCCATTGATTAACTCCATTGACTGGTTCCAAAGGATATTCATAAGCCTTCAAGGTTATATTTGAGAAACCAATGGCTAACAAAGTTATCAGGCTCATCCCCTAGGTAATAAATGGCACATATTGCATGAGTGAAAGGGATCCCTGATAATTGCCAATGCCTACAACTGCATGTCCTCTCAATCAAGTCAACACAGTATCCATCTCCTCCCTTTGTCACATCAAATTTGTTTTGCCCATTATGCTCAGTACTCCAATCTCCAAATCTCTCTTTCAAAACATCTAATTTCTTTCTTATTCTTGGACAAACATTGTCTTCTAGCTTGGTGAAAAGCTCATGTTTTTGAGCTAACCTACACATCACAGCAACTCTAATGTCTTCTAACATAGTTATTATTGGCTTACTCCTAGCTTCTACAATGTAGGCATTAAATGACTCAACCATATTGTTCTCTACAGCCTCACAACTACAGCTTGGTGAAGAGTATGCCCCACACCATTTACTAGGGTCCCTTGTGATCAAACTTTGATAAGCACCTTGGCTCAATTCTTTAATCTCAGCAAATATGTAGTGCAGCTCCTATAATGTCCCTGTTTTTGCTCCTTTCCAAAATAGATTCCTAAGTTGCACACCAGTATACAGCTTTCTGAAGTTGGCATAGACATGTCTTGCACAATTTCTCACCTCTGCTTCAGGAAACACAGTCTCCATGGCTTTCAAAAGTCCCTAATTTAAAAGACATAGTTAGATAAAGCAATGAAGTAATTAAGATATGGAAATCAAAATTTTAAAACAGTAAACATAGTCCATACCTTCTGTTGATCAGATATCAAAGTCAACCCCTGTCCATTGTGGAAACCTATGTCATTTCTAAGTAGCTGCAAGAACCAAGTCCAACTGTCATTGCTTTCTGTTTTCACAACAGCCCATGCTATAGGGTAGAAGTTGTTGTTCCCATCCCTACCCACAGCACAAAGTAGTTGGCCTTTATAAAACACCTTTAGGAAACACCCATAAAGCCCAATCACTGGCCTACAACCTACAACCCATCCCTTTCTAAATGCAGCAAAACAGATATAGAACCTATCAAAGAGCAAATCCTATAATGTTTCTGACCTTTTAGTTTCTAAAAAAATTGAGCTCCCAGGGTTGCTTCTTTTCAGTTCATACTCATAATCAAACAGCTTGCTGTAATGCTCCTTCAAAGCTTCTTTCACCTCTGCCAATGCAATTGCTTTTGCCCTAGCACATTGCTTCGGACTTAGATCCACCTTATAGTGCTTAAGAATAAAAGCTTTCATTTCTTTTAAACCCTACCTAGGAGAATTCCTAATCTCAGTTGCACACATCTTAGCTACCCAAGATGGACTAGCTATTTTAAGCTTATACTTTCTCACACACTTGTGCACATCTCTCAAGGACTTGATCTGAATGGACTGTTCATTTTGCATCATGGTAGCATAAAACCTCCACTTACAGCTAGGGTGCCTACAAACAACTAGGAGTCTTTTGGTTTCAGTTTTAGCCCACTTTAGGTCATAACCATTATTTGCTGCATAACAAAGTTAACCATTATCATGCACAGACCTTCTCCTAAGACTCTCTCTCGCTAACCTTAGCCCTAGCTAGGGAAACCTTCTTTGGTAGCTGCCATGGTAGCCCAGCCTATTACAGATCCTCCTCCGGCCGACCCTCCTAATCCCTCTTCTCCCTCAGCTGCTAAATCTTTTGCTTTGGTCCTACTTGCCAATACCAAACCCACCAGCCCAATTTCTCCTATCCACCCTTCTACGTACAAGGGTGAACCAGCCCTAGTTCTCACCGATGAAATCACAGATTGTCTCTCAAGGCCATTCAAGTTCGTACTCATAGTTAAATTCTCCCATGGTCGTCCTACTTTGGAGGCCACCAAACGTTACTTCCAAACGTTTGGATTGAAAGCTGCTGTCTCGATAGGGCACCTTGATGCAAAGCACATCCTCATCCAAGCTAACCATGAAGCTGATTTTCAGAGATTGTGGATCAAGGATCAATGGTATCTTGGCAAGTTCCCTATGCGAGTATTCAAATGGACGCTAGACTTTCGTCCGGACATTGAGAGTCCTATAGTTCTGGTTTGGTTTTCTCTCCCAGGTCTACCGCTTTATTTGTTCCATAAGTCTCCTCTTTTTTCCATTGGTGCCATGATTGGAAAACCTTTGATTATTGATAATCCCACAGCAGCCTTAACTTGGCCAAGTATGGCTCGTATTTGTATAGAGGTTGACACTACTAAACCGATTTCGGAACACATATGGATAGTTGGAAGGTCTAAATACTATGGTTTCTGGCAACCCATTCAGGCTGAAAGACTCCCGAAATATTGTTCTCACTGTCTTAGACAAGGTCACGACATCTCTATTTACAAGGTAAAAAATCCTTCCTCACTCTCTAAGATGGCCAAGATAGCCACAAACCCTAATCAATGGGTTCCAAAGAAAAATGTCATACCTACAGAAGCCTTACCTGACGAGGACGCCAAGATTGAGGGCACATTAGAGAAAGTTCTGGACCATTTGGGAGATGAGAGTGTTGACCATGTTGATCCGATTCTGGATGAGGATATTCCTATAGCAACTGATCAAGTTCATATAAAGGAGACTGGACAAGAGGACAAGCAACCTAATAAAACCCCTGTAATCAGTAATCAATGCACTCCAGTCACCCATGTCGATGAATCCCCTCTATCAGCTTTTTGGGATAAAAATGCAGCAACTTCAAGTGCTCATTCAGGCTCTCCTACTCTTTCAAACTTTTAGGATAAGCGGGATACTCCCACCTCTCCCAATCGTTTTGCGATGTTGAACGTGATGAAAGATGATGAAGATGAAGGCAACGGAGAAGATGGTGGATTCACGTCTCTGGACCCTTTGAATCTGGACCGATTCTTGTGCGGCAGAAAAAACCAAAAATTATTCATCCTTCTGATAGAGTGACAAGATCTCAGACCACTAAGCCATCTTCTGACGTTCCTTCACCTCTTTCCCATGGATGTTAAAGTTCTCTATTGGAACGTGCGAGGTATAGGGAATGATCCTACTATCTCTCGATTAAAACAGCTTGTTCGACTTCACAAAATTTCGATGATTGCTATTTTTTAGCCTATGCTTGCCTTAGAGAAAGTAGCTGTTATAACCCGAAAACTGAATTTCAGGTTCTCTTTCTCTAATACTCAAAGTTCCATTTGGGTTTTTATTAAGTCTTGTTATTCTTGTCATTTAATTCAAGAGTCTTCGCAGCATGTAACTATTTAACTTCAGCATTTCTCATGGCCTGTTTTAACCCTTTTTACTTGTGTTTATGCGAGATGTGATTCTCGTGAACGTCAAGATTTATGGGATGATCTTATTCACCTCAGTGCTCGGTACCCAGATGTTCCTTGGGTCTTAGGGGGTGATTTTAACATAATTCTTCAACCAAGTGAGAAGTCTGGGGTTAATGGCTGGGATAGAGCTGGAGCTCTTGATTTCCATGCTTGTCTAGCCGCAGTCGATTTAACAGATTTGGGTTTTTTTGGCAGCGACTACACTTGGTGGAACAAGCGTGATGGCTCTTCCACAATCCACTAAAGAATTGATAGGGCTCTTTTTAATACTAGTTGGCTAGATCAGTTTAATGCAACTTCAGTGCATCATCTCAATAGAGCTTGCTCAGATCACTCCCCCCTATTAATTTTTATTTCTCGGTCAGCCTCTTCCAGCCCAGTTGCATTTTGTTTTTTGAATGTCTGGATTAATCATGGCTCTTTTAAGGAGCAAGTTCAAACTGCTTGGGGCTTGCCGGTGTTTGGATCCCCTATGGTTCGGTTTTATCGGAAGCTTCGTAACACCAAAATTGCTCTTAAAAATTGGAACAAGACCACTTTTGGTAATATTTTCGCTAACCTTCGGATTGCTGAGGAGGACGTTCTAAAAAAAGAATTATTATTTGAGCTCAATAGCTCTGATGCTAATAGAACAAATCTCATAGAAGCTCAGGCCCGGTATCGGCTTTTTCTATCTCGTGAGGAAGAGTTCTGGAGACAAAAGTCGAAAATCAAGTGGTTTAAGGATGGGCAAGGTAACTCTAAGTTGTTCCATGCGTCTGTTAAACAGGCCCAGAGACGTCTTCACATCCACTCTATTCAAGATAGGGATGATAATCTTTTGGAAACAGACTAGGCTATAAAACAAGTTGATGTGGGGTATTTTCAGAATCAACTTCAATCGGAAGGGATAACGTACGACTATAATTTGGATATGATCCCAAATCTGATTACGGATGAATGGAATTCCCTTCTTATTGCTCCGCCTTTACCTTTAAAAATTCTTTCTGCTGTTAAAAATCTGGGTGGTGATAGTGATGCTGGCCCGGATGGTTTTACTGGGAAATTCTACTCTTCCTGCTGGGATATTATTGGTACTGATTTCTGTGAGGCTATTCTTAAATTCTTCTCAGGTTTCTCTCCTCCTAGAGCTTGGTCTAGCACCTTGATTACTACGATCCCTAAAGTTGACAGGCCCATATCCTTTAAGGATCTCCGCCTGATCAGTTTATGCAATTTCTACAATAAGGTCATTTCTAAGATCTTGTCCTCGAGGCTCTCCACTATTCTCCCTTTTATCATTTTAGACAATCAAAGTGCTTTCACCAAAGGGCGTATGATCCAGGATAACATCTTGCTTGCTCAAGAAATGATGCGTCATTTGGGAAAGAGGGTCCCGTGTGACGCCCCGACCCGGATTTCCATACAAAATCCCAAGGTTGGGATGCCATAAACAACTTAACAAGACATAACCAAACACATAAACACCTGGTTCAACATAAGTGTAAATGATCTTCGACGATATAACTGCCGGAAAACAACTAGTACCAAACAAGAGTTGACAACTCGGGAAAGAAACAACTATAACAACATCATCGGCCACAACATGCCGGAACACAACTGGAATAATAGCCAAATGTACACAAGCGCGACATCCATGTCGGCTATCAAAAGAATAATACACACCAAGTATAATTCTACCCAAAAGTAAAGTCTAAATAACTTTACACAACCTTCGTATCTCACCAAAAGAAAATATAACTAAAACTGTACAACCAAAAGTACACTACAAGGATAACCTGCTATCTATCCTCGTCCTCATCGACCTCACCGGGAGCTGCCTGGCTGGTTCGGATCTAAGGAAAACAATTAAACACAACGGGGTGAGTCATAAAGACACAGTAAGTTACTAAATGCAACTACATGACATGGCATAATGCTCATCTATAATCGAAATTAAGTGATAGTATTTCTATACATCACAACTCAAGCATGAAATATCATCAACGATATACAACTCATGTTAAACACATAGCACCTTGATGTCCACATAGGTACTTGTAAGTAAATCACATTACAAAGGATATTGTTTCTCTTTACTCTTCTTTTGCGTTGCTCCTGCAATACACAAATAAACAACGTGTATCGATACTCGTCTATGACATATCGATATCCCTGAACCTGCTGGGATCCCCAAAAATCTATCGGATCTTAGCAACTAAAGTCACGCGTATTGCTATAACAGAGGGGCTACCTCCCATCTGTGGCCAACAGGTGAGCTGTGTGTGCATACCGGTACGACGACTTATAGCGATTCCAAACATTGATTTGTCAAGGCTATATGTCGTCCCACCATAACTCGTTAACACAAATGCCAGCTGGACTCAATGCAAATGCACAAAATGGTATCTACTCATCTTATGCAAATTAACCCCCAAGTTCAA
Source organism: Platycodon grandiflorus (assembly GCA_016624345.1). Lineage (NCBI taxonomy): Eukaryota > Viridiplantae > Streptophyta > Magnoliopsida > Asterales > Campanulaceae > Platycodon > Platycodon grandiflorus. The sequence continues at coordinate 65,138,401 of CM028362.1, forward strand.
AAGTAGTGAACTTTGTAAATGTCAAGTAACTCATTTTTACTTAATAACATGCTATCAAAAAGCACATACTTTTCAAGTTTATACAATCACATAGAGCTATCTACAAGTCTCTATTCCACAACAACAATTATTCAATTCAATCAACTTGTTAGAGGGTTCATAATTCCACTCAAACCCACTTAGACTTCCTTAGGGATTTAACAACATTTTTGGTGTATATTGTTCAACCAAAACTCCATCACTAAAATTCATTAGCATAATTGTTCACTTTGGGTATAGTTGCTATATGCAACTTTTTCCCAACTAAAGTCTTTGTTCTTCTCTTAGTGCAATTCTAAGTTCAATAATGAGTAAACAACTCAACCAAATATCTCATACCAAGTTCATCAACACAAACAAGACTTCACATATCTATGTAATATTTGGACATGTATAACACATCTTTAACAAAGCTAGCAAGTCTATAACATCACTAGCATGGTTTTGAAGCTTTAAGCATACAAAATGGGGAATAGTAACTTACCTCAAATAGACAATCCAACCACTAAAAAGAAAATCAAAGCTTTCAATGAAGTTCTCCTAGTCTTAAGCAAGCCTTGGGTGGTCTTGCATGTAAGATCCAATGGGTGGATGATAGAGAGTAGAACACACACACTATTCTCATTTTAAATCTCCCACACAACTCTCTAGGTTTTCAAGGAAGAATTATGGAAGAAATGAAGTGTATTGTCTCTCAAAGGCTTGGGAGTGACTTAAATATGGTTAAAAGGTCAAACCAATATACAATATATTTAGCCAAGGGTCCAAGGGTCAAAAGCCAACAATTTTAAGGTCAGTAATGTGCTGTCTGTACACTCGCACGGCCGTGCCAAAAATAGGCGCACAGTCGTGCCAAACATTACAGTCTAGTTCTGGACTTTCTGTCCAGCCTCGCACGGTCGTGCCCTATAAGGCGCACGGTCGTGCCAAGCCCAACAGCTCAAACCCAACATTCTGTTTACTCTCTCACGGTCGTGCCATATAAAGGCGCATGGCCGTGCCAAGCCTACCAGTTTAATGCAATGCTATTTTACTCTATTTCTAAGGTAATTATCACAAGTATTCAAGACTAAATACTCAACATGTTACACAATCAAACTCCTATTACAATCATGTCATTTCCACTCATGCTAATAAACATAATAAACATATATTTACACAATTAACACATTAGGAGAGCTAGGGTATTACATCCTGGGTTCTAATATTATTCTCAAGTTGGACATGGCCAAAGCGTTTGATCGTATCTCTTGGGTTTTCTTAACCAGGGTTCTCCGTAAATTTGGCTTTCATGAAGTTTTTATCGACCTTATCTGGCATCTCTTGTCTGAAAACTAGTTCTCAGTCTTGATTAATGGAGATCCTACGGGGTATTTTTAGTCTTCCCGTGGCTTGTGTCAAGGCTATCCTTTATCTCCGAGCCTTTTTATTATTGCGGCGAAAGTTTTCAGTCGAAGCATTGACAGCTCCACTCTCGATTCCCTACTGTGATCTATTCGACGATTAGTGGTGGCCCTATTATTTCTCACTTGGCTTTCGCTGATGACATAGTCATTTTTTGCAATGGTGGCAAACACTCTCTCTTAAGACATAAGGAGTTAATCTCCAACTATGGGCAGGCGTCGGGTCAGCTGATCAACTCGGGAAAGAGCTCTTTTTATGTCCACTCAAATACTCCTACTGCTAGATCTCATGCCATTGCGTCTATTTTGTGTTTCCAGGCGAGCCAACTCCCTATCACTTATCTTGGTTGTCCTTTATATTTTGGTAGAAAACGTAAACAATATTTTGATGGCTTGGTCTTGAAACTTCAGAACAAATTAATTCTTGGATGAGCCTATTCTTAAATTTGGCTGGGCGCCTTACTCTCATTAATCATATGTTGCATTCCATCACTACCTACCAAATTGCCTCTTTTGACCCTCCTATTTCGGTGGTGAAAGCTATCGATAGGATCCTGGCTAATTTTTTCAGGGGTCGTCTTGAAGGCAAGAATAAAAGTCACTGGGTTTCTTGGAAGTCCTGCTGCCAGCCTATGTCGAAGGGTGGTGTAGGTATTTCTTCTTTATCTGATATCATTCAAGTTTACGGCATTAGACTTTGGTGGAAATTTTGATCCCAGCTTAACTTGTGGTCTAAATTCATGCGAACCAAATATTGTGCTAACTCTCATCCTTCTTTAGCTCTCTCTAAAGGTTCCCATGTTTGGTTGAGGCTGCTCAAGGCTAGACCGCTTGCAGAACCTCACATTTTCTGGATCATTGGCAGGGGGACATGCTCTTTATGGTATGAAAATTGGCTTCGGGGTCACCGTTTAATTTGACCCACAGATTGTGATATCTCTTCTATTAAAGACATTCTCCAGAATCCTGAATCTATTAACCGAGATGCTGTTGCTGTTTTGCCGAGCTCTCTCATTTAGAGTATTCAGGATCAGCGCATTTCTCTGGCTGAGGTTGATGATACTCCTTGCTGGGATCTTTCCCCTTCGGGTTCTTTCACTCTTTCTTCGGCTCTCTCTCTTATTAAGCCTGCAAATTCTTCATTGTTGTCTGCACAATTTATCTGGCACCCTTTCCTTCCAAGGCAAATTAGTATTTTCCACTGGAGGTTGAATCTTAAAAAGCTGCCTTTGGATGAGGTTCTAAGGAGTAAAGGGTTCTCTTTGGCCTCTAATGGCTCTTGCTGCGCCTCGGGCAATGTTGAAACGTTTGAGCACATTTTTTTATCTAGTAGCACTGCTGCTGAAGTTTGGGCTTACTTTGATTCAGCCTACGGTATTAACTCTTCATTACACTCGATCCCTCAGCACTCTTTTTCCTAGTGGCGGCATAACTCCTTAGCCTGTTCTATTCTCCCTTCCATCATTTTATGGAATCTATGGAAATTCAGAAATAGATTGGTTTTTGAAAATTCTAGACTTCCAGTTGTGAAGATTATCCATGCCATTAAGCAAGAGCTTATTTCTATATTCCATGCTAAAGGCTTGAGTGTCTCTGAGGTTCACGGTTGTTCGAGAGTTCGCTGTAAGCATATCATAGAGGTTCTTATTCAACAGGTTCTTTGGTATAATCCTCCGTATGGTGGGCTTAAGCTCAACTCTGATGAAGCAAGTAGGGGCAATCCGGGCTGCAGTGGTGGAGGGGGCATTGTGCGAGACGGTTAAGGTCCTATCCTTTATGCTTACTCTCAGTTTTTTGGAATCTGTTCCAACATGGAAGCTGAGATTTGTGCCCTCCATTATGGTATTAAATGGCTTTCCAACCAAGGGATTTTTGATGTTCTTATTGAGACGGATTCTAAAGTCATTTATAATCGCCTTGTTTCGGGCCATTCTCCTCCCTGGAAGTTCGCTTATTACTTCCGAGATATTCTTAACATTCAGCTTGCTCGCCGCTATATGTTCAAACATTGTTTTCGAGAAGCCAACAAAGTTGCTGATAGCTTGGCTAATTTAGCTTGTGACTCTCGTAAGGATTCTGGTTTCTCCTCTTTGCAGGCCTTACCGAGGCCTATTCGTGGTCTTATTATGCTTGATGCTAATGACACTCCGCATATTAGAATTTCTTAATTTTTATGCTTTTTCTTATTTTCTCTTGATTTATTTCCTTTTCTAGGTCAGGCCCCTCCGTCCTCCCATTTATAAGGGTCGGCGGTTGTCCCCTCAAGTTTGTATTCTTTTTTTTGCGGTGCCGCCCTGTTTCCGTAAAAAAAAAAAACAATGCTTTAACTGAGTAGTGCTAGCGAACCTCATACCAAGCTCAGGGTACATGTGGTCCCATTTTGTTGTAGGGTCAAAGACAGTGTAATGGTTCCTAATGTCTTCCTCATTGTCATTTTCATCCTCATTGTCAAGATAGTGGGAATCATAATCACTAGAGTCCATATACTCACTATGATACCCACTAGTATCCACATCAGCACCAAATTTCCTAACCTGTTCCATAACGTCATCATTCACTTCAGTTGGCATAACATGAGTAGTTGTGAGTTCAACTATTGGAGGTTCATTTGGAGGTTCATTTATGGGTTCAACTACAGGGTTGTTAACATTTTCAGTTGCTTTGGTCAAATTGGCTTCCTTTACCCTTTTCCTTTTTTTTTTTTTCAATTACTTGCTCCCTAAAATGACCAACCTCATCCTCATCTTCACTTAAATGATCTAAGCTTGCCACATCATCTTCAAACTCATTACCATCTTCATAGTCAGGCTCATCATCATTATGACCTTAAAAGTTTAATTCATCAATTATATCTTTGTTTAACTCCTAAATATTATCAATATTTTCCTCAACGAGTTGTCATGCTCAACATTTATGGTTGCAAAGCCTTGTGTAGTTCTACAAATATCTGCGATGTCCTTAATTTGTTGAGTGACGGATCAACCTAAGCCCATCATCCAAGGAAGAATTTGGCATTTGGTAGTATATTTTCTCAATAGGCTTTGGCATTTTGATTTAATTAGACCTTCGAACACCGAAATAGTAAAAGTCTCAGCATTTATATCAGATATCCTTGCCACATGTCCCATATCATACCACCTAAAAGGACTAGTCTTAAATACCCCACCTTAGTAAATGCACAATGAAACTGTTTCACCCATTTTGCATTGAAGAAAAATAAAAATAAAAAAAATAATCAAAGTGGGTACAACTTTAGCAAAAGTCCAAAAGAAAAAGCATACAAAATGGGGCAGGGAGACCAATTTTTCAGACAAATTAAAGTGTTTGACCATGATCTTCAATAGACAATAAAGAATTGGGGGGTTACCAACAAAAAAAAAATATAAACTATAGAAGACAACAATGGTGCAGCACACAAAAACCCAAATTTGAAGCCCTTTTTAGCCTTTTAAACCTCTTTATAGCCCTATTTTGCCCTAATTTCATATTGGACCAACAAAAAGATGCATTTTGCCTAAAACCCTTGATTTTGAAACAAATCAAGTCAATACGTTGGAATACGACCAATTTTAACCAAAAACTCTAGATTTTTGAACTCAAATGTCTTGAAATCAACATACTTGTTCTTCAATGCCGCATTTGTTCTTCAACCTTCAAGCCTTGCCAAGTCTTCGTCGTTAAAGCCTTGAACCCTAGAACAACTTCGATGCTAACATTAAACCCTAGAACCACTTTGATGCTGATAATCGAACACTATTGCAATATTTTGCTTGAAATTTAATCGGGGTGTTGGTTTTGGAGGCTACTGTTATGAGAGAGCCTTAACGTACACTAATTTTCCCACCATTTTACTTCCGGACTCCACTAAATATCCACTTGGCTGCCACGGTGGAGATTTAACACAAAAACCATTTCCACGTCAGACGGCCGTCAAGTTTTTGGATGGGCAGATAACGGGTGTGTCAATTGTTTCCAACTTATGCAAGTACATAGGGAAAAAGTAGGTCTTTGAGAGTACGATTGTCAATTCTGCTCCCCGACCATAATATGTTAGTCAAAAACATAATTATCCGCCCATTTCTTGTCTCCTGCTTATTTTTCCCCAAGTCTTGACAAGTCCACTACCCAAAAAAGAAGAAGACATATCCCGACATCTACCCATAGCTCGACAGACCAATGCACCGACGGCCGCCGCCGCATCGAGGGCACGCGAAACGAAATGCATTCACCTCGAGCCATTACTTCAACTCGCCGACTGGGGTTCGCCAAAATTGAAGAAGACTAGTCGTTGGCTTTTGGTTCTCAAGGTCAGAATATAAATTTTCCTTTTTATTTTTTATTTTTAAAGGCACTAATTCCATAAACCATGGAAATAAAGAGGGATTTTCTAGACTTTCATTACTAAATCCAAACATACGAAACATGGCTTCAAATCTTCTATTATACACTCTATTACACTCCTTGTTCCATTGAATTCTAGTTTTAGACTTGTCATTGTTATTTTAACTGAAGTGTGACAAAGAGTGAGATAGAAGATTTAAATCCCGAAACATAAGAATCCTAATTTTCTCAATTCAACCAAAACTTCTCACTTCAATAGAAGAACGAGAATGGAGAACAAAAAAAAAATATAATTTCAATGTAATTCTTTCAAAATCTCAGAGAATTATATATAGAGTGGCTCTGATACCACTTATTAGATTAAATTAATTTACCAACATCAACATGCTTTGAATACAAAAGAACACTAGATAACTTACTGTATATAATCTCTATCATGATATACCGAGAAACGGAAGAATGAAACCGAATGCGAAAGCGTACTTGAATCCATTGATTGAGAACACTTGATTTTGGCTTTCAGATTCTTGATTTGTTGACGAGATTCTTGATTAGGGTATGCTCGATTTTGGTATGGAACTTTCAAACGATCGTTTTGGTAGAGGTATTACACACTCTCAAACTCTCTTGAAGGAGAACATAGTTCTATCCTTTTTATACTTGTCGAAACGTCGTTTGGAGCCATAACCCGTGTTTTTGAAAAACTGTCTTTAATTTTTAGTTTAGTCCCTCAACAAATTGAAAATCTCTAATTGGTATCTACACATTTAATTCCATGACAATTTGATACCCTTTTAATCCAAAAATTTAACTTTAGTAGATCACTTTAATTGGATTACTTTAAAACAACTATGGACATTTAATTTAACATATGTTAGTCCAAATAAAATAATTCTAACAATCTGGCTTGTCAATATTGGTTTAGATATGCACTAGAGAGAATAATACTAAAAAGCAGATAAAAGTAGGGTATTAAATTGTGTACCGTTTTATGTCAAGGAGTCCACTATTTATAGTGATAAAATATTAGTTTTATCCGAACTGTGATAAGTAGTGATAAGATTTCGCTCTAGCTTTCGTGTGAAGATACTGTGTCTATTAAGGATTCAAGTTGAGAGCCCATGTTGTACTTGAATTGTACTGGTGTGTCCATATAGAGACGGAGAGTCACGTTTCAAGAAAAGCCGAGCTGCATGTCTTGCCTCATGCTTTCCCACTTCATTTTTTTTTGTTCTTAGTTTCCCACTTTACAAGATACTATTGGACAATTGGTGCAGCCACCCATTTTATTTGGGGGAATTTAGGATGTTCCAGGCCTAAACGCATTCATACATTAGACGTGAATTTGTATAAGAAGTAACTTGTTTACGATTGAATGGTAATAGGCTAATAGCCTCTAATTAGCTGAGTATAGAGCACACTCTAATATAAGTGGACAATTCATCTTAGTGCATATAACATATTTGATCTCAGATCAGTTTGAAAAATAACCATACTTGAAAAAGTTCAACATTTATTGAGAAACTACTTTGTTTCTAGTTCAGCACCTTAATTTAGTCAACTGGCTCAAATCAATCATTAACTATGTTATGCTTGAACTGATTTCCATTCAAAGTTTGGTTGGTAAAATAACCTAGAGCAGGATACTTCTAAAATCTCTTTCTAATTGGGTTTCTTTAATTTTCTCGATCGTTTAGGTTTACCACTAAATTTGAACTTTTTAAGTAGGGGTAAGACCGAACCACTGAACCGAACCGAACAGTTTGGTTCGGTTTTGATCCAAGGCGGTTCGGTCTTGGTTCCAAGTATTCAAAAACCATTTGGTTCATTTTGGTTTGTAGTTTTTATTGTTGAACCGAACCACTATATATATTTATTTAGACTTAAATAATTTTTTGGTCCCTTGAATTGACAAATATTTTTGTTTGGTCATGTTAATTCAAAAATATTCATATGTTACTACATGTTGCATTTCTTGGTTATAATCGTCCTTCCTGCCTTACCGTTAGAATTTTCGTCTAATATTTTTGAATATGACTAAATTACCCTTACTAAGAAGTTCTTTATAGACTGATTTTTCAAAAAAATACAAAATACAAGGGGTTAATTTACTAATACAAAAATTAAATCATCTTTAACCTTTTGGAAACCCATTATGGGGACAAACAAATACATCTTAGTTGGTAAGACGCTTTACCTACAACCGATAGGTCATAGGTTCAAGTCAGCAGGGGTAAGTGCGGAACGACTATTGATCCTTTAAAAAAAAAAAAAAAACCATTATGAGCCTGTTTGATTTAGCTTATGAGAAATGACTTATGACTGATAACTTATAACTGATGACTTATGAACTGATGTTATTTGATTTAACTTTTCGAAGTGCTAATGAGTTGTCTTAAGCTAGTGTGACTTTTTGAATGATAAGCTGAAAAAGTACTGAATTAAAACATAAGACTAAAATACCTCATCATTGAATGTCCTTTGCATCATTATTATTATTTATTTATTATTACTCCCTCCGTCTGTAAATTATTGTCTTGTTTGACCCAACAGATGGATTAAGAAAAATCAATTGACATTATTATTAATATTGGTATATTGTGTAGTTTCTTTTAATGCCCATGTGCATGTAGCCCTTAATTAAAGTAGGGAGAAAAAGTAAGGGTAAAATGGTAAAAATGATGTCTTAAAAATAAAAGTTTCAAACAAGACAATTATTTAGGGACGGACAAAAAAGGAAAGCAAGAAAATAATTTAGGGACGGAGGGAGTATTATTTATTCTTAATATATTTATAATTATTGTTTATTTTTATATTTATTATTATTATATTTATTATTATTATTTATTACAGTTATTATGTATTACTATTATTATTTATTATTACTAAAATTTATTATTATGAATTTATTATTATTATTATATTTATTATTGTTATTATTTATTAAAATTATTATGCATTATTTTATTATTATTATTTATTACTATTATTATAATTTATAATTAATATTATTCATCATTATGATCATTTATTATATTATATATTATTATTTATTCTTATTCTTATTTTATTATTAATATTATTATTATTTATTATTATTATTATTATTATTATTATTATTATTATTATTATTATTATTATTATTATTGTTATTGTTATTATTATTATTATTATTATTATTATTATTATTATTATTATTATTATTATTATTATTATTATTATTATTATTATTATTATTACTGTTATTATTATTATTATTACTGTTATTATTACTGTTATTACTGTTATTATTACTGTTATTATTATTATTATTATTATTATTATTATTATTATTATTATTATTATTATTATTGTTTATTGATCAACAAACTTCACTCATAGAAGTACAGGGGTTGCGTGTGTAAATATGGGAATGTTATCGTAAGGCAAAAGCTAGAAGGGTAGCGTGTGTAACTTTAGATACTTAAGGGTAGTAAGTGATATGTTTGATAAGTGTTTTCCTTTAGATGTAATGTTGCGGTTATTTTAGTTAATTAAGAAGAACAAATTGTTTTCTCTCTTCTTGGTTTTTTCTCTCCAAGATTGTAACTTCCTGAACATTCATTTTTCATCAATAAGAATATGTTTCTAAATTCTTCTTCTCTCAAATTATATCATGGTATCAGAGCAGAATCGCAATCGAACTCTTCTGCAAACTCAAATCTAGAATTCTTCTTCATGACTTTCTTTTACAAGATTCAAGCATGTTGCTCCAATCTATGAATGTGGGTTCTTGTCTTCTTCTCATTGATCGCTAATTGTTCTCGTTTAGGTTTCTTTCTCCTGTGTTATCATGTCTGGAATTAATAAAGAACCCAATCCCAATTGTACTGTTAATCAAACCAATGATTCCAGATCTGCAGTCGATGAATATGACTTACTTGAATCAACCCTTCAATTGTATTCTGGATACCCTTTGTTTCTTCTTGCCAATGATCACCCAGGGATGACTCTTGTCTATGATGTTCTTAATGACTCAAATTTCTCTCAATGGAAGATTTCAATTTCCGTTGCTTTAACTGACAAGAACAAAATTGGATTAGTTAATGACACTAACAAAAAACCCTCCAATCAATCCAAATATATGAGTGCCTGGGAGAGATGTAATAGCATGGTCATTTATTGGCTTCTTAACTCTATTAACCCTGAAATTAGACAAAATGTAGTCTGTTTCTCTACAGCCTTTGAAATCAGGGAAGATCTGTGCACTAGATTCACCTATAGTAATAATCCCAAAAGCAGAAACTCTATCATGCTGTGCACTCAAGGTAATATGAGCATAAGTGCCTACTTCACCAAGTTTAGAGGATTATGGGATGAATTGACTAGTCTCCTTCAAGTTCCTAGATGATTGCAACTGCACTTGTGGAGCCTTAAGAATGCAAGAAGAGTGTGATCATGTCACCAAACTTGCTCAATTTCTCATGGGATTGGCTGACAATTACATTGATGTTAGAGGACAAATTCTGAAAATGATACCTCTTCCCACAATCACCAAGGCTGTCTCTATGTTGGCTCAAGAAAAAGGTCAAAGAAAGTGTGTAATGTGTAAATGTTGTGACTGTAAACTTTAATTGAAATTCATGTTACTTTAATTTCATGAATTCATAATCTATAATGCCCTAGAATCTTGGAACACATAATAATCACTAAACATATAATTTTAGGAACATGAATTTAAGTACTAACATTGATCCATGCTTTGCTTAAAGTTGAATACTTTGATGTAGGAATTTTCTTCCTCCTTGCCTTTACTTTAATCTCTTCTTGATGGTGAGAAGAAAACCCTAACCCTAGGCCTTTTCTCTTTTCTCTCTTGACGACTTTTCTTGAGGGACGTGAAAAGAAAACCTAAAAAAGTGTCTTTAGGGTTTGCAACTTTAAGTCTTTTTATAGGCAGAGAAAGAGGGAATCATTTTCCTTTTATAATTCCCAAAAGCTTTAATAATATTTTATTCCCACTAAACCATCAAAGTGAGCCCTTAATATTAAAGCCCAATTAGATATTAAGTCATGTGGGACACTTTTAATTGAAATAATCCAACAGTGACTACTGAAGAGATTCCAACAACCATGCTTGGAAAAGTGAATGGAAATTACTCCAATACAGGTAATAGGTATCCAAAGGGCAAAACTGCTGGTACCAATCAGTTCACCTCTTCAAGGGGTAAATTTTTCAGTGAATTCTTTCATGGTAACTAACATACAAAGGATAAATGTTTTTATGCACATGGTTATCCTGATTGGCATGCTCTCTATGGTAATAAACCTGACCAATCCAAAATGCCTAAGTTTCAAGTGAAAACAAAGACTGGTCCAAGTCCTGGCACTGCTAATGTTGCTGCTGTTCAAGGTCCATCCACTGCCAATGTCAAAAATACTTTCACTCCGAGCAATACCAACAAATCATGAACCTGATCAATACCTCAAACAACAAAAATGTCAACTGAGCTGTCATTTTTGATAGTCTTGAGGACTACTTGGAAGGTATGAATAATATTCACTCTAGTATTCTAGTCCTGTTTGCCTTGCAACTTTTCATATCTTTGTCAATGATTAGATTATTGATACTGGAACAGGTGATCATATTACTAATTCATTTGATGAACTCATTGCTCCTACCACTATTAACTCAGTCATTCATTTACCCAATGGTAAAACCTCTTCTATTATTCATAAAGGTAATGTTGTCTTAAATAAAGACATTACTTTATATAATGTCTACTATGTTCCTTTAAATAAAGACATTACTTTATATAATGTCTACTATGTTCCTGACTTTCAATTTAATCTTATGTCAGGAAGAAAACTGACAAATGATAATGATAGTTGTCTAATTTTCTCTTCAAACTTATGCATCCTACAGGACCTGAAACTTCAGAAAATTAGGAAGATTGGTAAACTGGTTGATGGACTTTACAAACTTGATCTGAATCTCAAAGTTCTACAGTGTCCTCATCTTTGTGTAGCACTACTTCTGTAGTGACCCAGGTCTTATCCGCCTAAGTCTCTCGGGCTCGCCTTGGTTTCGCCCAGCATCACTCTCACGGTCTTTCCACCCCCGGCAGTAGATTTTTGCCTTACATACAAAGCTCCCTGTCAAGGATTCAGGGTAATTTTGAAATATAGAAATGTTTACTAAAAAATATGACTTATTTATTTTTGAAAAGTAAAAATAATCACAAGACCTAGTGCTTATAATTTATGATCTTACATGTGTTTTAAATAGCTTGTACTTGATTTATGATTTATCTTTTCATAAATCAAATCAAACGCTTCAAAAATAACTTATGGTAAGTTATAAGCCATAAATATGTTCTCATAAGTTAAATCAAACAGACCCAATTGCATATCACTCTCTTCAAATCATCATCTCCATCGTCAAATCCTCCGTCTCTCTTTTCATTCAAAGTAACTAATGCATTCAAAGATGAACAAAAAAAATCATAATTAGAAAGTCCAAATCATATACTCCCTCAATACCTTAAATATTATTTTGTTTTATCTGACATAGAAATTAAGAAAAAATAATTGACTTGATTATTAATATTGATATAATGTGTAATTTTTTTAATATTCATTTATATATGATCCATAATTAAAATATGAAAAAAAAATAAAGATAAATCGTAAAAATAATATTCTAAAAAAGAAAATTTTCAAATAAGACAAATATTTTAGGATAAAAATAAAAAGAAGAAAATATGACAATAATTTATGGAGGAGGAGTACTACTTAGGGCATGTTTGGTAACCCAATTAAGAGTTTAATTAGGAAAGTTTTAAGTGATATTAAAAATAAGATTGTTTGATAATGCAATATTATATCAGATAATAAATTAAGTATCTCTTAAAAATAGCCAAAATTTTAAGTCAAAAGATGATGTCTTAATATTTTAAGCTCTACTTTTTCAGACATCAGTTTTCAGAGCTTAATTTTTCAGTTTTAACAAACAGACCCTTACTAAAGCAACATTAAACTTATATGAGAAAATACCATCATTTCCTCCACCAATTTCAACTCCTCCCCATGAAATTAAAATCCCAAAACTTCAGTGATCCATTTGATGGTGGGCATTTTCTAGTCGACTGTCTTTGCATCCCCGGAAGAGAGATTGGACGAAGGAAGCTGCGAATCCACTGAGGCGGGATCCAATTCTTCTTAGAATTTAGAATTATTTTTTCACAGCTTTATTGTCAAAACTTGGGAAAAAGTTCTTCCTCAGTGAATAGAATCCTAAAAAGAGAGTCAAATCCGGCTTACAAATCGGCTTCCAGAATCGAGGTGCAAGAAGAGTTTTTCTACGAAAATCGATTTTTTGCATCCACTTCCCCAAATTGACATTCTCTTTTTTATTATTTTTTTTTGTAAAGACAGAGTATTAACACTCAAAGACGCATTCAAATGAAATGAAGAGGCAAGGGTTTCTATTTTCGCTCAGAAAAAATTCAGATGAAGAAAGAGAAAGAGAGAGAGACACATGAAATGGGGGAGGGGGGGGGAGAGAGGGAGCTTCGTGACCGAGTCAAACCACGAGTGTAGAGTAGATCTACGGTCAAAGATCTACGATGGTTGAGCTCCGCAAGAATAAATGAGTCCCGACTAGGGCAGCCGGTGCCCGGTGGCCCTGTGCCGCCTTTAACCTTTAACAACGAGCCACCGACGACAGACAATAGAGCAACGCTTCCGGTCGCTGCAACTAAGAGATTGGAAGATGAGGGTGAGAGAGAGAGAGAGATGTATCTCTGGTTAAAAGCATTTCTTTACTATTTATAAGTTTTTTTTTTCTAAATATTTAAATAATTAAACCGTAAAACCAAATCGAACCGTCGGTGATCGATTCGATTTTAAAGTTTATTAGGGTTCGGTTTAAAAAAACGGAACCGATAAGGGGTAATTTCGTTCATAATTTTGGCTTAAATCAAACCAAATCGCTTACACCCCTACCTTTAAGTACTGTTTCATTAGTGTCCATTTTTCTTCATAATTATGAGCAAAATTGGATACTCATTTTGGAATTGAGGGAGTACTACTATCTCGATAAAATGTTGCATTATGATCGAATAATTTAAGATTCTGTTTGCTCCATTATGCGACAGTTCTTGGTTTCGAGATACAGAGATAGGTCAACATTGGTGTACAGTTGCTACAACATCTTCGGACACCTACCGATCCAAGATTATACAAGGCAACCATTATTTCATTCAAGGCTAGTGATATGTTTACGGTACAACTATATGTTGTCTACTATATTTATAAAGCATTATAAATTTAACTTTCGATCTAGTGAGCTCTGTGATAAGAAAACCCGAATTGTCTTAAATAGGTTTTATGGTGAATAACTTCGCAACCCAACACCCTCAATTACACGTAAGCCTAGGAATTATGAATGAGGATACAATTGGGATGACTCTCCAATTGATATGTGGAATTTGGATGCAACACCTACACATGAATATTTGCACCACAAGTATTCAATGCAGAACACTCAAATAGAAAACACAATTCTCATAAGAATTCTATAATTCATAAACTCAACATATATATAAACTAATTGTTTACAATGTTTAGATGCCTTTAAATAAACCTAAAAAATACTTAAAAGTAACCATAAAGTGACCGGGAGGCAGAATACTAACAAAAAGGTAAAAGTTAAGTAATAAAAGCATTAAATATCAGAATAAGGCAACAATCGTCAAAACTGGCAACATGCAAAAGTGGGCGCAATGCCAGATTCTCCTCCTGCGCTGCGAATGCTAAGTTCTATCCTCACCCCTTTTTAACGTAGTTTAACTTCTCAGAATTAACAAATAGGCCCTTGAAGTCTTTAGGAACATCCTCCAAGTCTCCAAACTTGCTTGCAAACTTCAAACCTTGATACAAAGACCCTTCAAAGTGTAAATTCATCAGTAACCCCCTTGAGATCACATCATTCTGCTCCTATACCCAATTGGCACTCTTGGAGATACCTGTTGATACCAGGTGCCCTGTTGATAATAATTGAGAAAGAATGTTCATTGTCGGCCTTGTTTGGGGACTGGCATTTAAACATGGTATTGTCAGAACTAAAATGGACTTAAGAACCTCCGCGACTTCAAGTGAGGGAAATGGAAGTCGTTGATCCAATAAATCCTTCAGTACTATGTTCTCTGCGGTTGTTGATGATAGAGAAGTAATGAGCTCGCCCGGATGCTTTCCTTGTATCACTTCAATTGCCAACACGCCAAAACTATACACATCAGACTTTTCAGTTACCCTCGTTGTGTGTGCAAGCTCTACCAAAGCAAAAAATCAAATAAATAATAATTAAGAACAGAAACAGATTTATGGATATATGCTTGAAATGTCAGTTTAGGATCTCTGAATAAAACCAAACGTATGTTACCTGGTGCAATATATCCGATTGTGCCTGCAACAGCTCTCCAATTGGTGGATTCTTGATTTAAAAGCTTGGCCACGCCAAAATCAGAAAGACAAGCCTCAAAGTCAGACTTGAGCAAAATGTTCTTGCTTGATATGTCTCGATGAACAACTGAGGGTGAGCAATCATGGTGCAAGTAAGACAAAGCATGAGCAATTCCCTTAACAATATCTATCCTCTTGAGCCAATCCAGTTTCTTAGCTTCTTCATCGTTGCTCAAGATCATTGCCAAACTGCCTCTTTCCATGTACTCAAAGATTAAGAATGAGTGTCGAGCATGTGAGCAATATCCATAAAGTTTCACAATGTTTCTGTGCCTTACTTGCGTTAGTGCCCTTACCTCCTCTAGGAAACCATTACTAAAGCCTCTGATCTCGTCAGACGATGACGGGTGAATTTTCTTAACTGCTACAATAATATCATGTGATTCTAGCTTTGCTTTGTACACACTGGCAAACCCTCCCTTCCCGATACAGTAGGCTGCATCAAACTCATTTGTTGCCTTCAGGATTTCATCATACATTGCTCTTCCATCAAAAGTTGATACTGAAAACACATTTTCGCCATGTTTACATTCCACCTCTTCCTCCATCAGATTTTGCTTTCGTCGCCCGTAAATAATATAGAGTCCGGTGAATATACCAACAAGTGAAAGCACTCCTATAATAGGAAGTACAATCACAAGAATGATCAATTTCTTGTGGCTCTTCTTATTTTTCTTCACCGCAGAAGAATTGATTTCACAAGATTTTAGTCCATTTGTCAAAGTACTGCCTCCACATAGATCTTTATTCCCCTGTAATGCTTCTTTGGAAGCATGCATAAAGGCTTTATTGTTGGGAATGGGACCCCACAACTCATTGTAGGATATGTCTATGTCCGATAAACCAGGCATATTATCGAAAGATTTTGGAATGGAACCAGAGAGTTTATTATGAGAAAGATTGAGATTCTCCAAACTCGCAAGTACTGGAAGTTCTGAAGGTATCCCTCCTGTGAGTGAATTATAACTAAGATCAAGTGAGGAGAGTTGAGTTAATCTACCTGTCAGAATTGGAATTCCATTGCTAAAGTTGTTGTTGCTTAGGTTCAAGTAAGATAAAGATTGTAAGCTGCGGACCTCAATGTTTCCTGGTATGGACCCATTCAGTTTGTTTCTAGACAGATCAAGATATGAGAGATCAACTAGTGATAAAAGTTCTGGAGGTATAGCTCCAGAAAGTTGGTTGCCACTCAAATCCAGCTTCCATAGATGACTCAACTTCCCGAGTTCCTTTGAAATCACCCCTTCTAACCGATTTGTGGAGAGATCAAGTACTGTTAATTGAGTAGAAGTTCCAAACTCAACTGGTATGTTACCAGAAACATTATTCCTTGCAATTTGCAAGGTTGACAAGTTTTTGCACTTAACCCAGAGAGAAAGTTCCCCGAAAAATTTGTTGTCATTTAGATTCATGAACTTTAAATGGGGATAGACACCAAAGCTTTCCGAAATATTTCCTGTGAGTTGATTTCTATCGAACCGGGCTCTCACTAAGCTGGAGCAGTTTCTCAAGCTCCAAGGGATTGGGCCAATCAGTTCATTGTTGTTTACCGTCAAGATTTGAAGTTTTCCACTGCTACAAATCTTTTGTGGCAAATAACCAGAGAAATTATTCGTGTCCAATCCGAATATAACCACATTCATCAGGTTCCCCAATTCTTTTGGGATGGGACCTGAAAGTTTGTTGTCACGGAGGTAAAGTTTCTCTAACTCACTCAGATTGCCAAATGAGCCAGGAATGGAACCGTTCAGCTGATTCTGGCCCAGTTCAAGATCCGTGAGAGACTTCAAGATGCCTAACTCTTCAGGAATGGGACCGGACAGTTTATTAGTGTGCAAGGAGAGATAACTAAGCGAGGTTAGATTGCCTAATGATTTGGGGATTAAGCCAGAGAGATTGTTCTTGGACAGGACTAAACTTTGAAGTGATGTCAAGTTGCCTATTTCTGAGGGAACAGAACCCATTAGTTGATTGTTGGGCAGGTGCAAGAAAGTTAACTTTATCAAGTTCCCAAAAGTGGATGGGATACTATCCGTTAGAACATTTTGTGACAATAAGAGCTTCTCGAGATTAACAAGATTACCAAGTTCCCGAGGAATGGGACCTGAAAGACTGTTCTTGTAGAGATAAAGGTAAATTAAACTTGTCAAATTACCTAATGAAGCAGGGATGAAACCTTGAAGATTATTACTATACAAAGCGAGCTCAGAAAGATTCTTTAAATTGCCTATCTCTCGAGGTATAGAACCATTCAACTGGTTTTTTAACAGGTGAAGGGCCTCAAGATTTGTTAACAACCCGATTTCTGATGGAATCATTCCAGAAAACTGATTGTTTGAAAAAGCAAGATAGACTAGTTTGGATAGGTAACTGATCTCAGGTGGAATGGTTCCGAAAAGCCTGTTTACGCTGAGCTCGAAATATGTAAGATTGGGAAATGATGAGAAGGAGAATTGGTAAAGGGTACCTTGTACGCTTAATGATGTGAGGTTCAACCTGTTTACGCTTCCCTCGCTGTTGCAGGAAACTCCAAACCAGGTGCATGGTGCTGGAGACAAGACAGTACTCGTGTTAAGTTGGCTATTTGTAACACCAATAGTCCACGAATATAGCAGAGTGTCGTTGGGGTTTTGAAGGCTGGCTTTCCATTGAAGGAGAGCATTAGCTTCCTCCGGTAATGCAGAAGTTGAATTGGATTTGGCACAAGAGAAGATTATAATTGCCAACTGTAGTAATTTTATGAAGAAGTATGGCCGATTCAAGGTTAGAGAACCCATGTTTTGTTCTATTTTCATGGCTAAAAAAAAGTTTACTTTGTTTCTGTAAGTTCAGTGGATAATTTTAAGCTTTCTAGTCTTCTTGTTGGCGATGATTATTCCATTGGAAAAATGATGGTCGTGTGTAATGACTTTTGAGTCACTTTCTTTCTGAAACTTTTGTAATTCCACACACACGGCATTTTGACTTTTTTTCGGTTGAAACTTTCGTAATTCCACAACATATAGAACTCTTGGAGCAGGAACTGCAAAAATAATTCGTCTTACAAATCATTCTTCCATTGTTGAGTTCAGTTGAACCAAATGTTCTATGAATTATTTTAATTATGTATCACCATAGATATTATTGATTATTATTGTATAACATGATGCAGGGTCGGTCCTGACATTTTGGAGGTCCTGTGCAAAATTTAAAACTAGACCCTAAAATTGATAAAAGACAAATACCAAAAATTAAAGATATGTTACATATTTTATAATATTATCATATTTAAATTATTTTCCTAAAAATGAAGTACCAAAATTCCTAAAACTCCAAACTAGTATCAAACTTTTCTTTGAAAAGTATTATCGTTTTAAATTTCTTGAACCAAAATCTTCAATTAGGTCATCATAATCGATTTTTTTCAGAAAAAAATAAATAAAGATAGGCTACAAATTTCCATGAAATTGGCCCCCCTTAAATTTGGGACACACAAATTTAAGAGAAAATATTTTTATGGAAATGCTAGGAATTGATCTTCATACATTCATGCCAAACAAAAGAGGTATTTAATAATTATAGTACAAATCTTGAAAAAATTAACAATTATGATACTAATTCGTGTTAAATACACCAAACAAATTGCAGTTTAGTTCCCTTTTTTCTATGTTTTTTTGAATCAAATCTAAAGCATCAATCAATCATATGTAAAAGCAGTACTAAAAAAATAGAATTTTTTCCAAATTATAATATTAATGAATTTAGGGAGAAGTTGAGGAGAGAGGTAGAGAGAAAGATGCTGCAAGCCACAAGCCACAGGAAGAAATTTGTGTGATGGAACAATATTATATTTGGGCTAAAAAAATTCTTAAAAATGGGCCCCTTAAATTTGGGGGCCCTGTTCAACCGAACACAATGGAACACCCCAAGGGTCGGGCCTGACATGATGCTATTTTATTAATTATAAAATTATATTAGTTGCCCGTACACAATTTTAGAAAAATTGTATATTAAGTTGGAGATATAATTAGAATGGGTAGGATGACTAGGAATGTATAGAAATAAGATGTAAAATAAGAAGTTTAGAGGTTTTCTTAAGACTCAAAACTTATTTTTCTAATCAATCAATTTCCCTAAAATATTACTTTCAAGATAAAGGGTCTTCTTTGCTAATAAAATATTATGTGAGCCAAAAGTGTTAAAGCCTTTAAATGTTGAAGGAAAAATGATATAACGGACTTTTCAAAACCATAAATGTTGTAGAACCCATTTGATGACTCTTGCCTTGTTTCATTGTTGGCCAAAACTTCAAATACATCAAGTGGGTGCATTATTGAATACTCCATTCATCCCAAAATAAGTGTCATTTTAGTAAATTTTTTTTGTTCCAAAATAACTGTCGTAATAAGATTTCAACAAATATTTACTCATATTTTACCAAAATTATTCTTATTTACTACACTCAGATCAAATGCAATACAGAATGAATATTGTGAATGAGAAAATATTTGTATTCAATGCACGTATGACACTTTATCTTTAGACCACTTCCAACGAAGTAGCATCCGAGTAGCAAATGAGTATCATCTCTTCCAACGAGGTAGTATCTTGGTAGCATAGGAGTATCTTGGGAGCTTAAAATTGGATTGGGGAGCAAATAATGCTCCCTTAGCAATTGAGTATCAACGGGCCAAACCTTTGCACAAAACGACGTAGTTTTAGTTTAAAAGGGACTAAAACGGCGTCATTTTAACCAAAAATTTTGACAAAAAAAAAAAGGCGATGACAGGCTCTGCCGCGTGTCAGGCCATGTGTCGGCGCGTGGTTTTTTCGCCAAAAGTTATTTTCCTCTTCAATTTTTGGTCATTTTTCACTCCAAAAAAAAGTTTTTTTTTAATTTTTTTTCTTGTATTAAAGTAAACATATTTCTCTATAAATAGAGACTTGGTTTGTTTCATTTGGGTAACAAATAAATTTTCTACAAATTTTTGAAGTTTTTATCTATTTTTCTCTCTTTTCTCTTTAAATCTGATTTTTTGAATTAAAATTGTTGGAGTTAATACATTGCTGTAAGGGTGTTCTTGTTGAGTTGCTTAAAAGGGTAGCTTAATAGTATTTTTGTAATAAAATTGAACAAAAAGTAACTTAAGCTCCCCATTTAAGAATTCTTGTTGTCCATGCTCTTAATGAATGCACTCCCTACAAATTATCCAACCATTTATGCATTAAAAATATGAACAGTTTTTTTATTTTTTATTTTTAAACCCTCTCAAATACACACACCACATTAGAACACTAAAGATGAAAAGGCTAGAAAATGATAAGAAAACAAACGTGGAAATTTCGAAGGTGGAACACAATGAAGTGAAAAAAATTAATGTTTTAAAGTTGTAGGTACTCACTGGCACAGTACAACCTCTATTTATTGAGTAAGTGGGATGAGTTAAAAGGGTTGTTAAAACTTTGAGAAAAAATAGGATGAGTTAAAAGAGGGTTGTTAAGAGGAATGAAAAAAATACTCATGCAATTTATTTACAACAATTGAACTTAAATGTTGATAAGATGTAAATTAAATGGTTTCTCTTTCCTCTATGAGACAGAGTATTTTGAAATTCTACACAGCTCCTATGCACGCAATATCTCACAGACTTTAACAAGTTTTATCATGTCGATAAGATGTTAAAGATTTATTTTCTACCTTATTTGATGAGATGCATGCTTTTTAAAGAAACCAATTTCTACACAGCACTCAATGCAAATATCTGTCGGAAGAACTCAACGGAAACTTTTTCAAGTTAAAGTCAAATTTAGGGAGAGAATTGAGAGAATGAATTGCTTAATTTCCAATGAACAATGTACAACCTATTTATACTAATATAATGATCAATCGAAGCTAATTCTAAGGCTAAGAAATCTTGATCCTCTAATCATGGGATCTCATCTATGCTAAACAGAGTAAGTCGATCAAGGCTATCTATTTACAAATATTACAAGAATATTCATGAGTTAACACTCCCCCTCAAGTTGGGGCATACACATCAACCATGCCCAACTTGCTTAGTGAGTCATAAAATGTTTTTCTGGAAATCCCTTTTGTAAGGATATCGGCAAGTTGTTCTTTAGTGGAGACGTAAGGAAAGCTAATAAGGTTGGCATCTAGCTTTTCTTTTATGAAATGACGATCAACCTCCACATGTTTAGTTCGATCATGCTGGACTGGATTCTGCGATATATGAATAGTTGCTCGGTTATTGCAGTATAAGTGCATAGCATTTTTAGGTTCGAAACCTATATCACACATCAAATTTCTCAACCACAACACAATTCACATACTCCATGAGCCATTCCTCTATACTCAGCCTCAGCACTTGATCTAGCCATAATATTCTGCTTCTTGCTCTTCCATGCAACAAGATTACCTCCTACAAATGTGAAGTACCTGTAGACACTCAGAATTCGTACACCTACATTATACGAATTGTCCAATAAACAACTGTTTATTTACAAATGGATTAACACATGTTTCTATGATTATTTCAGGAAATAACATACACAACAGACTGTCAACGTCCAACAAATACAACGAGCTTCGGTTAGATAACCATCAAGGGTCAAACTCGAAAATACAATAGGACTAACGACGTCCAAACACACAAACAATCTTTTGTTAGATCAACATCAAGGGTCTAAACTGAAGATACACAGCTTAGAGGGGCCAAAGTGCAACACACAAAGCCTGGAAAAGCCAAAAACATGGTTTGGTGCGCTGAAGCCTTGCTGAGTGCGCTGATACCACAAAACATGGTTAGGTGCGCAGGCACCATGCCAGGTGCGCTGCGCACCAAACTCTGCAATGCCCCAGAAGTCAAGCCGTCTGGCTGCTGAAGACTTTGAGGGCTGGAGGAACCTTCCTCCTTGCTTGGCCCCGAGAGTAACATCAAATATCTCTCCCAAGCTCCCCTATATAAAGAGATGATTAGCTCTCTCTTTCACAAGAGACAATAACATGAAAAACACTGATTGAACTCCCTCAAAGAGCTCTCACACACACACATACACAACTCTCTCTCTATTAAGCCTCTTTTTGAGGAAGAAAAGGGAGAAAAAAAGAGAAAAGAGTATTGACTCTCTCTCAACACACACAAAACGTAAGTCTTCTTTTCCTCGATTGGTAGCAGTGGAAGCACAACGGTCAGGCTACGAGCTAGCTTGATCTGGTATAATACAACGGCCTAGAACTTGGCCCGATTTCTGTAAAATGACAGAAGGTAACCCCTTTCGTTCGTTAGTCTATTTAGATATGTAAATAGATGTAATAAATGTATGTAATTATTTTAAATACATATCAATATATTAAATACATGTAAAGTGTATATTTTTGTAAATAATAAACTTGCGATAATTAAATACAAGCATGCAAATGTGTAGAGACCGAAAGGGCGACTTGGGTGCGTAAAACCTTCCCAATTCGTAACTTGGCCCTCGAACCCATAATCTAAAGTTTTTCTCCGGTTTACTTTATAAACGAGAATGGCGACTCTATTTTCAAAGATAAACATACTTTTCATGTTTATCAGATCATAAAATCAATAGAGGAAAATCATGAGACAAGAGCGAAAAAGGCCCAAAGGGACCGATTATTCCAAAAGTCGGATCCGGGGTGCTCATAGTGGCGACTCCACTGGGGACATTTATTTTTAAATAAACAAAAAAGAGTGCCAGACTCATTTTTTTATACATAATTGCATGCTTACATATTTAAATATCGCAAATTTGTGTGATTTGTATATAACATGACTAAAATGTTATTTGTGTAGTATTTACTACCCTGTCCATACTAACCCCTGCAGGTACAAATTCGTTTATTCTTTATTTTGTACATTTATTTCGGGCATCAATGCCCATCATTCGAATGTACATTCATTTATGTATTTTTTATTTTGAGAAATAGGACACAAATGTAATAAGTTAGAAATAGGATAAAATTCTCATTTTTTTTCATTTCTTTTCTCTTCTTTCCTCGAGGTTTTAAACCCTCGATCTATGGATGTGTTTCCTTTCTTGCTAGTTTCAACTGCTAACAAAAACACAACCCACATCACATGAATCAGAAAAAATGGACATATTTTCCTCTTATTCTGTATATATCTGTCTCACTTTCATTTACATATAAATTGTAAAAAGAGTCTCTTAGATACTGCGCACACACGTGCACTCATCTATTCTAAACTGTTACCAAGCTTCAAACCCTGGTATAGCCACGTTAGAGTGAAACTGGGTAAGTCATGCGCCCAGCATTCCTTCAGCAGACACTATCCCTTTCCGCGCGATTACTAATCGTCCCCCAGGAAGTAAGTCATCCTAACATTGCATAGCCAGTACGCGTAATTCATATAGATTTCTAGGACACTTCAAAAGACCGGTTGGTTCTTATTGTCATAAACATACTTTGTCATTCCTGTGCATAAAGACAAAAAGAAAGAAATCAGATCAAAAAAGAGTCATTGATCGACAAAAAAGTCTGTTTGATCACAGCAAAGAAAAAAGATGTTGAGAAATAAACACCAAAGAAATACAAAAAAGAGTCATATTCTCCCAAAAGAGAATCATGGTGATCAAAAGGTCGACAAACAAAATCCTCATGCACAGGATTAACAAATAAGTCCATGACATATGCCTAGACAATTCGGATGGTGGATCCTGAAGAGAATATAGTCCCTTCACCTGAGATCTGTCCAATCTTGGGGAGTCGAAATACAGGTGGAATACGAAGGTCCTATATTCTGGCGAGAGAATCCACTATTCCAAGAATGGTTCACAAGTTAAAACAAAGCATTGTCGCTTGTTCAACCATCTTAAGGTGAGTCGTGTCAAAAGGAAAAGAGGAACAATAAAATTGTGCTGTATCCAGAAACAATTCCAGAACCTAACTCCTACCCATATCCCAACCTTTCAGAAACCTGGCCTTGAATTGGAGGAGAACTAGTACTGGGAGGTTTACAAGAGTAGCTTGGATTCAGAATCAAGTACAGAAAGTCTGCATTAGAATCAGATGGCCGATCAGGAAGATAGAACTGCTGCAGGACATGACACAGGGGCTCCAGGATACATTTCGACCCCAGCAATGCAATAGTGGATGGATCAAAACATGGAAACCATGATCAATAGGTTTTCAGCCCTTATTAAAAGTCAAGGGGCTAGCCGTAGGACTGCATCTGTCTCTGCAGGAACTGTTGACCCATCACCCTCAAGCGTGAATGCGAATCTGCCCAATCCAAACACCTATCCTACATACCCACATACTTATTCTCCGTATCTATATCCTTCATACCCAAATACTTACCCATCCTATCCTAATACATTCCCTCCTTAGCTAAATATCAATCCGAACATCCATCACCAGTCTCAGACTACCACAATCGCAATCCCAAATACTACTACACCTCCTACGACTTGTATTATATCTCCTCCTACCAACATTCCTTTCCCTAATCCAAATGCATTTCCATTCTACATGACCAATCCAATCCAGGATAGTCCACATTTAAACCCGAACAGTTACAACCCTCAGCCTTCAACCAAACCAATATATCCATTTACTGGCTATGCACCACCTTATTTAGTTCCTCCAGTAGGACAGTTCCCGGGCACATGCAGCTATGGTTGATACCAACGATGCTGAACTTGCAAACAAAGGGGAGATCAGAGAATTAAAGGACATGGTTCTGAAAGTCTTGAACAAAGGTGAATTCACCGCCCAAGCAATGACACTGCAGCCTGCTGCCATTTTACCACCAAAATTTAAAATTCCTGATATCGAGAAATTCGATGGGACAGGATGCCCTATTGCACATCTTAGGTCTTATGCCCATGCTATGCAGCAAAGAGGGGCAAGTTTCGAAGCAATGACCTCCAATTTCCACTTAACTTTAATTGGGGCTGCCAAGCAATGATTCATGTCTGTGGACAGCACTGTGATTGCTACATGGGATAAACTCGCGGATGAGTTTTACAAAAGATATAAAGATAACAATAATTGGAAAAAGCACAAGAGAAATCTTGATTCGTGCACCCAAAGAGAGAAGGAGACATTTTTAGAGTATGCCGAGAGGTGGAGAAAGAAGATTGCCCAAACCCTGGACATGCCTACTGTCGCGACCCGACCCGAGATTCGATGTGAATCTCGTTTGGTCCGCGAGTAAACGGGGAAACACAAAAGTAGCATCTCAAAAATTCCTTTTAAAAAGAATGCAAAGTCATGAGAAAAACCTGTAATGCACGTGCAAGTTTTCTTTAAAACAACAATAGCTTTAAACAAAACTAAACCTCAACGGCGAAACAACAAGCCGGAGAAACAACACGTTAGCTAGCAACAACTACCACGAGCTAACAAGCTCGGTATAAACATAAACCATATCAAAGTGCGTGGAATTGAAAATTAACAAATATATACAACAGCACGGCAACCATGCCGGCATAACAAAAGAATATCAAATAACAGTCGAGACTACTACCCAACAAATACATTGTTTAAATAACAAGTACACCCTCGGCCTCACCAAAAGAAAATACTAGGCACAAGGTGCACTACCAAAAGAAGACGATCGACTGGAATAGAACTCGAGCAACTAGGGATTCCTCACCGGCCCTTGATCTAAGGAAAACAAATAAACACGAAACGGGGTGAGTCGAAACTCAATAAGCTACTAATGCAACAATATGGCATGCTAGATGCAAGACAGTAAATGTAGCAAGTATTCATGCCATCACGAAACAGTCTCAATACATAACGAAAGCAACAAGTATTGCACATAGCCAAACAACCCCATACTACACAAGAGGCTCAACGATCGCCAACCGTCTCATACCGGTTGGAAACCATGACTAACATTCGCTTATACAGGAAGCACATAAGTAAACAAGTTACAAAGGATACGGCGTCGAGGTACACCTCCGACCAAACCAATACTTCCAACCAACCAACCAATATAATACCAAATGTAGAGTCGTTGTTGACGTACTCGATCAAGAAAACCAATAACATAACACAGTGTGAACCATCTTTTGTATTCACGTCGACGGGTGATCTCGGTCCCTACAACCTAAGAATCAACCACGGATATAGCTTACCATGGTTGCGTTTATTCTGTACAACAAATGGCACTATACCCCTACCGTGGCCAACGGTAGGGCGAGGCCTGATGTATTGGCCTTCGACTATTACGTAGCCCCAGCTCCCGCAATAATCGAGTGTCAATACACCGCCAACACATATGCCATGGACTTAACTAAATGCACAAGTAGATGTTTACTCGACATTTAAAATAAAAGGTCATATATACTCCAAAGTAGGGAGTATACCACAACAATAACATTCAACAATGATACGAATGTCACAAGTGAGTTATATCCCACACCACAAATAATCAACTTATAAACATTACGACAATTTACGTAACATCAATACACACAACCGGTGTAACCAACTTTCCAAACGAATCACTCGAATCATCCAAGAATTCCCAAATCACACACGAGGTCTCATAAATTATGAAATCCTAACGAACTTCGTTAGAGTCATTTTTGGTTTCTAATGAGTTCGAGTTTACGTGAATTAATCATACCGTAAACTTAACAATTACTAGTCATATTTCACATTTCTAACATGTAAACATGAGTCTCCCAACACACCCAAAAAGTCAACCACGAATTTAACAAGTCAACATAGTCAAACATACTCAAAATTGATGATTTCTAACATATTTCATCAAATAACAAGTCCATGATGAATAACAATTCATAATTGAGGAAGAACAAGGGATAGTAGCTTACTACTTGAAGATTCAACCCAAGCAAAGTTACATGCAAGGCTATGAATGGCTTCTCCTAGCCAAGGGCTTCACAATGGTGGTGTTGGATTGTGATTTGGTCTTCAATTGATCAAACTACAAGGGTTTCTAACACAAACTCTTCTCCTTTCTCTCTCAACTTTGCCAAGGATGAAGATAGAGTTATGAAGAGAGTCTTGACTCTCCAAAGGACTTAAGGTGACTAAACAAATCTGACTTTCCATGCCTTGGTCGTGGCTTGATCTCAGCCTTTGAGATCAAGTCAAATGGTCAATAACTTAAAATTTTGTCTAACAAAAATAACAGAGTCTGACGCTTCGCACGGCCGTGTCATGTAAAGGCACACGACCGTGTCACTCTCGCACGGCCGTGCCAAGAAAGGCTGCACGGCCGTGCCAAACTTACTGGAATGTCTGGCCACCCTTGCACGGCCGTGTCAAGCAAAGGTGCATGACCGTCTCACTCTCGCACGACCGTGCCAAGAAAGGCTGCGCGGCAGTGCCAAACTTACTGTCCAGGCCCACTTCTAATTATCTCTATTTCCTCGATTTGATCATATAGCCACCCTAGGTGTGATTTCACAACACTTATAACACATATCCATACACTTGAAAAGTGTACAACAAACTCAAATGCAAGCATATTTGATTGATATATGCACATGAAATGACGATGTCAATGTAAGAGACGTAAACATAGAAGGAATGCGAATGATATAAATAGTGCGGGTGTTACACCTGACCCAACTGAACAAGTCAGGATCTTCTTGAGAAATCTTCAGTCGATTTACCTGGATCGTATGCGTTACCTTCATTATGCTGACTTCTCTGCAATCTTAGATATCGGATTCCGCATCGACATAGAGATCCGTACCGGACAGATCAAGGTCGATCCCCTTCCAAGCTCATTTTAATACTCCAAAGGAAAGGCAACAGCAACGTCTGCACCTGTTGTAAATATGTTAGAGAATGTTTTGACTATGGCTTTGCCAGTTGTACAATCTGCTCAGAATTATGGAAATATGCCTTTCAATTATTCACCTGATGGGTTTGTAAATGCATTGGGAAACAACAATAACAGAGGTGCAAGAAATAATTTCCACAGAAATGATAGACAATTTGATGAGTTGTACGCTCCCATGTCATTGATTTTTCAGGGGCTGAAAGTACAAGGAGTCCTCAAACCTATCGAAGGTTACAGAAGGTTACAGACCTCCCAACCCATTGCTTGCCACATGGGACCATGCAAAATATTGTGAAAGTTGTTAAAAAAGAAGGACCTGGGTCATTGTATCTCCGGCATTGATGAGGTCAGTTGTTTAAGGATTTCTTCCTTTAGGCCTGTATGAACTGTCAAAATATTTACGTGAATTGGCCTTTGAGTCCAATAATAGCTTCTTGAAGATTGCATCTAGAATGCATTTGCCACTTTACTGGCCGAATCCAGTGGAACTCCTAAAGGTATTCTGATGTAAAGACTTTCTGAACCCTTTAGACCTTGTCTTCAAATAGTATGATCTCTTAGTACCATAAAAATATGAAAGTAAACGTACATTCTTAAGACGTTGGACTTGCAGTGTGGACTTTAACTTGTCAATAAAAATGCCTTTTCATAGGTTCAATTACAGGTGAACCCAAATGTAAAAGGAGGGGCTATTGGTGAGTTGCGAAAAATGGCTACAGAAGAGGGGATAACATCTTTTTGAAAGGGGGGTTGGCCCTGCAATGGTCAGGGCATCTGCTTTGAGTACATCACAGCTCGCAACATATGATGTGTTCAAGCAGGTCAAGTTCTAAGCATGCAATTTGTAATTTCCATAGTTTTTGAAGAGTTCAACTCCTACATTGTGCCAAAAGAATAGTTCTAAGCATGCAATTTGTAATATCTTCATTAACCCAACTGCAAACTCATAATCACAGCGGTAGTTCAATTTTTAAGTTTTATCTAATTTTACAACCACGTAGTTATACACTCAAGCTTTAAAAGAAAGCAACAACAATACAACCAAAAATCCATCTAAAAAGTGTGTGGAATCAATCAGAGCAGTCCCGCATAAAAGATAAAGAAAAAAGGAAAAATGAAGAATGTAATGGAATATAAATGTTACTTTCAAATCGAGATACAATCGTGAAACGGATTACACAATTGGAAATTTGGGAGGACTTACAGTTGGGTGAAGAAGGAGATGAAAGGGACTGGGAGCGAGCCTTCTCTTCGGAGAGAATCCCTCTTCGTGGGTATCCCTTCAATTTAATCAAGGCATTTAATTTCAAATTACGAAACTTTGGATTGTCATCATGGAAAACATAAATCCAAGGCCTTCTACACCTAAGTAGCGAGTGGTGGCTAGGGCGTGGTGGCAAGGGAGGGCGTCGGAGATGCCGCTGTGGCCGTGTTCCATGTCGGCCGGAGAAGAGGAAGAGGTCGTTGAGGGGTGTGAGGGGTAGAGTCGGTGGATGGAGGTGAAGTGAGGTTTTGGTGGTGGGTAATTGGGTAATTAGGGATTTGAAAGGGAAGGAAGAGATGGGTTTTCATGGATTGGAGAGAGAAGACGATGACGAAGGGAAGCGGTTGAGGTGGAGGAAGGAACCGCAGGGAGAGAAGACGATGACGAAGGGAAAAGGTTGAGGAGGAGGAAGGAACCGTAGGGTAGGAAGCGAAGAATAACCGCACTTCGCACATGTGCACTCCCAAATTCGATCTCAGCCGTAGAAATTTAGTAACTTGGTAAATCTGAGCCAGTAGTTAGCCTCAGTCAATTGCACACGAACGAAGTGAGCGCTATTGTATTATAGATTTCTCCGTATTTCCCAACATTTATGCATCGCATGGTTAAAGAGAGTAATTGTATATTATGTCCTAATTCCTCGTGATGGAATTAAAATACTATTTGTAAATAAATTATGAAGTGACAAATAAAGTTCATGGATGATGTTGGGCCTAGTTGACCCAGTTTAATGGGCCACGGCGTAGGTCATGCGTTGCAGACCTGACTTTCGGGCTCGGGTCGCTTACACTCTCACTCTCGTACACACACAAAATAGAGAAGAATCATTCAAATATTTGTGCACAAGCCTATTTATTTTTGACTCTTTGACTTGACAAGTACCTCCATGCTGCATTTTAAATTTATCACAAATTATCTTAGCTTTACAATACTTGGAAACTCTAATACATTCATCAATATCAAGATCACATAGTAAAATCAGGCATAGCTTTAGAATGAAGTGAATCTTTCTTTTTGTCATTTTCGTTATACTTACTCGAATGCTTAGGAACTTTCTTATCTTCCACAATTTTTGTACCTTCTACGTACCCTTGTTGCACAATTGTCCGCAAATCATAATCTTGTAGTTTCAAAAATATTTTCATTATCATTTTCCAAGAAGAGTAATTAGAGCCATTAAAAAATGGAGGTCTAGTGGTAGATTGCCCTTCGGCATAGTGTGCATGAGGTGTAGCAATTTTACTCTAAGACCGTAAAGCCTTTTTAAAATAGAGCCCAAAACTCTAATACCAATTGTTACGGAGGTGGCTATCCAAAGAGGGGGTGAATTAATTAGGATTTTAAAATTAATTCTCTACAAATCTAGCATATAATAAAACTAACTAATTTTTCACACACTTGTACTCCTAAATTATCAATTCACAAAATATTCATGGCATAATAAATATAAAAAATATTAAGTGCCTGTTTGATTTAGCTGATGAGAAATGAGTTATGACTGATGACTTATAGCTGATAACTTATGACTGATGACTCTTGAATTGGTGTTGTTTGATTTAAGTTTTCGAAGTACTGATGAGCTGTCTTAAGTTAGTGTAACTGTTTGATTAATAAGTTGAAAAAGTGCTAAATTAAAATATAAGACCAAAATTCCCTCATCATTAAATATTCTTTGAATCATTATTATTATTTATTTATTATTATATTTATAATTATTTATTATTGATATATATATATATTATTAATATATATTTTTATTTTTATTATTATCATTATTCACTATTATTTATTTATTATTATATTTATTACAATTATTATGTATTACAATTATTATTTATTAATATTAATATTTATTATTAATATTACTAAAATTAAAATTAAAATTATTATTATTTATTAAAATTATTATGTATTATTTTATTTTTATTACTATTATTATAATTTATTATTAATATTGTTATAATTTATTATAATACTTATGAGTATTATCTATTCTTATTATTATTTATTAATATTAATATTATTTAAAAAGTTTTACTAAAAAAATGGCCTACTTATTTTTGAAAAGTAAAAATAAGCACCATGCCTAGTGCTTATAACTTATGGCCTCACATGTGCTTTAAGTGATTTGTAGATGACTTATGATTTATCTCCCCATAAATTAAACTAAACACTTCAAAAACAACTTATAATAAATCTATATATATATATATATATATATATATATTTAAAGTTGGTGAGGATGCCTCTAAGTGTGCCACCTCATCCAACTTTTGGTTCCTTTGATTCTCAAGCCTCCAAGTAAGCATGACCTTTGGAGTGAAATGGCTTTTCATTTCTAAGTCATTAGAAAATAACAATACATAATAATAATAAGTTTTACAATATGTATTAATATTAGTTAATACTAATAGGAGAAGGACTTTAGGAAATAAAATAATGTTGTCATTGAGATTTGAACCAACACCCTTTTAAATATGATTATACACCTTAAACCAACTCAACCAATTATATTATATGTAAAGATTTTAAGAACATATATTATTCTATAAATTATTTTATAATATAAACCAACTAGATTTTATTTTTATATATGATACTCTCTCCATGTCAAATTGAGTCTCATATTTTTATTTAAAACGTTCTAAAATAATGTATATAATATGTGATCCATATTAACAAAACTTTAAATTATTTATTCAAAATTGATGCTTATGTTTTATTGATATTTGTGTAAATTTCTTTTTCAAACTAATAGTGTATAAAAAATATGTAAATATATATAGTATCCAATTAAACATTTTTTAATCATTGAATAATCTCCAAAAATTATTTCAATAATATAATTGTATTCAATTCTTAAACAATTCTCATTTGTTCAGAAAAATGTTATATTTTTCAATATGTCCCAAAGTAAATATTTTATTTTTAATTTTGTAAATTTTTTCAAATATTTGTCTAAAATATCTTTACTAAGTGCAAGATGAAAAAAAGAGATAAAAAACCCAATAATATAATATCATTAAAGGGTACTAAAAAATTTAAAAAATGTATAGAAACAAAAATATATGTACTGACCACCAATAAAAAATACTTATTTTGAAACGAAAATATTATAATAAACAACTACCAATTTATATATTTGACAACACTTAACTTTTGTCAGACATGAAGTAAACAAACTTCTATATTCAATAATGATAATTTTTTTCAAAAATATTTTTAAAATGTATCAATTGAACACAAAAGTTAAATTGCACTCGTGCATTACACGGGCTCTATAACTAGTTATAAGTAAGACGAGGTAAAATGTTAAGGGAGAGAGAATCAAATGCATCAATTTATCATTGTTCGGCCTTCTAACCCCAAGGGCTACGTCCACTCCCCAAGCCTCTACTTGAGATCCATTTTTAATTCACTAGTTTATCCTCACGGGCCTAACTTCTTAAAGGCTCAAGCCAAACCTTTATAATCAAACTTTCACCAAGACTACTTTCTGTAAGTTTAGTTTTGTTACAAATATCATCACTACGAAATTCACTCATAAAGAGTAGATTTACAAGTGAAAGTATAAGCTATAGATGTTTTCTCAATAGAATAACTGCAATAATGATCTTTAGTTGTTTTTCTTCATGTATCTTTTGAAAAGTCAAGGATTGCAATTTATTGCATAACTTGAAAAAATAATTCCGTTGAGATCTTTCAACAAAATTATGCATTGACCGTAGCAGCGTAGAAATCGGCTTCTTTGAAAAAGCATGTATCTCATTAAATGAGCTAGAAAATTAAATCTTCCATATATGATAAAATTTGTCAAACTCTGTGATATATTATGTCCACCGGAACTGTGTAGAATTTTCAAAGTACTCTACTTGATAAAGGAGAGAGATATCATTTTGTTTACACCATATCAACTATTTAATAATGCATTTACTTGATATATTGAATTTTTGTGTAGAATTTTCGAAGTACATACTCTACTTGGTAAAGGAGAGAGATCATTTAATTTACATCATATAAACTATTTAATAATGCATCCACTTGATGTATTTGAAGTTTTGGCCGAAAATGAAACAAAGAGAGCGTTAGGAAATGGGTTCTACAACATTCATGGTTATGAAAAGTACATTACATCAATTTTCCTTCAACTTTCAAAGGCTTAACAGTTTTGGCTCACAAAATAGTTTATTAGCAAAGAAGACCCTTTATCATGAAAGTAATATTTTCGGGAAATTGATAGATTCGAAAAATATGTTTCGAGTCTTAAGAAAACCTCTATTGCTTATTTAACATTTTAATAACATTTCTACCCATTTTTAGTCATCATACCCATGTCGTATGACTTTGTTTTCGTTTTTTTGAGTTAGTATGGACTACGGCAATGTGAGTACTTGACTTAATGTTTGGTGAAGTCTTTTCTTTTATAAGAGTTTTTTCCTTGGAGCTGAGAAAGAAGGCCACACTGACTTTGATTTAGTCAAGTCTATTCAAGATTCCAATTCAAAACCGGTGGTTGTGAGTGGTCGGTCGCAGTACACATAAAGAGGCCGGTCCACTGCTCAGTTCAAGTTGTAGGTAATTAAGTCATATATATTCCACTTGCAAGTTGAGTTAACAAATTGTGGTTCTAGCTAGCTAGTAGCTCCATAAACCATGCATTTATAAAGGATTGTTCTACCAACTTAATACGCAATTTCTTCTAAGTTGTGTACGCTCGTAACTAATTTAATTTTAACTTTAATAAAATATCGTGTTAGACGATAATAATTTGCGATATCGATGGAGAGACATCATTAAAATAATTCATTGAACATTTGGTTTAACAATCTCCCATTTTTAATGATGGCAAACCCATTAATATGTATTATGTACGAACCAAATTTGCTCCCCCCCGTAATGTTATATATATGAATATAATATAAGGTTTTTTAATATATATATATATATATATATATATTTTATTTATTTTTTATGCAAGGCTGCTTACTGGACGGCTATAGAGGTAGAGGTCGTTGAGGGGCGCATGGATAGTATAGGCTCGTCTGTGCCTTGGAACCCTCAAATAGGGCAGTCAGTCTCTTCTCAAGGACAGAAGAAGAAGGGATAGAGTGTACGGGATGGGCAAGCACGGGGCAGTCGCGCTCAATCTGTCGTTGACCCGCTCTTCTCAGGGTTCCCCATCAACGGCGCGATCAACGGCGCGATCTCATCCTCGCAGGATCCGTAAAATGTTCAGCGCATGATCAAGGAGAACTGAGAGATTCAAGAGCAGCTGATGAGACGTGACAAACCATGGCAGAGTAGTAGCAAGTGATCGACGAAATGCGCACTTTCTTACAACAACAGTATCCACAGCGGCAGCAACGCCCCTCTTTCTCTCCCCCAACTCTTATTTTGTTAGAAATTTATTCGATAATGCATACCGCCCTAACTCAGGGGACTTATGATTATATATAAATTTGTATTTTTATTTATTAATATTTGTTTAATTAAATATTTTGTTTTTGTTCGGGTGCAATTTAATGTTTTGTTAATTATAGATGAATTTGTGTTAAATCAGGTACCCAAAATTATAAAATATTTTAAAATTTTAAAACTATAACTTTTTTATTTTTTTATTTTACTAATGAAATATTTTGCAGGTAAAGAAATATTTTTTTAATTTTATTTACCGATGAAATATTCCCTCGGTAATTTAATTTACCTTTGAAAGCTCCAGGTTCTGATCAATGCTATATAACAATATTAATTAAGCTCTGATACCAATTGTAAGTTTCATGTTCTAATCAATGACACTCTTTGGTATAGATCAATTTTAGATCAATTTCAACAATAGCATGACACCAGTTTCCATTGAATCAATTGATTTCGATTTTACAGTGAACACGATTATAGCAACTTGAAGAAACTCAAAAAAACGAAATTGAATGAGGAGAAACTTTCGAATGTGATATGGAGGAAAATTTTGGTAAGAAATCGCAATGGAAAGAAAAACGTAACTACTAAAACATCATATGTTGTTACGAGGAAAACAAAAAATGAAATCGGCCTGCAATTATTCCTATTTTAAATCAATTGCGAGGAATTTAAACAGTGTACTATTGTTCTCATTTACCATGTTACCTATAAATATTGGGACTTTGCTTCCCTCTTGCACTCATAATAAACACCAAACTAAGGTTGATTGAATTCTTTTTTCAGTTTAGGGATCGGAAACTATAATCAAGTTCGATTTCAAGGGCCAATATTTAACTTCAACACTAGATGGCGTTTAAGCCTTTATCTTTCCTATTGTGCATTATCCTGTTCATTTCCGTCCTCTTTGTTGGTCAATTTGCAACTACTGCTGCTGCTACTCGAGGTACGTACTGAATCTTTTCACTCATTGTTAGGTACAGCTTAACACAGTTCTTCCTTAAACACACACACGCACACACACACACACACACCACACCCTCAGAAACAACGCCTTTGTTCATAAGAATTAGGCCACAACCACCCTACTACACGATAGATAAAGCACACACACACACACACACACACACACACAATACACACAAGACATCACACACACACACACACCACATACTCAGAAACAACGCCTTTGTTCAAAAGAATTAGGCCACAACCACCCTACTGCACGATAGATAAAGCAGCTATATGAAGTGTAATCCAATATAATCTCATAAGTTATAAATTTGCTTGTTGAAGGCTCTAGCTTCCTCATTGAAATAGCGCCAGATTCACCCCACATGGGAGGCAGCATCATAGCTCCAAATTCACCCCGCAACCGCGAGAGAGACATCATAGATATAGATATGCCCCCCATGGAAGGCATTAGTGAAATCCCCACCCAAGCACCCACGCAACAGGCTGGAGCATAGTCATTTTATTCTTCTCTTGTAAGAAGGCGTTTCTGCCTTAGCGGTTAACAACATCTATTAAATATTACTCCCTCAGTCTCTCTAAATAATTGTTCTTTTTAAATTTTTACTAAAATTAATAAAAAAGTTTATTTTTGGACTATTTTAGTAGCATATGTGAATTAATCTTCTTATTAATGTCCACATTTGACATTACACTAGTATATGATATATGTGAAATGTAAAATTAGTAAAACTATACAAATAATAGATACTCATTTGGAAACAGTAAATAAATAAATAAATAAATAAAAATGAATCCCCATTTAGGATCGGTGGAAGTATAATGTTTAAAACAAAATTTCTTTTATTTATTCATCATTTGAGACCTAAAATGGATTTGCAATGAAATTATGGATCTCATTTAGGAAACCTTTTGTGTTAATACAAATTACCATTGAGAATCAACAATGAAATTCTCCCGTATGATGCTTCTTCTTTACTCGTACATGAATTTATTATTATTATTATTATTTTTGTTTTGTGTGGATATTTTTGGATTTTCAAAATCAATACAAGTTTTATAATGGAGGTTCAGGCAAAGCAAAAAGGTTAACATTTTTTTTTAAATGAAACTGAAAATGAACAACAAGAACTAGAGCTGGTAATGGGCTGGGCTGGGCCGGCTCAGTGCAAGCTCACCGGGCCAACACTTAATATTGGGTCGGGCCGGGCCGGGCCGGGTCCAATTCTCCCAGGGCCTAAGAAAAGTCAAGCCCAGTCCAACCCACCAAACCCCATCGGGCCATCGGGCCAAAAAGCTCTTGTTGAAAAAATAAATAAACTAAAAAGAACAAGCCAATTGCCAAATCAAGTTTTAAGTTACTTATTAAACAAAAGAAATACTATGATTCATTATTTGTGCTAACTACTAAAGGTAAAACAATGCCAACAACAGTAGCCAATCATCACGCATTCAGTCATTCACACTACAGCTTAAGATGAATTACAACTTACAAGCTTCATTGGCATTGTTTGAAATAAATACTCCATCCGTTCCAGGCAAATAGTCCACTTTTCTTTTATAGAAATCAAAATAAGACTAAATCAAATAGAAAATTTACATACTTTACTTATGTTTTAAGAAATAAAATTTCATTAATTAAAAATTATTTTAGTAATACTATAGATTACAATTTTAATAACTTTGTAAAAACTACTAGATTTATGTTAATTATTGGTCAAACTTTAGTTTAGTTGACAAAAAAAAATCAAAACTGGACTCTTTGCCTGAAACGGAGGTAGTAGCTGCTAAGTATCTAAAAGGGCTTAAGATGGATTACAAGCAAATTAAAAAACTAAAGTTTCCTGCCAAGTTCAATAAAGAAAGTCATATTACAAAACTAAACAAAAGCAATAGTGTGATAATTCCTCCCAAGAAGTGGCCTGACTTAAACAATTAACCACCTTGTGCCCGTGTGGTGTGGCTTCAGGCTTGTGTGGTGTACTGAATACTCATGTGGTATGCTGTACTGTTGGCCTGTTGCTTGTGTGGTGAAAGTGTGAAAGAGCTGTGAGCCTGTGAAGTAAAGACCGAAGTGGTGTAAAAAAAACAAAAAACAATAATAAAATACTGCAGGGCTGGGCTTAGCCCAAAAAACCTGGGCTTTTTTGACCTAAGCCCAATTGATTCGTCGGGCCTATTGGACCGGGCCAAAAGGACCTGCATTTTTTTAGGCCTCCAAATATTGAACTTTAGCCCATGCAAACATTAGGCTGATTGGGCCGGCCCATTGGGCTGGGCTGATTTTGCCAGATTTAGCTGGCGTGGAGAACGCCGTAGGAGATAGTGTAACGATGGTTTATGTAATTGCATGTGAAATAGATTAAGACAGAATATGAGTACATGTAAGTCTTATCTATGTACTCCTTGGTTGCCAAACCGGGGACTTTGTTAAAAATTAAAAGTGTGTTATTATTATGATGTGACTAGTGGTTTTTTCCTTGTGTGATCAAAACAACATGACAGAGGGAACAAAATAAATATTATAAAATGTGTAAGTAATTGACCGAACTCGAAGGCTACCTACGTATCTCATCAAGAGAATCAGGTTGGATCGTAGTTCAACCCAGATTTGCGAGAGACGGAGATTTTTATTTCTTTTTTCCAATGTTTTGTCTCTCTCATTTCTTTTTTGAACTCTAAGTTTTGCCTAGGCCGCCCTTTCAGGTTTTTAACCTACCGAGTTATTTATTAGAAATGGGAGAAAAGTATTTACAAACACAAGGACAACTAAATACACAATAGCTGAGCGGCCAACTACGCGTAGTACTTCTTGAGCTTGTCCATGTTGAAGTGCTGAATGAGGTCTTCTCCATTTTCATTGGTGAGGAAGACTGTGCCGCCTGACTGTATAAGCCTGACTACATATGGTCCCATCCATGGTGATTTCCACTTTCCAAAACTATCGATGTAGCTAGGCGGCTTTTCTCGGAGAACCAAGTCACCTACTTTGATGTCTCAGGCTTTGACCCATTTGTTGAAAGATTGAGCAATCCTCCTCTGGTATGCTCGTGTGTGCTCTAAAGCCAACAATCTCCTTTCATCTAGGAATGCCAGTTCATCATACCGATGCTTAAGCCAATCAGCTTCAGCCACCTTGGCTTACATCATCACCCACAGGGAAGGGATTTCAACTTCAACAGGAAATATTGCCTCCATGCCATAGGCAAGAGAAAATGGGGTAGCCCAGTAGGCGTACGAACAGAAGTACGATAGCCCTAGAGTGCTAATAGTAATTTTTTGGGCCAATCTCTCCCGATATCTGCCATTTTCCGAATGATGTTTTCCAATGTTTTATTGACTGCCTCTACAGCGCCATTGGCCTGTAGCTTGTAAGGTGAAGACTTGTAGCCTGTAAGGTGAAGACTTGTGTCGTTGTACTTTGAACTCAGCCAATACTCGGTTGACTTTTCCCTCGAAGTGTATACCATTATCGAAGATCATCTCAAAAGGTACCCCAAATCGATAAATGATGTTAGTCTTGATAAATTCTGCAACCTTCTTAGCATTAAGAAATTTTATGAAGCGGCTTCAACCCACTTTGTGAAGTATTCAATGGCAACCAGAACATACTCAAAGCAGTTCGATCCTTTCGGGTGCACTTGTCCTATAACGTCAATTCCCCATGTTAAGAAAGGCCATGGTGCTGTAGAATTGTATAACATGTGAGGAGGTAGATGTTGCAAGTTGGCAAACCTCTGAAACTTATCGTAACGACGCACCCATCTGATGCAGTCAGTTTCTATAGTACACCAGTAATAACCTTGCCAGATTACTTTCTTCGAGAGCATGTGCCTATTCATGTGCGGACCATAAGTACCACCGTGCAGCTGATCCATGATTTGCTCGAATTTCGCTTGATCGATGCAAAGGAGGTTAAGTCCTTGATAATGCCATTTGTACAAATTGTCTCCACTGATTACGAATTGGGGATCCCATCTTCGTAAGACAATCCTGCCTTTTCTCTCAGTGCTGAGTGGATACTCACCATTCTTTAGCAAATTCCAAACATCTTGATACCAAGGCCCATCGGCTATTTCTTGGTCCTTTTCAATGACAAAATAAAATTTTGGTGTATGTTTCGTCCCAATGACGAAGGGTTGGATATTGAACTCAGTGGGGATCTCAACTAGCGATGCCAAAGTTTCCAGAGCGTCCGCGAAGCAATTTTTATCTCGGGGGAGATAGTGAAATGATATGAACTTAAATTTCTCTGCCAATGCTGTCAGGCGGGCATGATACAACTCTAGTCTAGCATCCTGCGCTTTCCATTTTCTTTCAACCTGATTTATGATCAAAGTTGAATCGTCGTATACTTCCAACTCTTCAGCGCCCATCTTCAAGGCTTCCTCCAAGCCAGCTATACAAGCTTCATACTCGGTGGTATTGTTGGAACATTCAAATTTTAATCGTACAACAAAAGGCGTATGTGTATCTCTGGGGTGGATTAACAGTATTCCTATACCGTAACCTCTCTTGTTGGGGGCTCCATCAAAGAAGAGTTGCCATTTGCAAGTACTGTCCTTAATCTCAAGAACCCCTTCATCAGAAAAATCTAGTTTTTCAAACTCTTCTGCTTCTATCGGTAGGTCTGCTAATTGATCAGCTATTATACTTTCTTTGATTGACTTTCCCCTTGCATAAGTTATATCGAACTCGTTTAGTAAGAAAGACCATTTGGCAAGCCTGCTCGAAAGTGATGGCTTTTCGAGTATATACTTGATCGGGTCTATCTTAAAAATCACTTTTACAGTTAATGTTTGCAAATAAATCTTGAGTCTCTGCGTCTCCCATACCAGACCTATACAACTCTTCTCAAGTGCGGAGTAGTTCAATTTGCTGCCCTGCAACTTTCTGCTAACAAAGTAGATGGCGTTCTCAACGTGAGAGTCTTTCTTTTCTTGTGCCAACATGGCTCCAACCGCGATGTCCGTGACGGTTAGGTATAACAATAAGCTCTTTAATTTGTGAGGAGGAGCTACTGGCGGACTAGCTAGGTACTCCTTGACCTTTTCAAATGTTTGCTGGTACCTTTCATCCCATTCTCTATCCGTATCCTTCTTGAGAAGCTTGAACAGAGGTTCACATATGGATGTCAGTTGCTGAATAAAACGACTGATGTACTATAATCGGACCAAAAAGCCTTTGACTTCACTTGAAGTTGTTGGCTGCTGCATATCTCTGATGGCTTTGACCTTTGTGGGATCTACCTCAATTCCGTTGTTGGTTACCATGAATCCCAAGACTTTTCCTCGGGTGACCCCGAATGTACACTTTGTGGGGTTGAGTTTCATCCGGTACTTACGTAATCTCTCAAAGAACTTGCGAAGATCTCTCAAATGAGCACCGTCTGCGTGTACTGAATGAATAATCATGCCATCCATATACACTTCTACTTCTTTGTGAATCATGTCATGAAAGAGCGTGGTAGCAGCTCTTTGGTATGTAGCCCCAGCGTTTTTTAATTCGAAAGGCATGACTGTATAATAGTAGGTTCTCCAAGGGGTGATGAAGGAAGGTTTCTCCTGATCTTCTTCTGCAATCTTGATCTAATTATAATCGAGCATTCCATCCACAAAAGACCGTATCTTATGTGAAGCTACCGCGTCTACCAATATGTCAATGTTGGGTAGGGAAAAGTCATCTTTCGGAGATGCTTTGTTGAGATCCCGAAAATCCACACAAATCCGAACCTTACCGTTCGTCTTCGGTACTGTCACAATGTTGGTTAACAATATCGGGTATTCCACTACTTTGATGAACTTGACTTTTAACTGCTTGATGATTTCTTCTTTGACTTACAGGGACCATTCAGGCTTGATTCTGCGGAGCTTCTGCTTCATCGGCTTGGCGTCGGGGTACAGCGGAATTCGATGTTCAACAATCACTTGATCCAACCCAGGCATATCTTCGTATGACCAGGCAATGACATCATGAAATTCTGTCAACAGGTTGATCAATGCTGCTCTTTCTTCATCTTGCATGTAGCTTCCAATCTTGACCTTTCTGACTTCATTATTCAGCCCCAGATTGATGGTGGACAAGTCTTCTTGCAAAGCTTCCAATTGGCGCTCCCCTCGTTGTTTAATCACTTTAGCTAATTCAAATAAAAAGTATTTATCTTTTGGATCCCCATTATTAATCGATTCATTATTAACAGGATAATTTATCATGTTTTCAGTTAATTCATCTTTTAACACATCGGCAACCAAGGAGTACACAGAAACACTTGCATTATCATTAATGAAAGGAAGGATTGCAAGGTTGACTACCTCA
The DNA here is from genome assembly GCA_016624345.1 of Platycodon grandiflorus. Taxonomy (NCBI): domain Eukaryota; kingdom Viridiplantae; phylum Streptophyta; class Magnoliopsida; order Asterales; family Campanulaceae; genus Platycodon; species Platycodon grandiflorus. The sequence goes on from CM028362.1 coordinate 65,180,445, forward strand.
TCGAGGTCCTCACAGGTGAGATCCTCGATTTTGGCGTTGGGAATAGAATCGATTGATGACCAGTTCTTAACAAAAGGGGAAGGAGGAGGTAAGGTGTATCCGAAGCGCTCCACCAGGTCCTCGGCCTTCAGCAACGGTTCTGTAGTTGTGTACTGATGAGCTCAAGATTTCCACGAATTTTCCCCTTAATTTCCTGTTATTTTGTGCTATTTTAGAATTAAATATGCTTGGAAATATTATTATTTGTGTATTTGCGCTTCAATGTAGGTTTCCAAGGTATTTACAAGCATTAAAGGATTTTAGCACAAAGTTTGAGTTAATTTTGGGCTTTAAAGTTGAGCTGCAATTTATTCTGTTAGAGTTCTAAGGCAAAATGAGACTAACGGTGGGCTAACAGAGCTAACGGAGGATGAAAATGCGAAGCCTGGAGGGGGAAGGACTTCAGGAGACAAGATTATAACTCAGGGGGCACCGGAGCAATTCTTTAATGTCTTCATTAATGCGGTGGCGCCTTCTGACGCCGCCACGTGTCTCTAAGCTCCATGCCCAGCCTTGACCCGCGCACTCACCTATGGAGATCCAACCTGATCCGGCCCATTCCACCCTTGTCAGCCCATACTCTCTCACATCCTGACCCATTTCCTCTATTTGACCCGCAGTTGATCCAGCTTCTTCGCCCAGCTTCCAGCCCTGTTCCAGCCACGGATCAGCCCCCATTTTCTCCCCATTTTAGCCTTAAAACTTTAATTTAATTCCCATTTTGTCCTTAGCTTCCCCAATACTCAAAAGCCTTCAATTATATCTCCCAAGGCAGCCAAAAAAACACAGAACGGACAGTCCCAGGCAGGCTTAGCCCCTTTGGGGCTATAGCTCCTCCCCCAAATTCTCTCCTCATCTTCCAAAATGTAATCATCATTGAAGATTTGGAGCAACAAATTAAGTGCCAAGGAAGCCTTACAAGTGATTTCAACCGCGGGATTTACACGATACTCGGTTTAATTCTTTCAATCCCTATTTTATAATATTTAATGTATTTTCTAGGGTTGAATATCTAGTAAAATGTGAAATTGGTTTTGTGCTTAATGATTATTGGAAAGCAATTATTTTTTTTCTATGTTGTTGTAGTGATTTAATTTTATCTCTCTCTCTATTTAGTATACAAGCATGTTAGGTGATTATTATTGATGTGCTTAATGCTTTTAATTGATTTAGCCATTAATTAAATAATTTTAGAATTGTTTGTGTGAGCGAGAGCTACCTAACTTTTTGGACCGATCAATTTAATAGTTGGTGTTTGACACACATCGATAGCCTCCGGCAATGGACATGACTTGTAGAAAAATAGAGAGATTATCTCTCTACCAAATATTACCCATTATCTTGGTTATTATTGTGTGTTCCTAATGCTTCTGATGGATTAGCTACCCATTAGATGATTACTAGAATTATAGGATAGTTAGCGAGAGCCCTTCCTATTAATTTCGAAAACACAATAATTGTTTATGTGACGCCAGACCGAGAGGTAACGAGTGTTCATAGATAGCCATTTGAGGACTTGTTTTAACGTGCGATCAATCCACCTTAGCCATTCGCGAGGTAGGGGAGATTCGGGTTGCTATTGGGGTGAGAGCTCGTAGTTAACCAATTTAGTGTTCTCGGCTACCAAGACTTGAGTTAAAGAAAAGTAGAGAGAGGATTAAATTAATCACGAGCTAGACTAGAAAATATTGCATTCCTAAAATCCTATCTTTTATCTTGATTTGTTGTTGCCACACCATTTTGCGACATTGTATATATTAATTGCTTTATTTTATTTTTAGTTTTTTTAGTTTTTATTCTGAATTTATTTTCACTCAAATATAATTAGCTAGCTAAATTTCGGTACTTAGTTGGAGTGAAAATTCCGTGCATTCCCTGTGGGATCGATACTTGTGCTTACGCACTATATTACTTGATACGGCAGGGTACTCTTGCCCTAGTTGTTGCAATTTAATTTACAGCGCAGTCAAGTTTTTGGCGCCGTTACCGGGGAATGATTTAATTTTTGCTCCTATATGCTAATATCGATACTGAGCGAAGCTAATTGTAATTTGAGCATTTTTTTTAGTTTATTTGCTTTTGTATTTTCTCAACCGTCACTACCTTGTAAGAGGTGTCACGAGGGCCAATAATCACTTTTTCCATTTCTTCTGCTATGAGGTTGATGTCATTGAAGATTTCCCATCTGGGGTCCATCTTTTTGCTGTTGTCCATCCATAGCTCAGGGAACATGAGGTAAGCCATGGTTTCTCCATGTTTGACAAAGTATCCATTAAGGGTCTTCCTGTAGGGGTTCATGGTAGGTGCCGTGTATGGCTGGTTCTTCTGAACTGCTCTGTTTCTCTTGCGCTTCTCTTCCATTACTGCCGCTACTTCTACAGGTGTTGGATTGTATCTCAGCCCAAAAGGTGGTATATATTCTTTGATATCGTCTTGTACCAGGTTGATTCTACCTTGCTGACTCTTGGCCAGCCCCAGTCCTAGCATGTAGCCTATGTTGCAGATCATGCAATAAGGGACTATCTCTCTAGGTTCCACAGCTTTCTTGTCACTAATGTTGGTTTCTCCTGTATGCTGGATCGCATTCACCCTTGCCTGAGGGATTACTTCGAATCCGCTCAAAGAGATACCAGTATTATCGTGCTCAATTTCAAGAATAGGAACATCCCCTTTCTCTTTTGGTTCCATAAGTTTGTCTGCCAAAATAATGACTATATGATCCTCGTGGATAATCTTCACACATTGATAGAGTGATGAAGCTACTCATTTTACGCCATGAATCCACGGACGGCCTAATAGTAGACTGAAAGTAGAAGGGATATCCAATACTTGGAACTCAACGGGCATTTCCAATGGGCCAATGGTTAGCATAAGCGTTACCACCCCGAGTACACGTCGATTGGTGTTATCATAGGCTCGCACTGATTGCGATGATGGAGCTAGGTCTAAGATCTTCGTTCCCAGCTTAGCTAGAGTTATTGTTGGACATACATTCAAAGATGAACCGTTGTCTACCAGAACCTTCGGTACCCTCTTTTCTTGGACACTTACGGTAATATGCAGTGCATCAATATGATCGACACCTCCGTTTGGTAAATCAAGGTCAGTGAACATGAGAACGTTCCCAAAGTGGATGTTTCCAATCATTTGAGTCAACTCGTCAGGCGAGGTCCTGATTGGAATGATAGCTTGACTTAATGACTTGGCAAGGCTGTGACGGTGGGTCTTGGAGGAACAGAGAAGACCCCAAATGGAGACATTGGCTTGGGTCTTCTTCATTTGAGTGAGAAGAGCGTCTTTAATGTCTTTAGACCTAGTATCCTTGGTGTTGGTACCAACTTCTTTATATTTCCTTAACGGACCACCCATATCTTGAGCTGCCTGATATGCTCTACCAAATCAAGTGAGATGAGAGACATCGCCTCCTATCCATGAGGCTTTTTCAATGTTGTTCACTTCTGCTTGGGAATTATCTTGGGCACTGGATAAAATGTTGCTCCAAGAGAGCATGTTGCATTCGAAATTTTCCTCCTTTGAAGGCAAAGGGATTAAGAGGTATGATAATGAAGCATTGCTGATTTTAAATCCAACCGGGGAGCTCACATCTTCTGTTTCAAACTGGATGGTATTGACATGGTTAGCCGGCAGAGGATTGTTCACCATATTAGGCATGGGGTAAGGCTTCTCAATGATTTTGTCATCGATCAGGTTTTGGATTGCTCGCTAGAGCAAGAAGCATTTATCAGTGAGATGCCCACTGGACTGATGATATTCACAATATTTTGCATGGTCCCATGTGGCAGGCAATGGGTTGGGAGGTCTGTAACCTTCGATAGGTTTGAGGACTCCTTGTGCTTTCAGCCCCTGCAAAATCAATGACATGGGAGCGTATAACTTATCAAATTGTCTATCATTTCTGTGGAAATTATTTCTTGGACCTCTATTATTATTGTTTCCCAATGCATTTACAAACCCATCAGGTGAATAATTGAAAGACATAGTTCCATAATTCTGAGCAGATGGTACAACTGGCAAAGCCATAGTCAAAACATTCCCTAACATATTTACAATAGGTGCAGATGTTGCTGCTGCATTTCTTTTGGAGTATCGAAATGAGTTTGGAGGGGGATCGACCTTGATCTGTCCGGTCCGGATCTCCGTGTCAATATGGAATCCAACATCTATGCAGAGAAGTCAGCATAAGGAAGGTAATGCATACCATCCAGATAAATCGACTGAAGATTTCTCAAGAAGATTCTAACTTGTTCAGCTGGGTCAGGCCTGTCCAGGGTTTGGGCAATCTTCTTTCTCCACCTTTTGGCATGCTTTGAAATGTCTCCTTCTCTCTTTAGGTGCACGAATCAAGATCTCTCTTGTGCTTTTTCCAATTACTATTATCCTTATATCTTTTCTGAAACTCATCTGTGAGTTTATCCCATGTAGCAATCACAGTGCTATCCACAGACATAAACCATTGCTTGGCAACCCCAATTAAAGTTAAGTAGAAATTGGAGGCCATTGCTTTGAAACTTGCCCCTCTTTCCTGCATAGCATGGGCATAAGACCTAAGAAGGGCAATAGGGCATACTGTCCCATCGAATTTCTCGATATCAGGCATTTTGAATTTTGGTGATAAAATGGCAGCAGGCTGCAGTGTCATTACTTGGGCGGTGAACTCACCCTTGTTCAAGACTTTTAGAACCATGTCCTTCAATTCTCTGATCTTCCCTTTGTTTGCAAGTTCAGTATCATTGGTATCAACCATAGCTGTGCTCGAAAACTGTCCTACTGGAGGAACTGGATAAGGTGGTGTATAGTCGGTAAATGGATAGATTGGTCTGGCTGAAGGCTGAGGGTTGTAACTATTCGGGTATAGATGTGGACTATCCTGGATTAGATTGGTCATGTAGAATGGGAATGCATTTAGATTAGGGAAAGGAATATTGGTAGGCGGAGATATGATGTGGGTTGTAGGAGGTGTAGTAGTGTTTGGAATTGGGGTTGTGGTAGTCTGAGACTGATACTGGGCGCTTGGATTGACATTTGGCTAAAAAGGAAATATATTAGGGTAAGATGGGTAAGTGTTTGGGTATGAGGGACATGTATACGGAGAATAGGTATGCGTGTATGTAGGATAGGTGTTTAGATTGGGCAGATTTGCATTCATGCTTGAAGGTGATGGGTCAACAGTTCCTGTAGAAACGGGTACGGTCCTGTTATCAGCCCCTTGACTTTGGATAAGGGCCAAAAACCTATTGATCATGGCTTCCATGTTCTGATCCATCCACTGTTGCATTGTTGGGGTCGGAGTGTATCGTGGAGCCCCTGTGTCATGTCCTGCAGAAGTGCTATCTTCTTGATCGGCCATCTGATTCCAATAAATCCTAAGAGCTTTTTCCTTCGTCTTAAGCGCAATCGCCTTCTTTGGTCTGCAGACTTTCTGTACTTGACTCTGAATCCAAACTTGAAACTCTTGTCAACCTCCCAGTGCTAGTCCTCCTCCAATTCAAGGCAAGGTTTCTGAAAGGTTGGGATATGGGTAAGAGTTAGGTTCTGGAAGTGTTTCTGGGTACATCACAGTTTTATTGTTCCTCTTTTCCTTTTGACACGACTCACCCTAAGATGGTTGGGCAAGCGACAATGCTTTGTTTTGACTTGTGATCCATTCCTAGAATAGTGGATTCTTTCACCAGAATATAGGACCTTTGTTTTCCACCTGTATTTCGACTCCCCAAGATTGGACAGATCTCAGGCGAAGGGACTATATTTGATTTCTTTTTGTCTTTATGCACAGGATTGTCAAAGCATGTTTGCGACAACAAGAACCAACCGATCTTTTGAAGTGTCCTAGAAATCTACATGAATTACGCGTGGCTATGCGAGGTTAGGATGGCTTACTTCTCGGGGGATGATTAGTAATCACGCGGAAAGGGATAGTGTCGGCTGAATGAATGCTGGGCGCATGACTTACCGAGTTTCACTTCAACGTGGCTATACCAGGGTTTGAAACTTGGTAATAGTTCGGAATAGATGAGTGCACGTGTGTGCGCAGTATCTAAGAGACTCTTTTTACAATTATATGTAAATAAAAGTATTCATGTGATGTGGGTTATGTTTTGTTAGCAGTTGAAAAAAGCAGGAAAGGAAACACATCCACAGGTCGAGGGTTTAAAACCTAGAGGAAAGAAGGGAAAAAAAATAGAAAATTTAGAAATTCTATCCTATTTCTAATTTATTACATTTGTGTCTTTTTTACCAAAATAAAAAAAGACATAAATGAATGTACATTCGAATGATGGGCGTTGATGCCCAAAATAAATGTACAAATAAAGAATAAATGAATTTGTACCTGCAGGGGTTAGAGTAGTATATACTACACAAATAACATTTTAGTCATGTTATATACAAATCAAACAAATTTGCGATATTTAAATATGTAAGCATGCAATTGTATATAAAAAAAAGAGTCTGGCTCTCTTTTTTATTTATTTAAAAACAAATGTTCCCAGCAGAGTCGCCACTGTGAGTGCCCCGGATCCGACTTTTGGAGAATCGGTGCCTTCGGGCCTTTTTCGCTCTTGTCTTGTGGTTTTTCTCTATTTAATTTTATGATTTGATAAACATAAAAAATATATTCATCTTTGAAAACAGAATCGTCACTCTCGTTTATAAAGTAAACAGGAGAAAAACTTTAGATTATGGGTTCGGGGGCCAAGTTACGATTTGGGAAGGTTTTACGCACCCAATTCATTTTTTTCGGTCTTTACACATTTGCATGTTCGTATTTAATTATCGCAAGTTTGTTTATTTAAAGAATATACTTTACATGTATTTAATATATTAAAAATGTATCAAAATAATTACATTTATTTATTACATCTATTTACATATTTAAATAGACTAATGAACAGAAGGGGTTACCTTCTGTCGTTTTACAGAAATCGAGCCAAGTTCTAGGCCGTTGTGTAATATTGGATCAAGCTAGCTCGTAGCCTGACCGTTGTGCTTCCACTGCTACCAATCGAGGAAAGGAAGACTTATGTTTTGTGTGTGTTGAGAGAGAGTCAATACTCTTTTCTCTTTTCTTTCTTTCTTTTCTTCCTCAAAAAGAGGCTTGATAGAGAGAAAGTTGTGTGTGTCTGTGTGTGTGAGTGTATCTTGATTTTTCAGTCCATTCAAAGAGAGAGCTGATCATCTCTTTATATAGGGGAGCCTGGGAGTGATATTTGATGAAACTCTCGGGGCCAAGCAAGGAGGAAGGTTCCTCCAGCCTTCAAAGTCTTCAGCAGCCAGGCGGCTTGAGTTCTGGGGCATTGCAAGTTTGGTGCGCGGCGCACCAGGCATGGTGTCCGCGCACTAAACTCTGTTTGGGTGTATCAGCGCACTCAGCAAGGCTTCAGTGCACAAAACTCTGTTTTTGGTTTTTTCCAGGCTTTATGTCTTGCACTTTGGCCCTTCTAAGTTATGTATCTTCAGTCTAGACCCTTGATGTTGATCTAACTGAAGGTTGTTTGTGTGTTTGGACGTCGTTAGTCCTGTTGTATCTTTGAGTTTGACCCTTGATGTTGATATAAAAGAAGCTTGTTGTATTTGTTGGACGTTGATAGTCCGTTGTGCATGTTGTTTCCTGAAATAATCATAGAAACATGTGTTAGTCCGTTTGTAAATAAACAGTTGTTTATTGGACAATTCGTATAATGTAGGTGTACGAATTCTGGGTGTCTACACATTCTCATTGCCATACGAATTTTCAACCAATTCTTTTTCAACCTCTTTCTCTCTTGTTTTTGGCCTCATGTTTTTATCTTTTTCACACTTTTTTTCTCTCAACACTCGGGTTTTCACTCTCTTCCATCAACCCACTTTTCATTTTTCCTCTCTTCCTCACTAAACTCACTCTCATTGTTCTTTTGATTACTTTCTCTAGTTTCTCTCTCCTTTTTCCCAGCTTCTGCTATATTGTTTTTCTTATTAGCCGAACTCTCAACTTTCTCTTTATCACTTTCCTTACTCCGTGAGCTCACCTCATAAGTGTTGGTAGATTCAATGATAAGGCTTTTCTTTTCTCCTAACATTGGTCTGCATGGTCTTTTAGAGAGAGGAGAAGAAGAAGAAATAGACGAAGTAATCCCATGATTGTAGGAATACCGCGTTTTAAATCGCCTCTCCACATTGATGGCGGTAAGGACAACATCTTCCATGTCATCATATTCACGCAACTCAACCACATTTTCTATCTCCTTATTCAAACCACCAATGAATCTATCTATGTTGTCCTCCTCACACTACTGGAAAGCGGACAATTACCTACGAAAAATTTCGTAGGTAATTACCTACGAAACTTTTACATTACCGACGAAATTTCGTAGGTAAAGTGGCGGACATTCAAATTACCTACGGAATGTGTTCCGTAGGTAATTTATGTCGATAATTCTGGAATATTCTGAGAATATTTTAATATTTTCGTCGGTAAATACCTAGAAAAAAGCGCAAAAATTACCGACTGAATTTCCGTCGGTGGTTACCTACGGAAATTTCGTAAGTAATTGCCGATGGAATACCGTAGGTAATTACCTACGGAATATTCGTAGGTAATTACCGATATTTAAATGCTCATACACTCTATGTGTATCATTCTTTCTCTATCTCACTCTCTCTTTATCTCTCTCTCTTCTCAGATCTAACCACCGCCGCCGCCCCACCTTCGCCACCACTGCCACTCCCCCCCTCCACCTTTACCACCACTACCCCCCCATTGCCACCGCCCCCTCCACTGCCAGGCCATCATCGTCGCTTCACCACTGCGAATTTAGGGCTTGAAATTTCTTTCTCATCTTTCGTGCTGATAAGCACAATCTTTCTCTTTACACACACGCACACATAGTGAATAGAAAATATTTTGGCTTTTGTTCTCTCTTTTAGTGTTTAAATGATGAAGATGGCAGCTGGGTTGTGAGGGAATGTTTTTTATTTAATCTGTTGATTGCATCTTATTTTGTTTAGCAGTATTCTTCATTTCTTTACAGTGGTTGGGTGTTGAAAATAAATATTAACTCTTGTCTCTAAAATAAAGTCTTAAGGGGAGAAAGTTAGGTTATTTCTCTCTGTGTATGTGTGATTGAATGTGTGACTGTGTGGGGGGGGGGGTTACATAGTTCTGCACATGTACATCTACTTGTTTAGTTAATGTGGTTTTATTAGAAAACTATTATGAGTTCATTTTTTAATCCTGGTAAATGACGATATGAATTTTCCTAGCCAATATTTCATATGTTGCGAGCATTGATAAAAAATAAATAACTCTAACATTGCATATAAGCTCACGTTGTGTTGTGTTTCATGTAATATTTTTACTTTTTAATTATTAATGATTTGTTGATACTATTATCAAGTGTTATTTTGAATCCCTTTTTTTATACTAATAATGAAATGTACATCGAAGGTGATTCAAAAGCTTTGACATCTTTCTTGCAAAAGTCGATTTTGAACAAAATTTGTCATTTCTATTTCAGGCTAGCTCAAGCTTAAATTAATTCAGATTGAGTTTGAACAGAACATATATAGCGCAGCTCTTAAGCATTATTGACAGCCATGCCTTATATGTTCCTAATTCTACATACTTTTTACAAGCGATTTTTTTTTTGTTTTTAGTATTAAGGAATAATAGAGGGAGTATAATGTTTTGACTTTGGGTATAAGTATCTTCTCTCTCCTCTCCACCTTAATCTGTCTTCTTCTCCCTCTGCATTCCTCAATCGAAAACCCACAGAGTAGACATATGTTAAAAAGCTGCAATCACCATTCACCAAAAATGGAAGGGACCATACTTTGTACAGATTCAATGGAGCTATTACAATTTTTTAAATTTTCTTAATATAAAATAAAATGATGACAATTGATCAAATTGACTATTGACTGTGAAGTCGACTCGAGAATTTGTATTTAGTGTGTCGTACCAAAAAAAAAGGCAAATTAGTTGGGTAACCATGTGGATTCTATGAAATCCATGGTTTTAGTTTTATTTAAGTTGTTTACTTTATAATGTATGAAATTCATGGTTTTAGTTTTATTTAAATTGTTTTTATACTTGTTATATGACTCCAAGTCATTTAGCTCGTTAAGGTGTGTGGTTTTTATACCGTTCTTGTTTTTTTATTACAGAATGAATATAAGACCAAGGTTCAGATAAAGAGTTTCGGGTCAAATGTTGAGTGTAACCCAATTGTAGTCAATTTACAAAGGGAATTGACTCAGACGCAGCAGACCAATTGGTAGATATGGAGGAAAGGGAGAATCAGCGTCAACGGACCATGGTGGAGATGGAGGAAAGAGAGAATCACCGTCAACAAGTCATGGCGCAGTTGCATGCAAGTTCAACAACTCTTGTAGCAACAGACCCGCCAGAGTCAAACCCCCTCCCCTGAATCACTTGCCCGCAACTTATTTCAAGACATTTAAACTTGTTTTACTTTAAGTTTATGTAACTTTTGATTTGTATTTGAATTGTTACTTGTGTTTGAATTTATGAAACTTTTGAATTGTTGTGTGTGAATACTTGTTATGTATGTTTGAATGATTATGTGTTTGAATTGTTATATAACTTTGAGATCAATTTGGTACAAAAAATATTAGTAATTTATATATTTTAATTATTTTTTAAATTTTACCTACGGAATTTCCGTAGGTAATAACAAAATTTTCGTAGGTAATTACCTACGGAATTTTCGTAGGTGAATTCCGTAAGTAATTACCAACGAAAATGACTCCGTCGGTAATTACCGTCCGTTAGTTGCCGACGAAATACCGACGAAATATACCATCGGCATTTCATAATTACCAACGAAAATTTGTAATTACCTACGGAAAATTCCGTAGGTAATCACCTTTTTTCCAGCAGTGCGATCATCCTCCTCAAAATTAGCTCGTATGAGAGCTATTACCATCTCCGTATGATATTCCTCTACCGACTTACTACCATGAGACAAAGTTTTTAGTTCCCTCACCAAGTCATGATGGTAGTAGTTAGGGACAAGCCGTCTATGCAGATTCCTTTCAATTCATGCCATGAAGTTACTTGCCTTCTCTTCCTAGTTACCTTAAGTCGCTCCCACCACTCAAGTGCACAATCAATGAATTTGGAAGTTGCAAATTTTACCCTTTGCACCTCCGTGTATTGATTACAACTAAAGAACAACTCTACTCACTACAAGAAAATAAGGAATTAGCTACGATTTATTAGCTACGAATTTTTTTTGTAGTTAAAAAATCTTTTTTAACTACAAAAAAATCATTTTGTAGCTAAAATATACATTTTAGTCAACGAAATAATTTTCGTAGCTAATTATGGGCCAATTGCGACGAAACCCATTAATTTGTCGTTAAATGGCCGGTGAAAATAAGGGCGGGAACTTATTCACGCGGGCTCAATTTATTTATTTATTTATTTTTTTTTTGCAATCCACAACAAATTATGGCCCAATTTTAAGTCCATCACCGGAAAGAAGTATTGGGCGACGAAATGTTTCATCGCAGTTCCCTTTTCCCCGCACATGCTCTCCTCGTGCCGTTCTTCGTCAAGGAATACGATCAAAAGCACTCCAGGTAACTCTCTTTCAGTCTTCCTCCATCACAGCTCCCTCCATTCACAGTTCCATCACCAGACGCTCATCTCTCTCCCTTCCCTTCAGTTCCCATCTGCCTCTCGATCTCTGATCTATAACCTTCCTCGCCCTAGCGATCTCTCTCCCTTGCTACTACATACTCTCAAATTCCAGTCTCGCTTTCCACGCAAACACCATCTCCGGCCAGAGTTCGTCTTCCCCGCCGAGTCCTCTCTTAATTGTGAAAGTGTGCATGTTGTCAAAGTCAAAAGTTGACTTGTGTTGAGATTTGTCACTTTCTTATTTTTAGTTATTTTGGTAAATATTGTATTTAATGTAATTAGGTTATTTTATTTAACTAACCTCCTAACCAATATTGGATTTGTTTAGTATTACTTTTGGTAATTTTGTAGGTCTCTCACAAAAGGAAAGAGTCCATAGCAAGGAAGGCTTTCATGTCAAGGAAAGGTTTCCATATCAAGGACGGATTGCCTTGGATTGTTTAAGGAAAGTCAAAGACCATCTAAAAAGAGGAATCCTAAAGCAAGACGACTTCCATGATACAAGAGGACTCTGCGCATATAAATACTAGCTGGATTGTCTTTGTAATATACGGTTTTTAGCTCTAGTTTTTCCAGCAGTTTATCATAAGATCAAGAGTGTTTTTGTGAGAGCATATTTGGTTATTTTGTTCTTCTCTTAACATTGTTTTGTACTTGGATTCGTAACCCAGTTTTATAAGAGAAGGTTTATTGTCTACAGCACGTTGCTGTAGATAAGTGTTAAATTTGTGTGATTCTCTGATTTTAGTTTCTTTATTCCGCTGCTTCACGTACTGGTGTTAGTGCTGGTGCTATCACACCAGGACTCACATCAGATTTGTTTGTGTTTAATTGTCCTTCCTAGCCGCTCAATTTCTTTCAATTGGTATCAGAGCCAATCACTCGATTACACTGAGTGTAGATCCTTGTAAGAGCTGTCATTATGGAAGGAAATCTGAATCAATATCGTCCCCCTGTTTTGGATGGAACTAATTACGCTATTTGGAAAGCTAAGATGCGACTTTTCATCAAAGCAATTGATGAAAGGGCGTGGCTTAGTATTATTGTTCCATGGTCTCCTCCTAAGGTAGAAAGTAAGAGTCCTGAGGGTGAATCCTTAGAAAAAATTTTCAAATTCAAACCTGAGGAAGAGTGGACTACTGCTGAAGTCACTCAAGCTAATTATAATTCCAAGGCTCTTGGTGCTATATCAAGTCATGTGGATGAACATATGTTTCGTCTTGTTATAAATCAAAATGTAGCCAAAACAGCCTGGGATATTCTGCAAAGCCACTGTGAAGGTGATGCTAGTGTTAAAGCCACTAGGTTAAGAATTCTCATGACCAAGTTTGAGAACTTGAGGATGAATGAGACTGAGGACATAAAAAGTTATTCTGCCAAATTGAGAGAAATCTCAAATGAATGTCTCTCCCTAGGTGAGCCTATATCAAATGCTAGAATGGTAAGTAAGATGTTAAGGACTGTTACTGAAATATTTAATATCAAAATTGCTGCTGTTGAAGAGGCACATGATACTACAAACATGGGCTTAGATACTCTTGTAGGTATTCTAACCATGTTTGAGATGAACTTGTCAATTCAACAGCAACATAAAGCTGATAATATTGCTCTTGCAACTGCTCTCTCTAATGTATCCAAAGTGCCAAAAGAGATTGAAGAAATCTCTAAAGAAATTGACACTTCAAATTTGGAAACTAAAGATGTTGCCCTTTTGACCAAAAAGTTTACATCTTTCTTAAAAAATAAACGGGCCAACAAGTTTCCTTCTAAAATTCAAAACTCGTTTGAAAAAACAAAAGAGGATACTGAGAGTAGTTTCAAGAAACCTACTAGTTTTAATTTGCTAAGAAAAGATCTGAAACGGTTCAATGTAGAGCTTGCAAAGGTTTTGGACACTATGCCAATGAGTGTTCCAATACTCTGAAGAAAAAGGGAATGAGCTTGTGTGCGACCCTTAGTGATAGTAAGGATGAAGATGAGATGCTAAACTTAGCAATCATGGAAAAATCGCCTACTAGTCACAAACATTAGCCTGATGTACCTTCAGATGTAGTCACACCAACCATCACATCTTCTGACTCTGAGGTTTACTGTCTTATTTCTCCCCTGTCTGAAAAAACAGAGAATGAAGAAGATGGTGATGCAAGTTACCAAGAACTTCTTGATGCTTATACTGATTTATTTTCTGATTGGGAAAAACGAGTGGAAAAAATAGCTGTTTTCGAAAAGGTTAATGAGAAACTCTCTTCTGAAATTGTTACTTTGAAAGATGATCTTGAAAAAGTCACCATTGAAAATAGTAATCAAAAGGATGCCATAGCCAAACTCGAGGTCATGCTCACTAAACGTGACATTGAACTCGAGAAGACCAAGACAGAACTTGAAAAGGCCAATGGAACGTTTACAAAATTAAATACTGGAAAGGCCAAACTTGATGAAGTTCTGAATTTAGGAAACAATTTAAAAACTGGTCTTGGCTATGAATCCACTTTTGTGAAAGAAGGAGAGAGTTCCTCTAACAAAGTTTCTAAACATCAGAAAGCTAATCCTAAGAAAAAGAGGTTTGTATGCCACTACTGTTTTGCTCCAGGTCACATCAGACCCTTCTGCTACAAAAGGATTCATGACCTTGGAAGAGCTGCTCCTCAGATGAGCCCCGGATGTACTCACATCACCACTCACATCAGCAGAAAACTGGGAAGTTTGTGTGGATGGAAAAGAAAAGTGAGGAATGCAAAGTCATATTCACCTCACTCAAAAGCAGCGTAGCTGGCTCATGGTACTTCGACAGCGGGTGCTCAAGACACATGACAGGTAACATAGAGTTTCTCACTGATTACATCGAAGTGAAAGGTGGAAACGTGAACTATGGGGGAGGAGCTCAAGGTAAGATCATTGGTAAAGGTACTTTATATGCTGATCATATGCCAAAATTGAAAAATGTCTATCATGTGGAAGGCTTAAAAGCTAATCTCATTAGTATAAGCCAACTATGTGATGACAATTTGCATGTTAAATTTGATAAGCATGAATGCAAAGTATTTGATGACACTAATCAGTGCTTATTCACTAGAGTAAGGTCTCAAGATAATTGTTACAAATTTGGTGACAACTTATCTTGCCTTAGCTCCAAAATAAATGATCTTGATATTTGGCATCAAAAGTTAGGTCATGCAAGTTTTAGGAAAATAGAAGAATTGGTAAGATTTGATGCTGTCAAACACTTACCCAAACTTGATTTTAAACAAGCAAGTGTGTGTGGTCCTTGTCAAAAAGGCAAGCAAACCAAAGCTTCCCACAAAAAGATTGATCAAAGTTCCACATCTGAGATCTTTGAATTAATCCATACTGACCTTATGAGACCCATTGAGGTTGAAAGATTAAGTAAAAAGAAATACTCGTTTGTGTGTGTAGATGATTTTTCTAGGTACACATGGGTCCTATACTTGAAAGAAAAATCTGAAGCTCTTGAAGTTTTTAAAGTTTGGTATAGGAAAGTGAAAAACTTGTATGGTAAGAAAGTTATAAAATTCGATCGATCATGGAATGAATATGAGAACACTTTGTTCTCTAAATTTTGTGACTCCAAAGGAATAACCCATGATTTTTCAGCCCTAAAACACCTCAACAAAATGGGGTGGTGAAAGAAAGAATCGTACTTTGCAAGAGATGGCACGTGTCATGCTTAGTTCTAAAAACATCTCTAAACGATTTGAGGCTCTTAACACGACTTGTCACATAGGAAATAGAGTCTTCTTAAGAGTTGGATTAACCATGACTCCCTATGAAATTCTTCTTGGTAAAAAACCTACTCTTAAGTACTTTCATGTTTTTGGTTGCATATGTTATGTCCTGAATGATGGAGATTATCTGTCAAAATTTGATTCTAAGAGTGACAAAGCTGTATTTCTAGGGTATTCCACAAATAGCCGTGCTTATAGAGTTTACAATCTAAGAACTAAAACTGTGATGGAATCTATCAATGTCACTTTTGATGATACTGCTGATTTAAATCAAAAAACTCTTGAAGATGATGTCTCAGGTTGCGTGGAAACATTGGGAGATACCCAAAATAGCGAACGAAAAGAAACAGAGTGTAGAAAGACAATGCGGTGTGAACACATCGCACCTACATCAGTCAAAATGACTCTACATCGGACCCGAAAGTTCGCAGTGAAGATGACAATGCGGACGGGACCGAGACATACCAAGCAAGATTCGAAGAACCACCTGTTACACAGGTGGTTGGGAATGTGAATGACAAAGTGAGCACAAGGGAGAAGCCAAGGGTCAACTACAGAGAATTGGCTGGATTGAACTGTGTAAGCTCACAGGTAAACAAGGTAAGTTCTTGCTGTTTTGTTTCTCATATTGAACCTAAGAATGTTATAGAGGCATTAAAAGATGAAAATTGGATTATGGCAATGCAAGAAGAATTATCCCAATTTGAGAAAAATGATGTGTGGGTCTTGGTTCCTAGACCAAAAAGTGGGAATGTGATAGGAACCAAGTGGATTTTTAAAAATAAAACAGATGAAAATGGGCAAATAACTAGGAACAAAGCTAGGCTTGTAGCTCAAGGCTACACCCAAGTTGAAGGGATTGATTTTGAAGAAACTTTTGCCCCAGTTGCTAGAATAGAATCAATCAGGCTCCTTCTTGCCATTGCATGTTATTTAGACATCACTTTACATCAAATGGATGTAAAGAGTGCCTTCTTAAATGGTGTCCTAAATGAAGAAGCCTATGTTGAGCAACCAAAGGGATTCATTGATCCTCATTATCCTGACTATGTTTATAAACTAAAGAAAGCTTTGTATGGCTTGAAACAAGCCCCTAGGGCTTGGTATGGGAGGCTCACTGAGCATCTCATACAAATGGGTTTCAAGAGAGGTGAGGTAGATAAAACTTTATTTATCTTGAAAAACGAAGAGGGGTTTTTGGTGGCTCAAATCTATGTAGATGACATTGTGTTTGGATCTTTATCCAAGAACATGTTAGACTACTTTGTCACTAGTATGTCCACCACTTTTGAGATGAGCATGGTGGGTGAGTTAAACTATTTCCTAGGACTTCAAATAAAACAAAGTAAGGAAAGGAATATTTATTTCACAAAGTAAGTATGCTAGGAATTTAGTCAAAAAAATTTCTCTTGATAACTCCTCTCATCTCAAGACTCCTATGGGATCTACCCAAAAGTTGTGTAAGGATGAGGATGGTGAAGATGTTGATCCTACCTTATATAGAAGTATGATTGGAAGCTTGTTGTATATTTCAGCAAGTCGTCCTGATATCATGTTTAGTGTGTGTCTATGTGCGAGATACCAAGCTAGTCCAAAACTCTCTCATCTCAAGGCTGTCAAAAGGATAATTAGATATATTGGGGGAACTGTTAACTTAGGGCTTAGCTACACTCGAGACACAAATACAAATTTGGTAGGATTCAGTGATTCTGATTGGGCAGGCAATGCCGATGATAGAAAGAGTACAACTGGAGGTTGTTTTTATCTTGGGAACAACTTAGTGTCTTGGTATAGTCGAAAACAAAACTGTGTTTCTCTCTCCACTGCTGAGTCTGAATATGTTGCAGTTGGCAGTTGTTGTTCTCAACTTCTTTGGATGAATCAGATGATTAAGGATTATGGGCTCAAAAGCGATGTTTTAACTGTCTTTTGTGATAATCTAAGTGCCATAGAAATATCAAAAAATCCTGTTCAACACTCACGTACTAAACACATTGACATTAGACATCATTTTATTCGTGATCTTGTTGAGCAAAAAATCATTAACTTGGAATCTATAGGCACTGAAAAACAATTGGCTGATATTTTCACCAAAGCCCTTGATTTTCAGAGATTTTCTACCCTAAGGAAGTCTCTGAGTTTGTGTGTCATCTGATGATGTGATCCACCGTGTGATCACATCAGAACCTACACCTGTATAGTATAGTTTTTGTATAAAAAAAAAAGCATTGCACGATACATCTCAGTGTGGTCACTTGTATCACTTCTCTGACATGACTCTTCTCTGAATTGTGAATTCTTCTTAAATAGTGTCAAACATATGTTGGCACATATTTATCCTACTGGATGTCTCTTGGTGGGTGCTTATTATAAGGGAAACAGCTGCTCCATTCATGGTATG
The DNA here is from genome assembly GCA_016624345.1 of Platycodon grandiflorus. Taxonomy (NCBI): domain Eukaryota; kingdom Viridiplantae; phylum Streptophyta; class Magnoliopsida; order Asterales; family Campanulaceae; genus Platycodon; species Platycodon grandiflorus. The sequence continues at coordinate 65,198,290 of CM028362.1, forward strand.
AAGTCATTTCAGTATGAAAAAAAAAAAAATTGTCACAAAGTGACAACTTCATCTGAAAGAGGGCTATCCATGAAGGTAAAGTAGAGTGAAAGCTACCCAAAATTCTTTCCCCACAAATAAAAAATGGGTGGGTGCATTCTAGAGGCCAAGCAAGACGAGAAGACAATTCATTGACTTTCTTAGAGGAGATGTGTCCCCTGATGTGATTACATCCCATGCCACACCTATACTGAGATTTATCCTCCACATGTGTGTACATTTTGCATCATTCTCCTAGACATCTGTTAGGTCAACCTGGTCATTGGTGAAAATTGTTGTTAAATCTTTTTCTCTCCCTATTTTTTCCTAAAGTTCAAAAGATTTCGTGCTCAACAAAATTAGGGATCTTATATTGCTAATGTCCATGTATTTAGGGGGAGTATATTTTATGGATTTTTTTTGTGTTGTTTATGGTAGGTAAATCATTCACAAAAGTGAAAAAAAATTTCAAATTTTGTTTTTTTTTAAAAAAAGGGCCTATGTTTCCTTTTCATCAAAGGATTCTATAGAAGTTGTGAATTTTCAAAACTCTTTTTTGGAATCCCTGTCTATTTTGGTTTCCCTCCTAATTTAGGATTGGCCTAGGTGTCCTTTTCTTATTAGGTCTCTAATATGTGCTATCACATCTTAAATACCACCGGCCAAATCTTCAATTCACTGTGCAATCTCTCTCTCTCTCAAACTACACCAACCCAAAATCCTTTCGTCTCCTGTTTCTCTCTCTCTCTCCTGCTTTCTTCTAGCTTCACTCATGGCTTCCCCAGCTCGATCCGCTACTTCCAGTCCTACAGTATCTCCTCCATTGTCACCAATCGCTCCAAACGAAGGCGTTATTGAACTATTTGTTGATACAGAGGCCACACCTATCTCTGTGTCCTTACCCGGAGCTCCAGACAATATCATTGAAGTTAAAAATCCAGGAGATTTGAAGGCCATTGGTGCTCACCATGGTATAGAAAAAGGCCCCAATTGGTCCCTAAGGCAGAAAGGGTTCTCGCCAAATATGGAAACCTTCTCGCCTAGGGTTAGGCCTAGCATGGCTGATCCAGATTTTTTGGAAGGCAATGATGATGAAGACCTTGTTCCAGCCACGGATTCAAAAAGGAAGAGGAAGACATCCTCCATAGCCCCCGCCGTTCACCCATCTGCATCAGATCCAGAATCACAACCCAAACCCTCAAGCACTGTTCATCCCAGACGCAGAAAGTACATCGTTCCAACTGAATCCAGTGACTCAAAAGGGCCTCAAGCTGAAGATTTTGAGGTTGTTTCAAGGCGTGCTATTCCCACCGCGTATCACCCAGAGCTGGTACTCTTCCCTCTGTAAGTGAACACATTGATGAAGAAGAGGCTACTGATGATATACCTATCCAAGCCCTTATTGATCTGAAAAAGGGCAAAAGCATTGCTAGGAAGTCCAAGGAGAAGGCAACGATTCAATTGATGAATGGGATGATGATGAATTTTGAGGAGATTCAAAAGGAAGAGGGAAAAGGAAGATGTGGATCATTTCACACCGAGAAGGAAAAGCTCAAGAAAGACCCAACCTTCAGTCAGTTCCACGCCTGTGCCTAGGTGTTCATCAAGGGTTAAACCCTCTAAACGAACTGTAAGTCCACATCCTCCAGAAAAATTCATGTATAAAGATGCAAAACTAAGGTTTGACTTCTTTAGGATGAAAGGTTTTATTGTTGAAAGGGTATTGGACAAAACCTTTGATGACATGGGACTAACTAGGTATCTCCAGGAAAAAGGTCTTCTTTATTCTGTCTCTTATCCCTCAAGCTTTTATTCCTCACTTGTGTCTGAATTTTATGCAAGTCTTCTTCAATCTATTCAAGACCCTAGGTCTGCAAGTTTTGAATAAGTTTGTGTCAGGGGTAAAACAATTGTGTTTTCTCCTGCTGTTATCAATTCTTTCCTTCAAACCCCCTCTCCTCAACAAATCCCTCCTATGGCTCCAAAAAATGACATTGCCAATGCAATTTCGAATGGACTTGACCCCATATGGCACAATCAGTACAAGTGCACAATGTTGACCTCCCTGTGTGGTTTCCTGTTTAAAATAGCTACTTTGAATTGGAAGCCTACCTCCAATCGAAATACGGTCACCACAGCCCATGCTGACCTTATCTATAGAATATTTAAGGGTGTGGAGTTTAACCTTGGAAAAATTGTGTTTGGAAGTATTATCCAGTTTGCTGAAAAGGAGCTTCCCTCTGATCTTCCTTTCCCATGCTTTATCTCTGGAATTTGTATTAAACAAGACGTGGACATCCTTCAATCGGACATGCTATGGGAGAAAGTTGAATCTTTTGGGATTCAACCTGTCCTGGAGTGCACTAAGCGTACCCTTGACCTTCCAGTAGCCTTCCCAGACGATCCTCCTGTTAATATTCCTGAAGAAGAAGATGATGAGCTAGCTGATGTTGGTGATGATGTGATCGCATCTCCACCTCCACAGATTGATCCTGCTGCAATCTATTCTGAAGAAATCAAATTTCTTGAGAAATCCATGCTTCAGGCTCGAGTGCAGTTCAAGGAAATGGCTACCCATAGGAACAGGTTGTTGTTTGCCTTGGCAAACCTTTCTGATCAAAAAGGGGGAGCACCACCAGCTACAGCTAGTACTAGCCAAGTTTTTGAAGATATCAGTCAAACCTTTCGATGGGAATTACTTCAGAAGACACAGGAAGAACTGGATAAAGCTGGACCAAGCAGTTGAGGAAGCAATTTGGACATTTGATTTGTTTGAAAACAATATTTTTTTGCTTATGTTTTAGTTTACTTGCTTATGGTTGTTCTATTCTAAAACTGATTTGTGTTTCTTATCTCATGCTAGATGTTTGCATTTAGGGGGAGCTTATTTTTAGATGCTTAATTTTAATCTTAATACTTAGTTTTTTATGTGTTCTTGGCTTAGTAGTGTTTTGACCAGAAAGCGACAAATCAGGGGGAGATTGAAAGTGTGCATGTTGTCAAAGTCAAAAGTTGACTTGTGTTGAGATTTGTCACTTTCTTATTTTTAGTTATTTTGGTAAATATTGTATTTAATGTAATTAGGTTATTTTATTTAACTAACCTCCTAACCAATACTGGATTTATTTAGTATTACTTTTGGTAATTTTGTAGGTCTCTCACAAAAGGAAAGAGTCCATAGCAAGGAAGGCTTTCATGTCAAGGAAAGGTTTCCATATCAAGGACGGATTGCCTTGGATTGTTTAAGGAAAGTCAAAGACCATCTAAAAAGAGGAATCCTAAAGCAAGACGACTTCCATGATACAAGAGGACTCTGCGCATATAAATACTAGCTGGATTGTCTTTGTAATATACGATTTTTAGCTCTAGTTTTTCCAGCAGTTTATCATAAGATCAAGAGTATTTTTGTGAGAGCATATTTGGTTATTTTGTTCTTCTCTTAACATTGTTTTGTACTTGGATTCGTAACCCAGTTTTATAAGAGAAGGTTTATTGTCTACAGCACGTTGCTGTAGATAAGTGTTAAATTTGTGTGATTCTCTGATTTTAGTTTCTTTATTCCGCTGCTTCACGTACTGGTGTTAGTGCTGGTGCTATCACACCAAGACTCACATCAGATTTGTTTGTGTTTAATTGTCCTTCCTAGCCGCTCAATTTCTTTCAAATTGCCAGTGCTCTCTCACTCTATTTCCCTCATTCTCTCGCTTTCTATCTCTCTCTCATTCCCTAATTTGTGCCCTAACATTGCTTGCAACCCTAATTTTAAAAAAATTGTATTTTCCCCAATTACAAAGGAAGGGTTTTCTGATTTTTCCCTAATTTGTGAATGTTTCTCTTGGTTTTGTTGATGTGGTTATTGTTATCCTGTCCTTCTATCAGTTCTTTCTATCTATCTTCTCAAACACACACACACATACACATACACACACACTTCTGTTTGTTTCAATTTAGGAAAGTTGATGATTATGCTTCGTGGAGTGGTTATTCATTCTTTGATTTCTTATTTTGTGTAGTTTAAATTAATCTTATTAGTGACATTTCGATTAGGTTTTGTGTTTATCGAATTGATTGGTTGATAATAAGCTTAATTTGAGCGTAATTTACTCAAACCTTGAGCCATTTCGGGTGAAGATGTTACATATTAACATAATTTATAGACATTGGATACTGCTGGTGTGTGTGTGTGTCAGTGATAATAGGAATGTACTTCTATTGTTATTTCTGAATATGTTTATTTTTCCTTATGAATATGTTTTTTTCTGATTCACTTTGGCTTTTTATATATTTATTGAAAAGTACATTCTATCAACCTCCATTTATGAGCTCTTAGATTTGAAGTTCCTTTTTTTTTATAAATGCTCTTCTGCTTTGGACTTCACATTATTTGGTGATTCTTTACTTTTGATGTTTTCATTGCTTGTTATTTTACCTAAAAAAATAGGAAGTGTAAGAGAAATATCGTAAGGCATGGGCACAGATATATCATTCTTTATTTTTGATGTTTTCATTACTTGTTATTTTACCTGAAAAAACAGGGAGGGGAAGAGAAATATCACAAGGCATGGGCACAGATATGTGAGATAAGTCGCAGTGGATACGGAAAAGTTTATCAACGACTTGGCGTTACGTTAGAAGAAAAGGTAGTATATTTTTCTTTTCAGCAAGCCTTTTAGTTTGGTGGAGGCCAACTAGCGTCATCTATCTTAGAATTGCATTACATTTCATTTTATGTTGTTATTTTGTTATTATGATGCTGCTGATGCTGAAAATGCATTTTACATAGCACAAACTCCCCTGGTGAAAGTAATGAAAGGTGCTCCTCCAAGGAGGACAATGACTGTAGTCTGTAGCAAGGAGATATCCTACCTTGCTTAATAAATACTACGTGTACCTACTATGAACTTTCTAAAATATGTCTTGGTTTCCTTGCTTTTATTAAACTAGCAACTGTGTGCCAGCTATCCTGTTATAGTTTCCTAGCTCCAAGGATATACTACTTTAGTGACTGATGAGAACAGTAAACTAATACTCATGGCTATTGCATTTGGCATTGAATGGAAACTTGTTTTATTCTCTGATTGAATATGCACTTAAAACAGATCTTCTCTATGTGAAAGCACACTTTTGTAATAATACATATCTTCTAGATCAACTCCCCAAGTTCAGTTTCTATAAACAATTAGTAAATGGAGTAGTGCAGGGTATGAAATAGCCTTTTGATTGAACTTTTCTTTTTCTTATTTTAGATTTAGATTGTGTCCTGAACCTGATACGAATTCTGCATTACAATACTCTCAAGCTTACTTCTTTACAGTGAGCAGCAATCTAGACACATTTATTTGGTTTTTTCTGCTTTCAGGGAGAAAGCTTTTACAATCCATATATTCCTGGGACTCTAAAGTTGTTGAGTGAGAAGGGATTGATTGAGGAAAGTGTGGAGCTCGTGTGATCTTTGGTTCAGGTAGTTGCTCAATGTTGTTGCGTAGATTTGGTTTGTGATCACATTTGCTTGTATTGTTAATTATCTGATTTTTTAAAATTTTTATGTTTTAAAATATGGTGGTTTCTCGTGTTTACATTTTCTGTATGATTGCAGGCAGCAGTTAGCTCGTCTGAAGATATTTCTGCAAAAACCAGAAATGTTTTTAACTCTGCCAATGTAATTGCTATATATAGCATTGCATTGCCGGTCCCAAGCCCGGATAATGGAGGAGGGGAAAGGTGAGCTACAGCAATTGTAATGCTTTTGCATTTCGATTTAACTTAGATCTGATTATTTACTGACTAAAACTTTTTTCTTCTCTTCTCGTAGCCTCTTTGACTCGAGATCAAGGTCAGTATAGTCTTTCAAATTGAATTTGTTTTAGTTCTTAGATTAGACGTTTCTTCGTAGTAATTTTGCTAACTAATATAACTACTGGATCAGAGAAAACATGCTCAAAGATCAGAGAGAGTAAAGTCCGTGGATCTACATAATGGTAATATAAACCAAATCCAAAGGCAAACTGCTAATTTGGTGTGTCTGTTGTAATCTTTCTGAATTCTCGGCTGCAGTTTTTTGTGATAAATGCAGCTTCCTAAATATAAGAACTCGAGCGTCTGATAATTATTTCACACAATCTACATTGAGTGCCTTGCAAAAATATCTCAAGTCTTGTAAAGGGATTCGATCCTGCAAGTCGCCTGATTGAATTGAACGGGATATTATGTAATAAATTACTTTTCAAAAGTAATTTTATCTAATCTTATACTTAATATTATGAGGAAAAAGTGTAGTTTGTTGCATTTTTTATTTTACAAAGTATATTATTTCAATGAATTAAATTTAAGTGTTGTTTGGCATTACTTTTACGGGTTTCGTGGAAGGATGGTGGATGTCTGGCTGAAACCAGGGGGTTTTGCGTATGGTTATTGAGGTAGCAAAACAAATGTGGTGGTGACCTCCTCGAAAATTGATGCCATTGGGATCTCTCTACTGTCCTGTGGACCAAATCCAGAAACTATTTGTGCTGCCATCCTCCAGTGTTGTGGGAGCAGTGTGACGTGGCTTTTGTTCCTAACGAAATCATCAAGGGGAGGAGACATCTGATAAACCCCGGAAGGGAGCCGACCTTATTTCTATTGCAACTTGCACTTGTGATGCATAAAGTTTTTTTGCTTACAATTTTTTATAACACAATGTGCTTTTAATTGTTAAAAGTTCTGATAATAACTATAAAGGCCTAATTTTTGTAATCTCTTTTTATTTTACCATCCAAAACTTAAGAGAAGACCAATGGATGACTTCTCGGTCAATAATATTAATGTTGGGGATCCAGACCTGGTTCACCTTCACGAAGGTACCTCCTCTGATGGTAAGGGCATGGAAGAAATCGGAAGTGCCATGGAAGTTTTGACTAATTGAGACTTGGAGTTGGCAGATTCTTCAGAGTAGTTGGGAAACTTGGAAAATCTCTTAATGCATGTATTGTCCTGGGAAAATGATTTCGAAGCAATGGCAGCTGACAGTATCTCTGTGGAATGTGTCGAGAAGGCTTTAACATTTGATCTCTTATCTGGTATCTTGGATTCTGAGGTAAGAGAGCTGGACAGTTTTATGGGTTCTCTTCAAGTTGCGCTTGTTGATGCGCGTCATAAGATATCTTCATACAGACACCTGAGAGAATTGTTTAATGTGGTCGAAGCTAAATTATATGATTCAGACGAATCTTTGAAGAAGTCACGTGAGCGTGTTCTAGAGATGAAGATGTAGTTAGCCAAGTTGCAGATGACTTCAATAGCCTTCAACCGTAATGACTGTAAGCTATAAAATCCTTTTCATTACACAATGTACCCGTTTATTTGTCTTATCCGTTTAGCGATAGCTTTTTGGAATTATGACCTAAATAACTAGCGGACTTTCATACTTACCCAACATCGTCTATCTGCACCGATGGGATTGTTGACATAGCATTAGTAGGCTGCATTTGTAACCCAAATTTTTCAGCGTGTATGACATTAGCATAGACGATAACAAAATTTGGCTAAAAAGGCCCACTAATATGTGTCAACATCTCAGTTATTGGAGAAAAACGTTGTTAGGATTTTGGGGAATTTGAGAAACAAATCTAAATTACTCGTGTCAATCGCCTAAAACATAGTGGATCCGGGGTTTGTCAAAAACATGAAAGTGTGCGTCAAATACTCCATCAACCCCTCCCCCCCCCACCAAAAAAAAAAAAAAAAAGATTAGTGTCAACTTGACTTTTCTCAAATAAAAATTTGATGCAGATTTACTTTGTTTTTCAAAAATTTTAAAATATGAGATTTATAATACTTTTGGTGTAGTTTACGAAGATTATAGTGTTATTCTCTACAACTGTATATGTAAAATATCAATTTAAAAAATGGTTAAATTGACTTTAGAAAGTCAAAATGCGACTCTTTTTTTTTTTGTGCGGAGGGAGTAGTTCTGTTTCCCTATATTTTAGAAAGTCAAAGAAGAGTTCATCTCTTCCTTTCAAGATGTTGGTTAAGTGCCTCCGAAACTGCGATCGCGAGTAAGGGGATTTGTATCAGGGTCTGATTTCTAAGTTCAGGTTTCCAAACAAAGCTAATATTTAGGGGTTAGAAAATAGTTATATCAACAGGGGAGGGTACATGGCTGGAAGAGGAAGGAGAGAAGTTACAGCTAGGCCCCTAAGATTTTGGACTCTTCGTGATAATTCTGTAAAATTTCAGAATAGGTCCCTTAAGTTCAGAAACTTTCAAACATACAAAGTTAGGTACAAAAGTGTCTAGCAAGAAGAATGAAAATTGGGTTGTCATTCTAATTGTTGATTGTTAACATTTAGGTTTCTTGACTCAGATATATTTTGTTCATTTTGGGCAGGATCTCTTGTCCTTTTCAAGGTTTTGTATAATGTCTATTTGAGTGGGTTGCGCCTCAGTTTAGGTGCCTTCTTAATGAACTTTGTTTATCCTAAAGATTGTTCGTGTGTATGCGTGTATATACATTTGGGGACCAATTTCCATTCAGAGCACAAGGGAATAATACTTCTTTTGAAAAACTTGTTTTATATCAACTAGTTAAGAATGGGAAAGACTTTGTTTTATAAGGTCTTCATAAGTATTAGAAAAACAGTAAACATTAATGAGAAAATGATGCTTTCACAACTTATTTTTGGGCTGATATTGGATACTTTATGGCTTTATTTAAGAAGTCCGTTGCTATTTCAAATGTACTTGGATATTTCATTCTTCAGTTGAACTTTGTAAGATTTTGAGCAACTTCTTGCGCACGTGAGACTTCTAAAGAAACTTAGTATATCTAGTGATTAATAGTGGGAAATCTCTAAAAGAAATAACCTTACGGTTCATTGTTGCTATCTGGAAAGTGGAGAAACGAGCTCGATTTTATGTCACTTACTGCTGTACTTCTAGGTCTAAGATATTAATGTGTTTTGACAGAGTGGAATCATTTTACTTATTTTGAGTTTAGATTTACTCCGCTTTCAAGTGCCCGAAGTTTAATCATTTGGTTCAGTTTCTTATTCCAACTGAGGGGCTTTCTGGAAGCTGAAGGTTTAGAGAGGACATGGAGGATCAAGCAAGAGTCAATTGCTCGTAAAGTAGATATATCAAGTTCAAAAAATCAATATGATCTTGTCTTATCAGGTTTGCACCAAAAGTCTCTTCCTTTGACCACTCTTCATTTCAGGACAGCAAATATTTGACATTGATTGCTATTTTATGGTTAGCATGCTTTCCTTATACTAATCATATCTAGTTTTGTACTGACATAAACTGAGCTGATATACACCTTCAAATTCAAGAATGTTTAAGAAGCATGTCTGTTCTTTTCCACCTTATTCATCATGCAATTAGGTGTACTGCTTTTCTGTAATTTAGAAAAATGAAAAATCTGCTGGCTTTTGGAGTGACTTATTAGAATGCTATCGTCCAAGGCAAAATATAATTTGTGTTAGTATAAGAAAAAGTAGGCAGTTTGAATTTGTGGAATAAGTACCTATCTAATGAGTCAAGAATAGGGATGTATTGCCCTAAAGCAATGACTCAGCGTACTCCAAGTGTTAGATATGCACTCAAAAAACATAGGTGATTGATGTATGAAAATTTATACCTCGCAAGTGCACGAGAATACTGGAGTATAGTTGTACAAAAACAAGGGTCGAACCACAGAGACAAGAGAATGATTGAATATTGTTTAACTAATAACTTAACGAACAAAAATAAAAGACAGGGGTTTTTTTTAGATTTCTTAAAAACTACTGACAATAATTTAAACTAATTTATCACCTAAAATTATCAACTAAATTATCAAAACAAGTAAATAGAGAGTTTACCAAATATGGAGAGAATCTAGAAATTGAATTTCAATTGTATCGCCTTCTTATGCTCATGCTAATAATGTATCAATCAACATCAAGGGTAATCACATGAATAAAGATTGGGACGCTTGGGTCACGGTTTGCAATCTTTGCATTCTCAAATTGTTATACTTTCTTGGTCCGTCCATATAACAATTCGAGAATCCTTTAAGAACACGAAGATTATAACACCTAAATTCTATCTTAGCATGGTCATGAATCAATAGAATTTCAGTAACAATGGAGATGGCACACATATAGCTTATGTATTCTGGTCGTACAATTCACTATATCCAAATAATCAAAACGGTAAAAATATACCTTCACGTATAAATACCAGAAGAGATTCAATTTTAATGCTCCATTGAAACACAAGATGTTGAATGAATTATAAATAAATTAAAGCATAAGAATTTGATACAATTTACCTCCAATCCCTAGAAAGATGAATTTAGCTCATAATAATTGATAGTACAAAATCTTGAATCATTCTTGAATTAACTTTCTTCATAGACAAAGAAAAATTATACAAGACGACTCTCTTTAATCCTAACCTAAAAGGAATATATTTATAACCTAATAATGTACAACAACCAAGAAAAAAGGGGTACAATACATTAAAACTATCCAAAAGAGGCCAAGGCAGCCGCACACTTCCTAAGGAGACAACATGCGCTGCCCTAGTTGAGAAAAATAAGATTTTTAGCATTCTGCCTTCAACTTTCTGCAATTTGCACTTTACACCCCTAAATTGGTATTGTTGACTTTTTCTTTACTTTCTTCAACATGAGTTGACTTGAATTAACTTCATTGGACTTGGAATGTCTTGAGTTGACTTTCATCCTCATTAATTCTTCTAAAAACTTGAGCCATCCATCAAAAGTACACATTCCGTTAACTTTTCTTTTGCAAAACAGTCCTTTTCCATTATAATTCCTAACGGAGTGTAACGAAATCTTCTGAAATCACTTCCAAGCCATCCAATTTTGCAAGTTTAACCCCTTTAACCCCTGAAACTATAAAAAACACTAAAACAAAATATTAGATAACAAAAATCTCGAGAATTAGCTAAATCTAAGCCGGATAAATACACAATAAATGAGTAAAATACTCATTTATCAAATACCCCCAAACTTAGACTTTTGCTCGTCCTCGAGTAAAACAAAAAAATAAAACAAAAACACAAACCATACTATACAAAATAAAAGCAAAACTTCTTTTTCTTTTTCACAAGTCGAGCTTCGGCATGGCACCACATAATGCCTCAGAGTAAGATTAACAACACTAAGCAAATAACAACACATAGCCACAAGTCTAAACTTCCACTCAATCATCGTCAATCTCACTTTAAATCTCCGTGTGTGTGTGCGAACCATTACTCAATAGTTTTCAAGAATTGAAATCCCTTATAGAGCCAAGTACCTCATACATTACCTAAAAATAACAAGTATTAACCTTTGCATATATATATATCAAAGTATATTTCATGAAACATAAAAACTAGTAATTACTCCCATCCATTACTACAAACATAAGTAGCAATACCGATTTTTTTTTTTTTCACCTTTCTTCTTTTCTTCTTTCTTTCCTTTTTTTTTTTTAAGCAAACTTGTGGACTGTGCAATGTTTAGCTCCCTTAAGCTTTCTAATTAACCCATGTAACGAGTATTAGGCTAATGACTCTCAAACCATATGGCTTTAAGGCATTAGGTGTATAAACACCCCTACGAGCTTACTAACTCGAGTTAAAAAGGCTACGAAGCTAAACTACGTCTTCACAAAGATATTCCCTTTTTTTCTTTTTTTTTCGTTTTCGGATTAGTTAAACTGTTTAGGCCTAACTTCAAGGAGTAAAAACAGTTTTAAAAATTTCATGAATACTCTAATTTTTTTTTTTTTCAATATCAAAGGCTCTAAGGAATGATATGTGCACTATACAGCTCTATAAAGTCATTCAAATCTCCCAACAAATCAATTCATGACATAAAGTGCTCAAAGATTGGAGATTCAAAGTTCCATCAACTAGATCAAATTTCAGTATATAAACAAGTACAATATGCATCGCTAGTTACAAAATGTCAAATACCAAACAAATTATCATCATTGGCGGTAGTAACCATGCCTACACTAAAAACTCGCTCAAATTTTCAACTTTTCTGATTTTTTTTTTTTTAAAGAAAGCAAAAACTAGAAAGAAAAACAAAATAATACACAAAATAACAATGGCTACTCCCAAATATAGCATCATAGGACAATATCTCACCCCCAAACTTAAATCACACATTGTCCTCCCCCAAACTTAAATCACACATTGTCCTCAATGTGTGAATAACAATATAGATCAAGAGGCAAATAAGAATATGCAATGATGCAATTCTAAACCATAAGAACCAAATCAATTGTCATCCCTCAATCAAAGCACTCCCAATTCCGCACCCCCAAACTTAAATTTCACAATGTCCCAATGTGAAGCAATATAGAACAACAGGGAGAGGAAGACCAACTCCCTCAATAATTGAAACACAAAGTGCTCAAAAGTTTCAATTCCCAAGGAATCGAAAGAAAAATCAGCCCCAACCATAGCTGCAAACTCTACTTTCCAGTGATTGAATTTAGTTCGAAATCAACAAAATTTGGCCGAACTTGGAAATCAAATTAAACACAAGCCAGTCACAACAACAATCAATTCTCCAAGAAATTGCACTTGAATAACAGCAAGAATAATATCCGCACAAGATCACCAATCATCAATTTTCAAAAGCTTAGCAAGTAGATCAATGGAATTAGAAAATTCTTACTTGACATTGAGCAATAGGAATTCAAATCCAAGCCCTAGGCTCAAACTTCTAAGACTGAGACGGTCTTTGGGGAGAAGATGAAGTAGGACCGAAGGCCGGGATTCAGACAGGACACGCTGTCAAATGGATCGCGGCATTGAGGAGGGATCGGAGTAGACCACCGGAGTGGGAAGGGTTCTTGCTGCGGTTTGGGACTGGTGCGACCTGGTTTGCATGAAGGAAGTGGCGAGGAGGAGACACCGGCGGGGAGAGAAGAGAGAGCGCACGGCGTGGGAGGAAGACCGCCGCGCAGGCTTTGTTGCGTGGGCGGCGAGGAAGACCATGGGATTGGGGTCGCGGTGAGTGGAGATTGAGAAGGCGAGGAGAGAGAGTGCGTGAGGGGAGGGCACGGGCCGGGTTCGCCGGCCGGAGAAGATCACCGGAGAGATGCTGCTGCTGAGAGAGAACGGGAGTATTGCTGCTGGGATATTGTCTTTCTTTCTTTCTCTCTCTTTGTTTTCTTTTTTTTTCTTTTTTTTTTTTTCAATCGCCCCCCTCTACGCCATTCTGGTTTTGAAGCGATCGCACAGAGCGATAGCATAGTTTTCCCAACTTTACGGTTTTGAAGCGATCGCACGAGCGATCGCATAGTTTTTTTTTTTTTTTTGCACTCACCCCTTTAGATTGCTCCCTCTTTTCATTTTAGTTCGAACTGGCCTCACTGCATTCTAAATTACACAACAATAACACTATAGCCAAAAATTAAAGTTAGAAACACTAAATTACAAAATAATAATAATAATAATAATAATAAAAATAAAATTAAAAATAAAATAAAATCTTTTTGGAGGGTGACACTATAAACACTCCTTTATAAACCCACAAACTCAAGGAGACTCTAAAGAGTGACTCAAACTCAAAACATATAAATACAACACTAACTAACAGGCTTCCACCCCCAAACTTAAAAACATACAATGTCCTCAAAGCTCATATCTAAAAAAATAAATAAATTGCATGCCAAAGGTTTGTGAATTGAAGCCACTAAATTAACCTACAAAAGCGAAAAATAAATTAAAAAAATAAGAAAAATAAAAATAAATGCTACCTAGTTGGGTTGCCTCCCAACAAGCGCACTTGTTTAACGTCGTTGGCTCGACGCAGATTGAAGCAACAAAACTAGGGATCCCACAAATCTGTTGTCTCAATCGTTTCCATAATCGAGAACCCTTCATCGTATAGTTTCACACGGTGCCCATTGACCCACTTACTAACAGAAATCGGGTAAATGGTACCCACATCTAAAAGCTTGAGCACTTCGGCTCTCACCACATCCTCCATGTGAGAATTGTGTTTTCTCTGGTGTTCTCTAGAAGGCTTGACACCTTCTTCGAGATGAATCAGGCTGTTAAAAGTCCAACCTATTGCTTCCCCATGTGCCCTCAACATACTCAGCGATTGCTCGTCTTGCTTGCTGTTCAAATCAGCGACAATCATCACAGGCAATTGTTTCAATTCTAACTTAGGATGGGACACCACAGATAGCACAAATTTTTCTTTGAAATGCCCGAGGGGGTGAAAAGGAGAGTCACTAGGAATTTTCACTTCGATCTTATCGAAGACAACTTTTATTTCATGGACTTCCTCATTATCCCTGTTCTCACCACCCTTCAACAAAGCCTCAATTTCATCACAAATACGCTCATTCTCCAAATTATCAGAGATTATATCGTCTAACTTATCAACAGAGAAGCATTCAGTCATATCATCAGGCAATTTCATAGCATCAAACACAGATATCTCAACAGACTCATCCATAACAGACATGGACAATTTACCATTCTTCACATTAATGACAGTGTTAGCAGTAGCCATGAAAGGTCGCCCAAGGAGAATGGGCACTTCATGATTAGCGCTAACCTGTTTTTCCATCTCTAAAACCACAAAGTCTACTGGTAGAATCAATTTATCAACTTGAACTAAAATATCCTCCACAATGCCCATAGGATGTTTTACTGAACGATCAGCCAATTGCAAGGACATTGTGGTGGGTTTTAGTTCTCCCAAACCCAATTGCTCATACACAGAATAAGGCATTAAATTAATGCTAGCACCTAAATCCAGCATTGCCTTCACCTTTTTGAATCCCCAAAGAAATTTGGATGTTGAAACTACGGGATCTTTCGGTTTAGGTGGGAGGTTCTGCGAAGAACGGCACTAACATTCTCGATATTATCACCTTTTCATTCTTTTCATACCTATGTTTCCGGTAGTGAGATCTTTGAAAAATTTAGCATAAGACGGCATGTTCTTGATTACATTCAACAAGGGAAGATTTATGTTGACTTTAGAAAATATCTCATAGATTTCCTTGAATTGTTTATCCATCTTATGTTTTATCAATCTACCAGGGAACGGGACGGGAGGCACATAAGGTTTACAAGGAGGTTGTTACGCTAGGAGTCTTTCCATAATTGTAGGTTCCTTTTGTGCCTTCTCCACTAACATTCACATCGCAGTTACCATTAGAAGAAGAAGGATCGAATGTACCTTCTCACCAATTATCTTACTCTGCGAAGTGTTGTAACCGCCATTGCTTGTTCATTTTGACTTGGGAAGGTTCCTTGCTTGTGGCCTGGATTTGGCCAATTGTCCAATCGATTTTCCAATTTGCTCAATCTTTGCCTCATCTTTGCTTGTGCATCTGCTCATTCTGCTTGAACCTTATTTCATTGTCTTCTTTGGTTCCTCCGACTTTCGAGCATAAAGTTACGGAACATCTTCTCCAAAGGAGTTTGAGTCGGTGAGCATTTGCTTTGGTGTGGTGGGGGTTGATGAAGAGGTTTCGGGTTACTCCATGAGAAATGTGGATGATTCCTCCAACCCGGATTGTAGGTATTTGAATACGGATCATTGCGAGGCCTTGGAGGATACGAATTCATGGCATTAACCTGCTCAACATATTCAGGAAATTGTGCACTAGATGGACAAGAGTTAGTAGTATGAGAATAAACACCACAAATAGAACTTGCATTATGAATATTAGGCATTTGCATATTAGGCTTCGCAGCTGAAAGCTCCTCAACCTTTTTCATCAAATATTGCACATTCCTATCTAGAATCTTGTTATTATTAATCTCATAAACTCCCTTGCTTTACCCCTCACACTTTTACATTGGGAATTTGCCCCAAGCATTTCAAACAAATCTCTCGCCTCATCGGTGTTTTCTCAAGAATCGACCCACCTGCAGCATTGTCCACCATGGCTTGGTGACTTGGGCAAATATTATCATAGAATTGTTGGTACAAGATGGAAGGTGGAAAATCATGATGTGGACATTGAAATTGAAGTTGTTTGTATCTGTCCCAAGTTTCATGAAAAGACTCTCCTGGCTCTTGCGAAAAATTTATGATTTTCTTTCTCATTTCAGCCAGGGTGGGATGTGCATAAAACTTCTGAATGAACGTGTCAGCCACTTGCTGCCACGTTTGCAAACTTCCTGGAAGCAAAGTATTCCACCAAACTTTGGTGCATCCTTTAAAGCGAAAGGAATACGGCGCATCCGGAGTTGTTCTTACGTTGCGCTCCAAGAGGGAGGTTATCTACTGTGGCGTGAAACTCACGGAGAAAACTCAAAGGGTCCTCTGTAGCCATTCCGTGAAAGGAAGGCAAGAGATTCAAGTAATGACCCTTAACTTCGTAATTCCTAGCAGCAGCGGGTAGGGCCAAAGGAGAGGGTGACTGGTCAATTCTAGGGCGAGCATAATCCTTCATATACCTTTGTGCAGCCATGTTATTGTTTTGCTGATCCAACTGCAAGTCAGGTTCAGGATTTGGCAGATGCTCTAGCTTCTTGATTTAGTTCTTCCTCTACGTTCCTACCTACCAGATTAATATTATCGTTGAATTCCGCCAGCGTGGGATTCAGTGAACGGCGACCGAACATAAAAGTTCAGACACCACGACATTACCAGTTAAACTTACTCAATCAATCTAACTTGTCCCCGGCAACGGCGCCAAAAACTTGATGTATGAAAATTTATACCTCGCAAGTGCACGAGAATACCGGAGTATAGTTGTACAAAAACAAGGGTCGAACCACAGAGACAAGAGAATGATTGAATATTGTTTAACTAATAACTTAACGAACAAAAATAAAAGACAGGGGTTTTTTTTAGATTTCTTAAAAACTACTGACAATAATTTAAACTAATTTATCACCTAAAATTATCAACTAAATTATCAAAACAAGTAAATAGAGAGTTTACCAAATATGGAGAGAATCTAGAAATTGAATTTCAATTGTATCGCCTTCTTATGCTCATGCTAATAATGTATCAATCAACATCAAGGGTAATCACATGAATAAAGATTGGGACGCTTGGGTCACGGTTTGCAATCTTAGCATTCTCAAATTGTTATACTTTCTTGGTCCGTCCATATAACAATTCGAGAATCCTTTAAGAACACGAAGATTATAACACCTAAATTCTATCTTAGCATGGTCATGAATCAATAGAATTTCAGTAACAATGGAGATGGCACACATATAGCTTATGTATTACGGTCGTACAATTCACTATATCCAAATAATCAAAACGGTAAAATATACCTTCACGTATAAATACCAGAAGAGATTCAATTTTAATGCTCCATTGAAACACAAGATGTTGAATGAATTATAAATAAATTAAAGCATAAGAATTTGATACAATTTACCTCCAATCCCTAGAAAGATGAATTTAGCTCATAATAATTGATAGTACAAAATCTTGAATCATTCTTGAATTAACTTTCTTCATAGACAAAGAAAAATTATACAAGGCGACTCTCTTTAATCCTAACCTAAAAGGAATATATTTATAACCTAATAATGTACAACAACCAAGAAAAAAGGGGTACAATACATTAAAACTATCCAAAAGAGGCCAAGGCAGCCGCACACTTCCTAAGGAGACCACATGCGCTGCCCTAGTTGAGAAAAATAAGATTTTTAGCATTCTGCCTTCAACTTTTTGCAATTTGCACTTTACACCCCTAAATTGGTATTGTTGACTTTTTCTTTACTTTCTTCAACATGAGTTGACTTGAATTAACTTCATTGGACTTGGAATGTCTTGAGTTGACTTTCATCCTCATTAATTCTTCTAAAAACTTGAGCCATCCATCAAAAGTACACATTCCGTTAACTTTTCTTTTGCAAAACAGTCCTTTTCCATTATAATTCCTAACGGAGTGTAACGAAATCTTCTGAAATCACTTCCAAGCCATCCAATTTTGCAAGTTTAACCCCTTTAACCCCTGAAACTATAAAAAACACTAAAACAAAATATTAGATAACAAAAATCTCGAGAATTAGCTAAATCTAAGCCGGATAAATACACAATAAATGAGTAAAATACTCATTCATCAGTGATTCATTGCATTTCTGATGTTTGTGATTTGAGTGCTCATTTTTGATAAGTCTGAGTGTCATTTTTTTTGGCTTAAGCAATTTAATTGAAAATAAAATGATATACGTTTAATTGAAAATAAAATGATATACGTTTAATTGAAAATAAAATGATATACGTCCATTACTGATTGTTTTAGAACTGTTTTGTAGTTGGAAGGCAGCTTTTGATTGTTTCTGTCTTGTTTGTTTTCTTTTTGGTATTGTCTGTTCATTAAATCGAATTTATCGCTTCTTATCTATTAAATCATCTTTTTTGCGGTTCTCCATGAGTTATATATTTATTAATATTATTCTTTGGGTTTCTTTATTTAGGTCTTTCTTTGCTTTTGGGCTGTCCTAAAGATTGCCATGTTTGATAAAAATGGAGGAGTTCGGGCTTTGATTCAATATCCTGGTATGCATGATCATCCCAACTCATTTCTATTTCCTTATATAACTTAATAAGAGTAAGTACTGGCTTGTAAAATAGAGAGCCTTGTGAGCAGAGGTTGTACAGGTTGTACAGAATATATAAGTTTTCTCATACATACACACTTGCAATTTTTAACAGCTCATGATTTGGCTTCTACGATCAAATCTCATGCTCTAAAAGTTACTACTTGCTATTTTTAACAGCTCATGATTTGGCTTCTACGATCAATTCTGTCCGTGGCAGTTCAAAATGAAGGCTTGAGGGATGGAACACCCAGGTTGGGGACATAGAACATATTTTTGTTCTTTTAGAAATATTTCTTGATAGAGATTTCTTTGATAGCTGTAGTTTTGTGACAATGCGACATGCTTTTTGGTTTTTTCTTGTGATTGAAGAATATACATTCATTCTCTTGTTTTTAGACTAGTTGGTGGTGTGTTTATGATAGGTAGACGTTTAGTGTGTTTGTTGCGGGTAAGATATGTTGTACAATGAAATATTTTTATAGTCGAGTGAAACACCAAGATCGACAAAATAATTTCAAAGTTAAAGGATATACCTATGTAATAATTTCGTAGTTAAACACAAATCCATCAACTACGAATCATTTCGAAGCTGAATATAAAATTATCTTATACACTATTTTCGTAGTTAACATCAACCTATCAACAACGAAACATTTCGTAGTACATTTCGTAGTGGGATAGTGATTATTCTCTATGAAAAATATTCGTAGAGAAATAGCAAAATATTTGCGACAATACGAAATTTGTAGCAAAAGACGACGAAATGTTTTTGTAGCAAAAGAAGAGGGAAATTGGCAATTGCGACGAAATATTTTGTAGCAAAAGAAGAGGCAATTGCGACAAAATATTTTGTAGCAAAAAGAAGTATCAACTGCGACGAAATATTTTGTAGCGAAAGAGAAGCAAACTGCGACGAAATATTTCGTAGCAAAAGAAGAATTAACCACAACGAAATATTTTGTAGCAAACAGAATAGGCATCTGCGACGAAATATGTTGTAGCGAAAGAGGAGGCATCGGCGACGAAATATTTTGTAGCAAAAGAGCGGACATTGGTGACGAAATATTTCGTAGCTAATCATAGCCTTTCTGCGACGAAATGAATTTTTTCGTTGCTAATCATAGTGTTTCTGCGACGTTTTTTAGCATTTGCTACGAAAAATTCGTAACTGTTTCTTAACATTTGGCAACGAAAAGGGGTATTTGCGACAAATTTCAGCCTTGATTTCGCGACGAACTATTTCGTAGCAGAAGGACTCATTTCGCGACGAAAATGACTTTCTTAGCAATGGACCTTTAGCGACGTCGCATAGGCGACGAACACGCGACGAAATGCTTTCGTCGTCAAAGGTCTTCAGCGACGAAAATTTGACCTTTTGCTACGAAAATTTTTGTAGCTAAATCCCAAATTTCTTGTGGTGACTTTACTAACCCACTCCAACTATATTTCCGAATCAACACTACCTTTGAAAGTAGGAATCTTCATTTTGACTCTCTTACCTACCCTTCTATTATGTCTCCTATCACACTCATAATAACTTCCACCCTCTTATCATCCTCATATTCACTATCTACCCAAACATCATCATCATCAAAGTATGCTTCCATCCTCACTTGTGCATTCTCTTCTAATCTAGCCATACGTCGACTAACATCCTCCATCATCCTAAATATACGTTCTTTAAGATCCTCCCTAACTAATCTCTCATGATTTCCTTGCAAAGGTACTCTATTAATTATACCCACTTATGACATGTTTTAAAAGACAATTCACACAAACTCATAATCACTCGTGTATCACTCACTCTCAACTAGCTCACAATCTAATTTTCTTGGAGAGAGTTCTTCCCTCAAAGTTATCAATTAAAGAGTACAGATTATATAGCATTCAATGTGTTTAAGGACAATTGCAAATCTGGGATTTCAAGATTCTTTTGGCTAGATTTCAAAATGAGAAACAAGTTCACAATTGAAAGCAAGAAAAGAAATGAAACCAATAGATGAACAAGATGCAATATGTCAAGTATTCCAGAAATGCTCAATAACTATGATAGATGAACAAGATACACATTTTCAAACCAATTGAGATTGTTTGGATGAAATATGATGGAATAGACAAGATGATTTAACAAGTGTTCCAGCAAGTCGCAATTAGACAAAATCAACAACTATGATGGACAAACAAGGTATGATGTATCAAGTGTTCTAGAAAACTCTAAATTAGAGTAATTTAAACAACTTGATACACTTTCCAAACCAAATAAATTTTCACAAGTTTCTGCCCCCCCCCTTTGTTTTTTGAATTTCAGATTCAAGCCTCTTTTGATTTGGCTTGATTCAATAACTTTTCAATTCTGCAATTATATTTTTTTATCTACGGTCAATCTTTTTTTTTTTTTATACTTTATGGATTGGAATGAACAAAGAAAACACTCAAAGAAGATATGCTTACGAAGAAGATAAATGAAGAACAACAAGACAAGGACAGATTTGAAGAAATATGAAATTGAAAAGGAAATGGATAGATGAAGAACAACAGAATTCGAAAGAAAAAAATGATAGAACGAATTCGTTGGTTTACTTACCTCTTCGATTGCTCTGATACTAATTGATGAGAACTCGACCAAGATCGTGATAAAAAAAAGTCCAACACGCATGAACGAAGACGACAGGTTCAGCAACAACAGAATGAAAAGGATAGGTTGAGTCTCCCTCGACCAGCTATTCGCGATTGAATAGGAATCTCGAGGTGTAATCGAGACCCAATAGATGCAATTATCTATGATCGACGACTACGTAATGCCACAAACCCTCGACTCACGAGTTTGATAAGTTCAAGGTTGAGTTCTCTTTCAAGAATCTCAGATTTCTCACAATTCTCTCAAGAATATGTGAAATAAAATAACTTAACTTTGATTCAATATTGGATAAACTTGTGTCCTCAAAACAATGTTAATCATGCCCTTTTATAGGCTTACAAAGACTCATAATACTCAACAAAAATGTGCTCCTAGAAACCCCAAAGGATTTTGGAGAAAACAAGGTGCAACTTGGTCAACGAGATAAAAAGAAATCTCAAAATCTGGTGCGGAGTCAGGCGCGGTCGCGCCTGTCATCTGGCGTGAGGATGTCAAGGCTGAAATGCACTGGATGATGTTTCGCGCGAGCTTTGGAGCGGCCGCGGCTTGCCAGAATGGACCATGTTGATTTTTCCTTTGTGTTTTCGCGAACTATTCAGTCTTCAGGCCTTTTGTTGACCCTCCAACAAGTAAATGGGCCTTCTTTCATGGTCTTGAACATCCTTGAATTTAGTCTTGGGGCAAAAGAGGTCTTGAACATTCTTTATTTTTGTTTTGGGTCCAAAGTCACATAGAAATGCATACGAACTCTTCATTGGATTGTCCTCGAATAAATGGGCCCCCATCTATCATCAATGAGTTGTTTAAATTGGGCTTTGATCCTTGGAGTGATCCGTGGTTCTCATTAGTTCATAATTTGTCAGTTTTACAAAGGGGAATTTCAATTGACAATCATCCTCACACTTCAAGGAAAAGAATTGAATGATTCAATGTTTCTTTTGGTAAACAAGCTCTATTTTCATCTCTTTAAGTAGAAATACTTTGTTGTGAGCATATTTGAAAATGGTAGCAATCGGACCATAAATTTGATGGAACATTTAGTACTTGTGAGAAGGGATTCTTTTGGGGATTACTTCAAGCAATAAAAAGAAAATGCTGTTAATGATACGTTTTCTCTTTGGAGTGTTTTATTTTCTTGTGTGATTGGTTTTGAGCATGTAAAGAATTTGTGTGAAAATGAACAAGATTTCTGGGATAAATCTCTATGTTGTGAAAAGAGATTTTGTGAGATTTATTTTAGGCGAAATGGACATTTGTTTTACAAAAATCAATTGAGTTTGCCTAATGAATCTTCAAGAGATTTGATAATGAAAGAGACACATAGGGACAACTACATGGGACAATTAGGGACTGCAAAAACTTTATGTAAAGAGTGTTTCTCTTGGGCCCATCCAAAGGGTGATGTTGTGAGGATTTGTGAGGGATGCTTAACATTTCATAAGGCTACTCCTTATATCCTTTACACACCTTTGTTAATTTTTGATACATCTTGGTTTGCTCTTTTTATGCACTTTGTGATTAATTTCTCTAAGATGAACGGAGGTAGTGATTTTGTTTTTGCGAAAAGATTTTCAAACTTAGTTCAAATTGTTTTGAGTCACAAAACAGGTGTTTCCTTGAATTCGGTTGATTGTTTCTATCAAGAAATTGTCCAAAAGCATGTTATATGTTTTGATGGGTCATTTGGAAAAATAAAAGCTCCAAGTTATTTCATGCATTAATAATTCATGACTTCCATGCTTTCATGGGAAAATTCGTTGTAGCTTCTATCGTTGACATCATCAAAAATTTCAATTTTTGTTTGATGCAATTTTGTACAACTTTTGAAGATTTTCAAAAGGAAATATTGTTTACTAATCCTCATTGGTGTACGATTGGCACAAGTGAAATTGTTTTCTTAGGTGTTGTGGAGAGTGCCAATGGAATTGTTGTGGTTCAAATTAATGGAGCAATATGTCAAGAGAGCAAACAAGAGGCAATGCAAGACTATTTTTGATCCTGGAGGCTTGTTGAAGGTTCATGTATAGAAAGAGGAAGTTTCAAAACAAAGGCAATCAATATTACTTCCTCGAGGCACTGGAACATTTTAAGTTTTGGAGCAAGAAATGTCAATGTAATCAAATTGAAGTTGCATGAATTGAGGACAAATCGTTCTCAAGAAGGGGGGGATGATGTAATCCCATCCGAAAAACTCAAGTCCAAAGAAATCAAGAATTCTCTCAATGGTTTGATTGAAACTTGTTGGGTTCAAGCTCAGTTCTCAAGTCAAGAGAACCCAACAAGTCATGTTCTTTAAACCAATTTGAAGACTAAGACTAGGCCCTAGTCTTGGTCGATTAAAAAGGGATATTCATTGCTCTATATCAAAGTCGAATAAATCTCATAAAGCATGTGCTTCAATCTATTACTCTATATCAAATTGCTTCGATTGATCCTCCTGCTTCAGTGGTGACCTTGATTGATCGTATCTGTGCTAACTTTTTCTGGGGTAGTGTTGAGGGCAAAAACAAAAGTCACTGGATCTCATGGACTTCTTGTTGTCAATCCACTTTGGAAGGTGGTCTTGGTATCCCTTCTTTATTTGCTCTTATAAAAGCTTATGGTCTCAAGCTTTGGTGGCGTTTCCGCACCCATAATAATCTCTGGACAGCATTCATGCGAGCAAAGTATTGTTCTATTTATCATCCCTCCTTGGCTAACTCTAAAGGATCTCATATTTGGTCCAGGTTACTTAAAGCTCGCACTCTGGCCGAGCCTCACATTCATTGGATCATTGGCCGTGGAAACTGCTCTATTTGGTATGATAATTGGCTCCGGAATCACTCCCTAATCAGACCCATAGACTGTAATGTCTCTTTGGTTAAAGACCTGTTTCGAGGCCCGGGCATTCCTGATTTCTCCCAAGCTGCTACTTCTGTTTTGCCAGCTTACTCTTTGCTGGAAATCTCTGCCCAGAATATTTCCTTGGTTGATATGGAAGACAAGCCTTGCTGGGACCTTAATTCTAAGGGTGTTTTTTCCATCTTGTCTGCTTACTCCATCATTAAGCCTCCCAATCCGTCCCTGCTATCTGCTAAATTTATATGGCATCCTCTTCTGCCTCAACAAATCAGTCTCTTTCTTTGGCGTTTAAATTCTCGCAAGCTGCCTTTGGATGAAGGATTATTACACAAGGGTTTTCAGCTAGCTTCAAAATGTTCATGCTGTGAGACGGGCCACATTGAATCTTTTAACCATGTTTTTCTGCTTAGTCGAACAGCTATGGAGGTTTGGACTCATTTCAATGATCTTTATGACATTCATACTCCTGCTACTTCGATTCAGCACAGGTGTTTTTGACTGGTGGCTATATAATAATTCTACAGTATGTTCCATCCTTCCCTCCATTATTCTTTGGCACTTATGGAAGTATAGAAATCGGGCAGTTTTCAAAAACACTAGGCATAGTCCTAATCAAATCATATCTGCTATAAAGGCAGACCTTTCGGATATTATTAAAGCTGGAGGTTTTCTTCCTTTTTCCATGGCAGGATCTTCGCGCATCCTTTGTAAACATCGAAGGAAAGTTATTATCTAAGCTGTTTGTTGGGCTAAGCCCCCGAATGGTGTTCTTAAGTTCAATTCGGACGGCGCTAGTAGGGGTAATCCAGGGCCAAGTGGTGGAGGAGGAGTTATTCGAAACTCCTTGGGTATAGTGATCATGCTTTCTCCAAATATTTTGGGGTTATGTCTAGTATTGAAGCTGAAATTCGAGCTCTTTATCACGGAGTTTCTTGGCTTTTCAGGAATGGTTTTTTTGATGCCATCGTCGAAACTGACTCTAAAGTTATTTATGACTGCCTGTCTTTGGGACAGTCTATTCTTTGGAAATATTCCTACTTGTTCAGGGAGATTCTTCACATTCAATTGGAGCGTCGTTTCTTGTTCAAGCATTGTTTCCGAGAAGCTAACAAAGTGGCTGACAGTCTTGCAAATTTGGCCTGTGATTCTAAGGATGATCTAAATTTTCCAAATGGTCATAATATCCCTCGTCTTTCCAGAGGACTTATTTCTCTTGAAGCTAGAGATATCCCAAATGTTCGAATTTCTTAGGTGTTTTTTATTCGCTTGTATTTCCCTTTCGAGGTTAGGCTCCTTTGTCCTCCCATTTATAAGGGCCAGGCTGGTTGTCCCCCTCAAGTTTGTAATTTTTTCTCTATCTAATAAAATTTAGCAGGGTGCCGCCCCTGTTTCCTTAAAAATAAAAAATAAAAAAAATAAATAAAAAGGGATATTCATTTCGGCCACACTTCTCCATGAGTTTCAGGCCATTTTATTTGTTTTTAATCTTAGCTTATGTTTATTTTAAATTTTAGCCCATTTCTAGTTTTTACTTATGTATAAGTTTGTGTTAAGTATAGTTCTCTCTTATGAGTTTGTCCAAGCCCATTTGGATCATTTAACTTCTATTGTCCTTTGTTGCATTTCAATCTAGGTTTGGTCCCGCTCAAAAGCACAAGGAATTAGGCCCAATTGAAGTGGGAAAATCAAGTTTCATGATGATGGTATCCTAGCCCAATGAAAGAACACTTTTGAGCCCAAAATAAGACCAAAATTCAGCCATTTCAAAGTCAACAAAGGAGGGATCCGAATTTCTCAATAAATCTGAAATATTCCATTCAAGATAATGTTGGTGCATCTATTTTGGTCAAGATACATTCATGAACTTAGAAAATTCATGAGTCTTTGATAGCTTATCATGATAAGTGGTAGCACTTATAATATAAGTTGTATTGCTTATCGCTTACATCATGGATGACTTCATTGTACATAGGATTCTTCACCCATTTAGCTTATAAATAGGCATCTCTTGTAAGCCTTGCAGATCAAATTTTTTAAGAAATTCAAACTTTGTGAGTTTATTCTACTCTTTGGTTCCTTGAGAACATAGACTTATTAAGTGTAGTTTTCTACAACTTGTGGCGTCTTCCTAGCTTATCAACCAACCTTGGTGAATTGGTTGTGGCGTTTCAAACCAAGTATACTATCTCATTAGATAGGGGGTGCGATTTTCTACACCAACGACACGACTTCCTTAGAATGATCTTCTATTCATAGGTAACATCTTTCCTTCTCTTTTGGTAGAAATTACATCATAAACTATCATTTCTCTTTATAATTATCAAACATGAGATATGTCTGAGTCTAAATAAAAAGTTGTAGCTAATAATAAAAGGAATCTCAATAGAGAGAAAGTAGATAGTAACAGTTTGAGACATCAAAAACTTTGACGAAAGTCGTAGTAGGATTTGTTCTAAAAAAGAAGGGGTGAAGGAGTGAGAAGAGTCAATTTGGGTTTAGATTTGGCCTCTTAATTTCTATTGTTTCCCTAAGCTCGTCACACTTTGACCGAAGAGATTCCAACTTCAGGGTTGTGAAGATTTTACAAGTTTGATGATGATTTGGAAACAAGAGTTCTCATTTATTAGGAGTTAATCTTGCCCTCTTCACATTGTGACACGGGTAGATCAAGTGACACAAAACAAATCATCGGTGTTAGTACGTAGAGTTTGTGTCTAGGTTTTAGGGTTTATGTTTGATGGTTTAGGGTTAATTATAGTTTAGGGTTTTAGGGTTTAGGGTATAGGGTTAGAGTTAGGGTTCAGGGTTAGAGTTAGGGATTAGGGTTAGAGTTAGGGTTTAGGGTTAGGTTTAAGGGTTTATCTAGGTTTTAGGGTTTAGGTTTTAAGGTTTAGTGTTAATTATAGTTTAGGATTTAGGTTATAGTTAGGGTTTTGGGTATAAGGTTTAGGGTTAGAGTTAGGGTTTAGGTTTAAGGTATGAGTTTAAGGTTTAAGGGTATGAGGTATAGGGGTTTAGGGTTAGGTTTATTTAAGTCTAGGGTTTAGGGTTTAGGGTATTAGAGTATGAGTTTATGGTTTAGGTTTAGGGTATGAGTTTATGGTTTTAAGTTAAGGATTTAGGGGTTTAGGGTATGAGTTTAGGTATAGGTTGGTTTACGAAAATAAACTCAACTTAATTGCCTTACAAGACTTTCCTTCTTTTTAATTTATTTTTTTCAATTCTAATATCATACATCATTAAACTAACTCAATCTAACAATCTTGATCACTATGTAACTCCCTTAGATCTAGGGCAGTTAAAAGATACTTTACAACTACCAAAAGATGTAACTGACGACACCAATAGAATGTTGTTGTGTGACAAAGATCATATTAAAATAAAAGAATGGTGAACTTGCTACGAAATTATTTAACATTAACCAAAAAAAAGTCGATTTAGATGGAGGATTTTAATCTTTTTTTTTTCAATCCAAGTAGTTGGAATCAAACTCACGTGTTCTCCTTGGCAAATCACACTAAAAAATTTCTCCTATAGTAGTTTTCTAAACTCTCCTAGCATTACACACTTCAATCTTCATAGAATAACATTAATGTAAAACAAACATGATTGCAATAACACAACGTTAAGTTATTAAAGTTATTTAACAATTCTAATAATAGTTGATACAATAATAATTTCACCATTAACATACATCCATGCATAATACAAACACATTACACACACAATTTAAAATATATATGCATAATACAGATTAATTACAAAAAAAAAAAACTTGAAAATTGTTCAAATTACAAATGCGGAGGCAGGGGCTGTGGCGGTAGTGGTGACGGCAGTAGATGGTGGCGGGAGTAGCTAGATTCGCTAGTTACAAAAAAAGACAATAAATAAATAAAAAATTAAAATAATAAAATCAATTAAAATAAAAAAGGGTTTAGAAATTTACCGTGCTAGGTGGTGGGCGCAGGGGCGGCGGTGGTCGCTGGTGGTTCCGGCACAGAGGAGATGGAGATAGAGAGAAGAGGGAGAAGACAAGAGAGAGAGAGATGACTGCAGGAAATGGGGTGTCTGCGGAGGAAGGGAGACGGCGGTGGTCGGAGGGAGAGAGAGAGAGAGAGAGAGAGAGAGAGAGAGAGAGAGAGAGAGAGAGAGAGAAAGAGAGAGAGATCTAAGAAAAGGGAGGAGAGTTTAGGAGGTAGCAGTAACGTCAGTGTAAGCAGCGGGGGCAACAATGGTGGTGGTTGGTGTGGCTGGAGATAGAGAGGGGAAGGGTGAGTGAGTGAGAGAGAGAGAGAGGGAGAGGAGAGAGAGAGAGAGAGAGAGAGAGAGAGAGAGATAGAGAGAGAGTAATTTGATAGATGAGTAGAGAGAGAGAGGGAGAGTAATGGTTCATTTTTTGGGAAGGTGTGTTTGGGGAAGGGGGGGTCGTCTGGGGAAGGAGGGTTGACTGGGGTGAAACCAATAATAATTAGCGATGGAATGTCCATCGCTAATATCAAATGGTAATTAGCGACGGAGCTTCCATCACTAATTAGCGATGGCAGCCATTAATCAGTGACAAAGTCTTCGTCTCTAATATTCCAGCGTTTTTGCCGCAATTTTTAGCGATGGATAAAAGGAATATTCTTCAAATATTACTTCATTTAAGGACGGAAGTTGTAACACCCGCACCATTTTCTCACATTGCATCATTCACATTCATCCTACATTTGTACTTCTTATGTTTAACATCGTCATTTCATGTACATAAATCATTCGAATATGCTTGCATTTGAGTTTATGGTACACTTTTCAAATGTATGGTTATGTATTGTATGTGTTGTGTTATCACCTAGGTTGGCCTAGTTGATCAAACCAAGGAAATGGTGGTATTTTGATGTGAGGCATTCCAGTAAGTTTTGCACGGCCGCGCAGCCTTTTGTGGCACGGCCGTGCATGTGTGACACGACCGTGCGGCCTTTGGGGACACGGCCGTGCGAGGAATCCAGAAAGTTTGGCACGGCCGCGCAGCATTTCTCGGCACGGCCGTGCGCGAGTGACACGGCCGTGCGCCTTGACAAGACACGGCCGTGCAAAACGTCAGACTCTGTTATTTTGTTAGACGAGATTTTAAGTTGTTGACTAATTGACTTGATCTCAAAGGCTGAGATCAAGCCACGACCAAGGCTTGTAAAATCTGGTTGGTTTAGTCACCTTATGTCCCTTTGGAGAGTCAAGACTCTCTCCATAACTCACATACAACCTTGGCAAAGATAGAGAGAGAAAGAGAGAAGAGTTTGTGCAAGAAAATCCTTGCCAATTGCTCAATTGGAGACCAAATCATCATCCAACACCACCATTGTGAAGCTATTGGTTAATAGAAGCCATTCTTGACCTTGCATGTACCTTTCCTTTGGTTGAAACTTCTATTGGTAAGCTACTACCCTTTGTTTTCTTCAATTATGAGTTGTATCACATGTTAGACTTGTTATTTGGTGATACATGTTAGAAATTATGAAATTTGAGTACATTTGACTATGTTGACTTTCCAAATTCGTGGTTGACTTTTTGGTTGTGTTTAGAGACTCATGTTTACATGTTTGAATTGTGTAATATGAGTATTAATTGTTAAGTTTACAGTATGATTAATTCGCGTAAACTCGAACTCATTAGAAACCGAAAATGACTCTAACGGAGTTCGTTAGGATTTCATAATCAATGAGACCACGTGTGTGATTTGGGAATACTTGAATGATTCGAGTGATTCGTTGGAAAATTTGGTTACACCGATTGTGTGTTTGATATTACGTAAATTGTCGTAATTATTGTAAGTTGGTTATTTGTGGTGTGAGATTATTATAACTCACTTGTGACATTCATATTATTGTCAATTGTTGTTGTTGTGGTATACTCCTACTTTGGAGTATGACCTTTTATATTTAAATGTCGAGTAAACATCTACTTGTGCATTTAGTTAAGTCCATGGCATATTTGTTGGCGGTGTATTGGCCGATTATTGCGTGAGCCGGGCTACGTAATAGTCGAAGGCCAATACATCGGGCCTCGCCCTACCGTTGGCCGCGGTAGGGGTATAGCGCCATTTGTTGTATGGAATAAACGCAACCATGGTAAGCTATATCCGTGGTAGATTCTTGGGTTGTAGGGACCGAGATCACCCGTCGACGTGAATACAGAAAATGGTTCACATGTGTGTTTTGGTTATTGGTTTCTTGTTCGAGCACGTCAACAACGGCTCTTCATTGGTATATTATGGGTTTCTTGTTCGAGCACGTCAACAACGGCTCTTCATTGGTATATTATTGGTTGGTTGGTTGGAAGTGTTGGTTTGGTCGGAGGTGTACCTCGACACCGTATCCCTTTTAATGTGTTTACTTATAGTTCTTATGTGCTTCCTATATGAACGAATGTTGGTCATGGTTTCCAACCGGTATGGGGCGGTTGGCGATCGTCGAGCCTCTCTCGTGTAGTATGGGGTTGTTTGGTTATATGCGATACATGTTATTCTGTTTAATATTGAAATGATATTATTATAACATGAATACTTGTTATATTTATTGTCTTGCATCTAGCATGCCATATTGTTGCATTAGTAGCTTATTGAGTTTTCAACTCACCCCGTTTGTTTTCATTTGTTTTCCTTAGATCAAGCGCCGGCGAGGAATCCTTAGTGTGCGAGTTCGGGTTCATTGGGCGACTTCTTTTGGTAGTGCACCTTGTGCCTAAGTGTTTTATTTTGGTGAGGCCGAGGGTGTACTTGTTATCTAAAAAATGTATTAGTTGGGTAGTAGTCTTGGTTTACTTGTTATATTCTTTTGTTGTGCCGGCATGGTTGCCGTGCGGTTGTATATATAGTTGTTAACTTTTATTCCGCTTACTCTGATATGTTTAGATATGTACCGAGCATGTTCGCTCGAGTTTGTGTTGCTAGCTAACATGTTGTTTCTCCGGCTTGTTTCGCCGTCGAGGTTTAGTATTGTTTAAAAAGGTTTTGTGGTTTTAAAGAAAACTTGCACGTGCATTACAGGGTTTTCTCATGACTTTGCATTCTTTTAAATGAAATTTTTGAGTTGCTATTTTCGTGTTTTCCGCATTGTCTCGCGCTCCGAACGGGATTCACATCGGATCTCGGGTCGGGTCGCGACAGTTGGTATCAGAGCATAAGTTAGCTAGCCGAGAGAGGATCTTTGGCTTAGGAGGGTTGGTTGTGTGTTTAAGTCGTTAACGTCGAGTGTTTATTGCAGGTGATTCATCATGGTTGAGACTAGACACGGCATTAATCGAGGATGGTGGCTCGAGTGGAGCCGAGAATCCTCTGGTGAACAGGTAATACTCCACCGCCTACACACCTAGAGTTCAACCTACGGGGACAGGGGTACGGCTGAGGTGCGCTTAATCGAATGAAGGGATAGTGAATATGATGCAGGGATTCATGCAGTCAATGATGGAGATGAACAGGCAGAATATAG
Organism: Platycodon grandiflorus; assembly: GCA_016624345.1. NCBI lineage: Eukaryota > Viridiplantae > Streptophyta > Magnoliopsida > Asterales > Campanulaceae > Platycodon > Platycodon grandiflorus. The sequence continues at coordinate 65,229,793 of CM028362.1, forward strand.
AGCTACAGCGACAGGCAATGACAGGTTTGGGACAAGCAGGAGGTCACAGGGTGGCCCAACCAGCCGGGGGCAATGGGGATTACGACCGGAGACTAGGGAGGTTTTTGAAAATGAAGCCAAAGAGCTATGACGGGGAGCCGGATCCAATGAAGGCGGAGAGATGGATAGAGTCGATTGAGAAGATCTTTGCAGCGATTGACTGTACTGATGGTGACAAGGTTAAATTTGCAGCTTTTAAGTTAGAGGATGCCGCTGAACATTGGTGGCGAGTACTTGAGGCGAGTTGGGTACAGGAAGGTGTAGAGAGAACTTGGGAACTATTTCTGCGACAGTTCAGGAACCATTTTGTCCCCGACGTGGTACAGCGAAGAAGGAAGTAGAGTTTCGAGTCTTGACCAGGATCGTTGACAGTGGGACAGTATTCTGCGAGGTTTACGGCATTGGCACGGTATTGTTCGCACTTGATTCCGACAGAAGAAAAGAAAGTATATCGATTTGTAAAGGGGTTGAGGACGGAGTATAGGAAACAACTGTTACCGCTTGATCTACCGAGTTACCAAAGTGCGGTGGATAAAGCATACAAGATTGAACATGACATCGAGGAGCACCGGGGTAAGCCGGGTAGCAGAGATGGGAATCAGCAATCTTCACAGCAAACCGGAAGAGGCGAACACAGTGGGACTCTAACAAAGGCAAGAATGTGGTTAGACCGGCGAGGCCAAACGGACAAAGAACCGGGAGGCCGGGGACAGCGTGAGTCGAGGTTTACTTGTAATTTCGCAAGTGGGCACTCGGAGAGAGATGTTGGATGAAACAGGAGGTGCTTGTTGTGTGGTGATGATAGGCATTTTCAAAAGGATTGTTCGAGGAATAGGGGTTTGCCTCGGGGTGGTGCACAACCGAACACGGGGTGAAGAGGAACAACGGCGGTCGGCCAGGGTTCGGGGTCGAGTGTTCGCCTTAGATCGAGGGTGTTCCCGACGCTCCCAACGTGATAGGAGGTACTTTATTTGTCTCGAGAGAGCGAGCCCGAGTCCTTATAGATCCGGGTCATCACACTCCTATGTTGCATCTCACTTTGCATGCCACTTGCATACTATGCCCAATTTTTGTCTTATGTGTTAGAGGTGTCTACTCCGATGGGAGAGTGCCTTGTTGCTTCGATGTTCATCGTGCATGCGGTTATTATTGATGATCATGTTTTGCTTGCGGATTTGGTAGTGTTGCCAATCCGTGATTTTGATGTTATTTTGGGCATGGATTGGTTGCACTCATCATGCCATAGTTGATTGTCGTAAGAAAATTGTCACCTTTGAATTGCCTCATATGCTTCCATTTATGTTTGAGGGTGATAAATGCATGGGTGGTATTCGTATGATATCGGCTTTGAAAGCCGGAAGTTATTGTCACATGGGTGTACCGGGTATTTGGCATGTGTAGTTGATAAGTCTAAGAAAGTTGTTATGTTGGAGGATGTCCCAATTGTGCGGGAATTTCCGGATGTGTTTTCTTCGGAGTATGACTTGCCTCGGATAGAGAGTTGGAATTTTGTGTGGAATTGTTGCAGTACCGCTCCGATGTCAAAGGCACCGTATCGTATGGCACCGAATTGAAAGAGTTAAAGGTGCAGTTGGAGGAGTTGTTGAAACGGGGTTTCATCGGGCCGAGTGTATCGCCGTGGGTGCCGGTTTTGTTTGTGAGAAAGAAAGATGGGTCCTTGAGATTGTGTATTGACTACGGAGCTGAATCGGTGACTATTAAGAACAAATACCCCTTGCCACACATTGATGATGTTTGACCAACTACGGGGCTCGGTTGTGTACTCTAAATTTGATCTTGAAGTGGTTACCATCAACGAAAGTTAGGGCGGAGGATATACCGAAGACGGCATTTCGAACTCGATACGGGCATTTCGAGTTTGTTGTGATGCCATTTGTTGACAAATGCACCGGCGGTGTTCATGGATTTGATGAATAGGATATTTCTGCCTTATCTAGACTGTTTCGTGGTGGTGTTTATTGATGATATTCTTGTGTACTCCAAATCCGGGAGAACACGAGAAACATTTGAGGATTGTGTTGTCGGTGTTGAGGAAAAGAAGTTGTATGCAAAATTCAGCAAGTGTGCATTTTGGCTAGAGGAGGTCTCGTTTCTAGGCCATGTAGTTTCGGGAGATGGTATTTCGGTAGATCCGCTTAAGGTCGGCGGTGGTGAAATGGAAGAGACCGAGTCGGTAACGGAGATTCGAAGCTTCTTGGGTTTGGCGGGTTATTATCGGAGGTTTATTGAGGGGTTTTCAAAGATCGCGACTCCGATGACTAACTTGACCCAAAAGAATAAACTTTTGTATGGGATGACAAATGCGCGAGTTTCCAAGAACGAAGAAGAGGTTGACCACGGCTCGATCTTGGCACTACCGAATGGACAGGATGGGTTGGTGATATACAGTGATGCGTCGAAAGAGGGATTGGGTTGTGTTTTAATGCAAAAGCGGAGAGTAATTGCATATGCTTCTCGAAAGTTGACCTCGTTTGAACAGAATTATCCTACCCACGACATTGAGTTGGCTGCGATCATCTTTGCTCTACACAAGTGGAAACACTATCTCTACGGGCCAAGTTTGAAGTGTTCACCGACCACAAAAGCCTCAAGTACATATTTTCCCAAAAGGAGTTGAACAACCGACAACGGAAATGGATTGAAAAGCTTAAGGACCACGATTGCACTATCTTGTACCATCCGGGAAAGCAAGCGTTGTAGCGGATGCGCTTAGCCGAAGGGCGTACATGTCTTGCTTAATGACCCGTGAATGGAAGATGCTTGAGGATATTCGAGCTTGGAGTCCGAGTAGATCGAGACGGGAGTGATTTTGCGAACCTTCGGCTACGGCATTGATTCAAAGGATTAAAGGGACACAAGAGGACGACCCGGAGTTGAAGGCGTTGATTGATGGGTTGAATGAAGAAAAGACGAAAGATTTTGCGAAGAACAATGATGGGATCCTTGTGTTTCGAAACAGAATTTGTGTACCGGCGATAGATGAGGTGAAGAGACAAGTGTTAGAGGAGGCTCACAAGTCTAGATACACGATTCATCCAGGGAGTACTAAGATGTATCGAGACTTGAAGAGAAATTATTGGTGGAGTGGTATGAAGAGAGAGGTGGCGGAGTTCGTGTCGAGATGCTTGACGTGTCAACGTGTAAAAGCGGAACATCAACGACCGCAGCTTGTTACAACCATTGGAGATTCCGGAGTGGAAATGGGAGAATATAGCGATGGATTTTGTGACGGTTGCCAAAGACTCGTAAGGGTCATGATGCGGTTTGGGTGATTATTGACGAGTTGACCAAATCGGCACATTTCCTTCCGATTGCAATGACTTACTCGATGGATAGACTTGCTACCTTGTACATACAGGAGATCGTGAGGTTACATGGGGTACCGGTTAGTATAGTGTCGGATCGAGATCCACGGTTCACATCGCGGTTTTGGCGGTCACTACAGGATGCTTTGGGTGCGGTTAACACTTAGTACGGCTTTTCACCCACAAACGGACGGACAATCGGAGAGGACTATACAAATACTTGAGGACATGTTGCGAGCTTGTTCGATGGATTTCAAGGGAGCTTGGGATTCACACATACCATTGATAGAGTTCGCGTAACAACACTACCATCGACCATTGAGATGGCTCCTTATGAAGCATTGTATGGGAGAAAGTGTCGCTCTCAATTTATTGGGATGAAGTCGGCGAAGCAAAGATTTGGGGTCCGACATGGTGCACGAGTCGGTTGAGAGTGTGAAGCTCATTCGGGAAAGATTGAGGACGGCTCAGAGTCGGCAAAAGAGCTATGCGGATCATCGACGGAGAGACCTTGAATTCGAAGTGGGTGATCATGTGTTTGTGAAGGTTTCGCCACGGATTGGAGTCAAGAGGTTTGGTAAGAAGGGAAAATTGACACCAAGATTCATTGGTCCATTTGAGATTTTAGAAAGGGTAGGGAAGTTGGCCTATAGACTTGCCCTACCACCGTCAATGTCGGGCGTTCATGCGGTGTTCCACGTATCTATGTTGAGGAAGTACTTATCGGATGCATCGCACATTTTGGAGTATGAGCTTGTTGACTTGACACCCGATTTATCTTATGTTGAGCAGCCCGTGAGGATACTCGACACTAAAGAACAAGTGTTAAGGTCGAAGTCCATTCCCCTTGTGAAAATCTTGTGGAGAAGTCATAACATCGAGGAGGCCACTTGGGAGTTAGAACATGAGATGCGAGAAAAGTACCCTTCCTTGTTTGTTGAGTTTGGTAAGTAAATTCGTGGACGAATTTATTCTAAGGGGGTGAGGGTGTAACACCCGCACCATTTGCTCACATTGCATCATTCACATTCATCCTACATTTGTACTTCTTATGTTTAACATCGTCATTTCATGTGCATAAATCATTCGAATATGCTTGCATTTGAGTTTATGGTACACTTTTCAAATGTATGGTTATGTATTGTATGTGTTGTGTTATCACCTAGGTTGGCCTAGTTGATCAAACCAAGGAAATGGTGGTATTTTGATGTGAGGCATTCCAGTAAGTTTTGCACGGCCGCGTACTTTGTGGCACGGCCGTGCATGTGTGACGACCGTGCGGCCTTTGGGGACACGGCCGTGCGAGGAATCCGAAAGTTTGGCACGGCGCAAAGCATTTCTGCACGGCCGCGCAGAGTGACACGGCCGTGCGCCTTGACAAGACACGGCCGTGCAAAACGTCGAACTCGTTATTTTGTTAGACGAGATTTTAAGTTGTTGACTAATTGACTTGATCTCAAAGGCTGAGATCAAGCCACGACCAAGGCTTGTAAAATCTGGTTGGTTTAGTCACCTTATGTCCCTTTGGAGAGTCAAGACTCTCTCCATAACTCACATACAACCTTGGCAAAGATAGAGAGAAAGAGAGAAGAGTTTGTGCAAGAAAATCCTTGCCAATTGCTCAATTGGAGACCAAATCATCATCCAACACCACCATTGTGAAGCTATTGGTTAATAGAAGCCATTCTTGACCTTGCATGTACCTTTCCTTTGGTTGAAACTTCAATTGGTAAGCTACTACCCTTTGTTTTCTTCAATTATGAGTTGTATCACATGTTAGACTTGTTATTTGGTGATACATGTTAGAAATTATGAAATTTGAGTACATTTGACTATGTTGACTTTCCAAATTCGTGGTTGACTTTTTGGTTGTGTTTAGAGACTCATGTTTACATGTTTGAATTGTGTAATATGAGTATTAATTGTTAAGTTCTGAGATGATTAATTCGCGTAAACTCGAACTCATTAGAAACCGAAAATGACTCTAACGGAGTTCGTTAGGATTTCATAATCAATGAGACCACGTGTGTGATTTGGGAATACTTGAATGATTCGAGTGATTCGTTGGAAAATTTGGTTACACCGACGTGTGTTTGATATTACGTAAATTGTCGTAATTATTGTAAGTTGGTTATTTGTGGTGTGAGATTCACTTTGGAAAACACGTATT